>OY740796.1:47452734-47780234 GCA_963514005.1 Raja brachyura | reverse complement strand
TGCTGAGTGACAAAGGCTCATACCACCACCTGGCTAATATAAAGTTGACACAACAGTAGTTAAAAGAGAGAGAAAATCTCACTGAATTTAAAGCTGTCATGACATGGAGTATCTGGAATCTCCTGATGACATCATGGGAGTAACACCATTACATTGCCTTTAGACGCCCAAGAGCGAAGAAGACGGCGAAAAGTGGTGAACATTGCCCCGCTCCAGCACGGGTGCTGACCTCCCCACCTTCGAAGGGATCTACAGGAGTCGCTGCCTCTATAAGGCAGCCAGCATCATCAGAGACCCACACCACCCTGGCCACACATTCATTTCACTCCTGCCATCGGGGAGAAGGTACAAGAGGCTGAAAACTGTAAGGTCCAGGTTCAGGAACAGCTTCTTCTCTACAGCCATTAGGCTATTAAACACTACAACCTCCAAATAAGCTCTGAGCAACGGTCTTGAGGGCATTCTTTGTGTCTTTGCACCATTATTGTCTGTTTGTTTAAAAAAATATATGTGTGTGTGTCTCACTCGATCTGTCTCTCTCTCTCTCTCTCTCTCTCTCTCTCTTGCTCTCATATATATATATATTATGTGTGTATAGAGACACACACATATATAAATAATATATATATATGCACACACATTTATTTTAGAAACAGACAATTATATATATATATATATAAAATTGGCTGTTTAAATTTTTTTTAAAAAACACACACACACACACACACACACACACACACACACACACACACACACACACACACACACACACACACACACACACACACACACACACACACACACACACACACACACACACACACACACACACACACACCTATACCACAATAAAACACACTTGATTCTTGATACTGAAAATAAATATTAGTTTCATACTGAAACAAACAAGGAACAACACATAGGATTGTGGCAGATAGACACAAAACGCTGGAGTAACTCAGTTACTGGGTGAGGCAGCATCTCTGGAGAGAAGGAGCTGGTGCATTTCGGGTCGAGACCCCTTCTTCTTCAGAACAAGAAGGGTCTCGACCCAAAACATCACTCATTCCTTCTCTCCAGAGATGCTGCCTCACCCGCTGAGTTACTCCAGCATTTTGTGTCTACCTTCAATTTCATCCAGCATCTGCAGTTCTTTCTTGCACATAGGATTATAGCAGACTAAAAGCTCAGAAGGCAGCAGTATATCAGAATTTAAATGGCACATTTTATTCCTTTATAAGCACACGGAGTCGAGGATAATACATTAAAACTGCCTCTGGGATGTTCTTATTTGTTTAGTGTGCAGTCTTGCGTTGGAATATGCCAGCGTTACTGAAGCGATGAAGTCCTCATTTTCCTGACCCTATGGAATAAGTAAATGCTGATGTTATTGAGTCTGGTTTCTTCTTCTTACTTCAGTTTCATTTTTTTGGTCACAAAAACAGGAAGTGGTGGAAACCCTCACCAGCTCAGGCAGCATCTGTGGTAAGAGAAAGTTAATATCCTTGAGTAGAACAATGTTCTCACAAAAATCCTGGAACGGTAACAATAGCCCCAAACGATAAGATTGTTAAGGGTTTGGACACACTAGAGGCAGGAAACATGTTCCCGATGTTGGGGAAGTCCAGAACCAGGGGCCACGCACAGTTTAAGAATAAGGAGTAAGCCATTTAGAACGGAGACGAGGAAACACTTCTTCTCACAGAGAGTGGTGAGTCTGTGGAATTATTTTCCTCAGAGGGTGGTGGAGGCCGGTTCTCTGGATGCTTTCAAGAGAGAGCTAGATAGGGCTCTTAAAAACAGCGGAGACAGGGGATATGGGGAGAAGGCGGGAACGGGGTACTGATTGGGGATGATCAGCCATGATCACATTGAATGGCGGTGCTGGCTCGAAGGGCCGAATGGCCTCCTCCTGCACCTATTGTCTATTGTCGATTGTCTATTGTCTATTGATACAATGGCATAAAGTGCTGGAGAACCTCAGCGGATCAGGTGGCATCTCTGGAGAACTTGGATAGGTGACATTTGGATCGGGACGCTCATTCTTCTCAAAAACCTCCTGACTCAAAACGTTGCTTATCTATGTCCTTCAGAGATGCTGCCTGACCCGTAGAGTTTCTCCAGCACTTGGTGTGTTTTTTTGTTGTTGTAAACTTGCATCTGCAGTTCCTTGTGTTTCAAATATGACTTGGGTAAAACGTCACTTTTTTAAGCTAAGTTTAGAGATACAGCGCAGAAACACACCATTCGGCCAACTGGGCCTGCGCAGGCCAGCAATCCCCGCACATTAACACGATCCTACACCCACCAGGGACAATATTTTACATTTACACCAAGCCAATTAACCTACAAACCTGTACGTGTTTGGAGTGTGGGGGGAAACCGAAGATCTCGGAGAAAAGCCACGCAGGTCTCGGGGAGAACATACAAACATGCACCCATAGTCGGGATCGAACCCGGGTCTCTGGCGCTGCATTCGCTGTAAGGCAGCAACTCTACCGCTCTATCACCGAGACTGCCCATAGCCCACCGAGACGGCCACTTCTGTGACTCCCTGTCATATCTCTCTTGTCTGGCCGTTTCCTGCCCTGTGTCATGTTCTCAGTGACATCCTGGGAGAAGATGAGAATTGTCCATCTTTTTCCTGGAGCTGCTCAAGAATCTTACTCCAGATGGTTCCGCTTAGAGCAGCATGTCTGAATGTGGAAGACCACTGGAGTCTCCACGAGTTTGGGAAAAAAAAAAAAAAAAAATCAGCCTTCCTTTCATCGTTTGTGGTCTTGTACGGTAACTGGAATCTCATTAATGAATCAGATCTCCTCGGATTCTCCTTGTGGTGGATTAGCTCAATGCAAAAAGTTTAAGCCAGCAAAATGTGCTGAGCTAACAGAATCTACCACATCGAAAGGACCCTATTCCCTGACATTGGGATCACCAACTACAAAGGATTATCGCATAATTAAATCATGTTGTACACTAGCCCTTCCCTTCTTGCAGATATTTTTGTCTAGTTCAGAGAAACAACGTGGAAACAGGCCCTTTGGCCCACCGAGTCCATAATTGGAAAAAGATAACTAATTTGGCAGTAACTGGTGCAGTCTGATTACTCCTGTGCATCTTTTTCCATCAATCTATTGTGTTCTACATAAATCTGTTTATAATATTACAGCTAATGACCCATTGAAGTTACTTCAAAAAAACTTAAATATCTGCTACATATTTTCTTGCATACCAAAGTCAAAGTCTATTTAAGTCAAATTGATCCTTTGCAATGCTAAAGCAGACTATTTAATTTAATCAGTAAATAATTCAGTGATTTATTGATAAAACTGCACACATATTTAGTATTGGAATTGGTTTATTTTTGTCACGTGTACCAAGTTACAGCCAAAGGTTTTTCTTTGCGTGCTCTCCGGATAATCGGGAAAGAATAGAGTTGCCTTTTCACCAGTTTCTTCCCGGCTGTTATCAGGCAACTGAACCATCTTACAAACGACCAGAGAGCGGTCGTAAGGTCATAAGTGATAGGAGCAGAATTAGGCCATTCAGCCCATCAAGTCTACTCCGCCATTCAATCATGGCTGATCTATTTCTTCCTCCTAACCCCATTAGATAGAGAAGCATAGACATAGAAAATAGATGCAGGAGGTGGCCATTCGGCCCTTCGAGCCAGTACCGCCATTCATTGTGATCATGGCTGATCGTCCCCAATCAATAACCCGTGCCTGCCTTCTCCCCATATCCCTTGATTCCACTAGCCCCTGGAGCTCTATCTAACTCTCTCTTAAATCCATCCAGTGATTTGGCCTCCACTGCCCTCTGTGGCAGGGAATTCCACAAATTCACAACTCTCTGGGTGAAAACGTTTTTTCTCACCTCAGTCTTAAATGGCCTCCCCTTTATTCTAAGACTGTGGCCCCTGGTTCTGGACTCGCCCAACATTGGGAACATTTTTCCTGCATCTAGCTTGCCCAGTCCTTGTATAATTGTATATGTGCCTTCTCCTGCCTTCTCCCCATAACCTCTGACACCCGTACTAATCAAGAATCCATCCATCTCTGCCTTAAATATATCCACTGACTTGGCCTCCACAGCCTTCTGTGACGAAGAATTCCACAGATTCACCACCCTCTGACTAAAGATATTCCTCCTCATCCCCTTCCTAAATGAACGTCCTTTAATCCCGAGGCTGTGACCTCTAGTCCTAGACTCTCCCACTAGTGGAAACATCCTCTCCACATCCACTCTATCCAAGCCTTTCACTATTCGGTACGCTTCAATGAGGTCCCCTTCGTTCGTCTAAACTCCGGCGAGTGC
This sequence comes from Raja brachyura, assembly GCA_963514005.1. The sequence continues at coordinate 47,775,917 of OY740796.1, read as the reverse complement.
AGGCCCAGTGCCGTCAAACGCTCATCATATGTCCTGAGCTACCATCCACCTCATTGGAGACACCCGGACTATCTTTATGTTGCACCAAACGTTATTCACGTTATTCCCTTTATCGTGCATCTGTCCACTGTGGACGGCTCGATTGTAGTCTGAAGAAGGGTCTCGACCCCAAACGTCGCCTATCTCCTTCGCTCCTTAGATGCTGCTGCATCCGCTGAGTTTCTCCAGCTTTTTGTGTAACCCTCGATTCTCCAGCATTTGCAGTTTCCTTCTTTAACACAATCAATTGTAATCATGTATTGTCTTCCCGCTGGCTGGTTAGCACGCAACAAAAACCTCTCACTTTACATCGGTACACGTGACAATAAACTAAACTCAAACTCAAAATTACTTTGCCATTTAAATGAGAAGTCAAAAACTGAAGTACTGTAGTATTTCCAGATGTATAAAAGTATTGCCACAAAATAAGCTTCTCATAACTTCTTAAATTGTGGAAGGACTCTTAAAATCAACAAAGAGAAGGTGGACAGATAAAAGACACAAGTGTTTCAACATTTGATAACTCTTTTATTTGTTTGCAATGTATATGATCTGACTGTCATTCACACATGTGCAGGAAGGAACTGCAGATGCTGGTTTACACCAAAGATAGACACAAAATGTTGGAGTAACTCAGCGGGTCAGGCAGCGTCTCTGGAGAAAATAGAATTAGGCGATGTTTCGGGTCTGAAGAAGGGTCTCGACCTGAAACGTCACCTATTCCTTTATTCCAGAGATGCTGCCTGCTGATATGCAGATTCAAAGCTAGCATTTAAATCAAGGCAACTTCTTCTTCTTATTGAGTCCACACTCCATCTCACCCCCCCCCCCCCCCCCCACCCCAGTTTGAATTTTCTCAATTCTGTTAACCCAGACTGCCCCCTCCCCCTCCCCACCTCTCCCTCAGCCCTAGGGCCCTGACATTCCTTCTCCATCTCCCCCCACCCCAGTCGCACTAGCTTCTCATTTTCACACCACAAACAGCCTACAATGGCCTGTTTCCTTTATCATCAATACTTTTTTGCATATCTTTCATTCATTGTTCTTTATCTCTCCACATCACTGTCTATATCTCTCCTTTCCCTGATCGCTGACCAGTCTGAAGAAGGGTCTCGACCCGAAACGTCGCCTATCTCCTTCGCTCCTTAGATGCTGCTGCACCCGCTGAGTTTCTCCAGCTTTTTGTGTAACCCCCTTAAGATTAGAAGTTGCTCAGCCAGAGCTGAACACACTTCTTGGCATCTGCACACAACGGTGTCTGTCTTGTCGCTTCTTGTGCTTCTTGTGCGTGGTGGTGGAAAGATTGGCGGAAACAGGGCCGCGACGTGAACGCTCTTTCCTTGACCCCATCAAGAGGACCGGAATACAAACACAGAGATGTAATGCTGAGGCTCTCTCAGGCGCTGGTCAGGACGCAATTGGAGTACTGTGGGCAAATTTGGGCCCCATATCTGAGGAAGGATGCGCTGGTTCTGGAGAGGGTCCAGAGGAGGTTTACAAGAATGATTCCAGGAATGAGTGAGTTAGCATATGATGAGCGTTTGACAGCATTGGGCCTCAACTCGCTGGCGTTTAGGAGGTTGAGGGGGAACCTCATTGAAACTTACAGATTAATGAAAGACATTGATAGAGTGGACGTGGAAAGGATGTTTCCACTGGTGGGAGAGTCCAGGACCAGAGGTCATAACCTCAGAATTAAAGGGCGCTCTTTTAGAAAGGAGGTGAGGAGGAACTTCCTTAGTCAGAGAGTAGTTAATCTGTGGAACTCATTGCCACTGGGAGCTGTGGAGGCCAAGTCAGTCTTTTTTCTGCCCCCACCCCCACCCCCCCGGCATCAGCCTGATGAAGGGACTTGATCTGAAAGGTCACCTTTGCCTTCTCTCCATAGATGCTGCTTCACCCGTTGAGTTTCTCCAGCATTTTCTGCCTGTGTTCCATTTTTCCAGCATCTGCAGTTCTTTCTTAAAAACCAAGTCAGTGAATATTTTTAAGGCAGAGGTAGACAAATTCTTGATTAGAACGGGTGTCAAGGGTTATGGGGAGAAGGCAGGAAAATGGGATTAGGAGGCAGAGATCAGCCATGATTGAATGGCGGAGTGGACTCGATGGGCCGAATGGCCTAATTCTACTCCTGTAACTTCTCAACGTCACCATACAATTTGGGTTTAACAATTGTTCAACAACAGTGCAGTAATTCAGCGTGAATGATATCAGTTGAATTGTATTCTAAATTCCACGTGACCACGTGACAGATGTTGGCATAGAAAAGGGAAAATACAATGCCTATTTTACAGATGTGAAACAGATGTGAGGCATCTAATGTTCTGATTGCATGGACACAATGCCCCATTCAAAACTCCGAGTGCAGAAATTTAAAACGCAACAAAAATGTTACAATTACTTACAAGTTCACAAGTTCACCAGTTATAGGAGTAGAATTAGGCCATTCAGCCCATCGAGTCTACACCGCCATTCAATCATGGCTCATCTCTGCCTCCCAATCCCATTCTTCTGCCTTCTCCTCGTAACCCCTGACTCCCGTTCTAATCAATAATTTGTCTATTTCTGCCTTAAAAATATCCAGTGACTTGGCCTCCAGGGGTGTATTGCATGCAGTTGATATCCTTTTCCTACCTTGAAATGTGTACGAAATGTTTGTTTTAATGTCACAGTGTGCCTTCCTTCAAGCAATGAGATTGTTTTCTAAAATATTCTCAGTCATAGAGTGATACAGCGTGGAAACAGGCCCTTCGGACCGACTTGCCCACACCGGCCAACATGTCCCAACTACACTGGTCCTACCTGCCGACGTTTGGTCCACATCCCTCCAAACCTGTCCTATCCATGTACCCGTCTGACTGTTTCTTAAATGTTGGGATAGTCCCAGCCTCAACTACCTCCTCTGCCAGCTCGTTCCATACACCCACCACCCTTTGCGTGGAAAAAGTTACCACTCAGATTCCTATTAAAGCCCCTGTCCCACTGTATGAGATAATTCAAGAGTTCCTCCGAGTTTTCCCCTGATTCGAACTCGGAGAATGTCCGTAGCGGGTCTGTAGGAGTTTGTGGATGTCCCGTAGCAGCTCGTTATGCCAACGGTAGGTACTCGGGACATCTGGTAACTCATGACGTTTTTTCATCCCTGTGAAAAAATGTCCACCAGTAAAAAAATACTCGTGATGAAAACATTGTTTACTTTTTATACCTACCGGGAGCATTACGAGCCGCTACGAGACATCCACGGACTTCTACGGACCAACTACTGACATTCTCCGAGTTCGAATCAGGGGGAAACTCGGGAGGACTCGTGAATTACCTCGTACAGTGGGACAGAGGCTTAAATCCTTTCCCCTTCGCCTTACACCTCTGCCCCCTAGTCCTCGATTCACCTCCTCTGGGCAGCGACTCTGCATCTACCCGATCTATTCCTCTCATGAATTTATATACCTCTGTAAGATCACCCCTCATCCTCCTGCGCTCCAAGGAATAGAGCCCCAGCCTGCTCAACCTCTTCCTGTAGCTCGGACCGCCTGTGTCTGAGTAAAACAAATTGATCTGTTCTGGTCTTTTGAACAATGTCTAGATTTATCCTTTTCATATCAACATGGTTCCAAGCAGCCGGATGAAGCTTCATGTACAATTTGAAGATGTAATTTAACATAAAGTGTATATTTCTTTCCACTCAGTTAATATTTCTGCCCTTGTGCAGCCTTTTATAATGGAGAAAGCGAGACAGCATTTCACTGTACCTCAGTACACGTGACAATAAAATAAACAAAACTAAACTGGCCTGGGATTCTGGAGAGAGAATAAAGGGTCTGAAGCATTTCCCGACCGGAAATGTTACCTATACATGTTCTCCAGCCTTCCCCGCTGAATTACTCCAGTGTGTCTAGTGTCTAGTGTCTAGTGTCTAGTTTGTGTCTAGTTTGTGTCTAGTTTGTGTCTAGTTTAGTTTAGTTTGTGTCTAGAGATACAGCGTGGAAACAGGCCCTTCGGCCCACGAGTGTGTGCTGACCAGCGATCGTCCCGTACACTAACACTATCCTACGTGCCCAAGCCGGCTGCCTGCCCCTTTTCCGGAGTTATGTCCGCACTTGGTTGGTGTTAGAGACGGGACTACACCCTGTCCACGGGAACCCTGGGGGATTTCTGGGACCGCTGGGCACCGTAGTTTATTTAGTATATTAGTTTGTCTGTTTTGTTTTATTGTGTTGTAAATATTACTTTTAATACTTGAATACATTAGAAACATAGAAACATAGAAATTAGATGCAGGAGTAGGCCATTCGGCCCTTCGAGCCTGCACCGCCATTCAATATGATCATGGCTGTTCATCCAACTCAGTATCCCGTACCTGCCTTCTCTCCATACCCTCTGATCCCCTTAGCCACAAGGGCCACATCTAACTCCCTCTTAAATATAGCCAATGAACTGGCCTCAACTACCCTCTGTGGCAGAGAGTTCCAGAGACCCACCACTCTCTGTGTGAAAAAAGTCTTTCTCATCTCGGTCTTAAAGGATTTCCCCCTTATCCTTAAGCTGTGACCCCTTGTCCTGGACCTCCCCAACATCGGGAACAATCTTCCTGCATCTAGCCTGTCCAACCACTTAAGAATTTTGTAAGATTCTATAAGATCCCCTCTCAATCTCCTAAATTCTAGAGCGTATAAACCGAGTCTTTCTTCATAAGACAGTCCTGACATCCCAGGAATCAGTCTGATTAAAAATGTTTTTAAAACAAATAAAAAACTATCCTACACACACTAGGGACAATTTCCAATTTTTGCCGAAGCCAATTCACCTCCAAACCTGTTCGTCTTTGGAATGTGCGGGGAAACCGGAGCACCCGGAGAAAACCCACGCAGGTCACAGCGAGAACGTACAAACTCCACACAGACAGCAACCGTAGTCAGGAGCAAACCCGGGTCTCTGGCGCTGTGAGGCAGCAACTCTACCGCTGCGCCACCGCGCCGCCAGTGTCCATCGGTGTAAACCAGCATCTGCAGTTCCTTGTGTGTACATTGCTGGAGAGAGATTTCAAGGAAGGGAGAGGGCCATGCAAGAAGGCGTTACATAATCCTGTGGCCATGTTTCTCATCAGTCTGAGTGTATTCCGGAGTGGTAAGTAATGACCACAACTAAAACTGTAAAATGATTAAACAAAAAATGGAAAATGTTACAAACTCCCAGCAATAAATGTTGCCAGATGAAAACTACAGTCGTAAAAATGTATGTTGTAGACACAAGGAACCGCAGATCACGAGGATCAAAGTTATAGATACAAAGGATATTGGGACATTGACCTGGTAAACCAAAATCTTACAAGACACAGATGCACAGAGTCTCTTGCCCAGAGTAGGGGAACCGAGGACCAGAGGACATAGGTTCAAGGTGAAGGGAAAAAGATTTAATAGGAATCTGAGGGGTAGCTTTTTCACACAAAGGGCGGTGGGTATATGGAACGAGCTGCCGGAAGAGGTAATTGAGGCAGGGACTATCCCAACGTTTAAGAAACAGTTAGACAGGTAAATGGCTAGGACAGGTTTGGAGGGATAACCATATAACATATAACCATATACCAATTACAGCACGGAAACAGGCCTTCTCGGCCCTTCCAGTCCGTGCCGAACATTTATTTTCCCCTAGTCCCATCTACCTGCACTCAGACCATACCCCTCCATTCCCTTACCATCCATATACCTATCCACTTTACTTTTAAATGTTAAAATCGATCCTGCCTCCACCACCTCTGCAGGAAGATCATTCCACACAGCCTCCACTCTCTGAGTAAAGAGGTTCCCCCTCATGTTACCCCTAAACTTCTGTCCCTTAATTCTCATGTCATGCCCTCGTGTTTGAATCTTCCCTACCCTCAATGGGAAAAGCTTATCCACGTCAACTCTGTCTATCCCTTTCATCATTTTAAAGACCTCAATCAAGTCCCCCCTTAACCTTCTGCGCTCCAAAGAATAAAGACTTAACTTGTTCAACCTTTCTCTGTAACTTAGTTGCTGGAACCCAGGCAACATTCTAGTAAATCTCCTCTGTACTCTCTCTATTTTGTTGACATCCTTCCTATAATTAGGCGACCAAAATTGTACACCATACTCCAGAATTGGTCTTACCAAACATGTGGACCAAACACTGGCAGGTGGGACTAGTGTAGCTGGGACATGCTGGCCGGTGTGGGCAAGTTGGCCCCTTTGGAGCTGCAAAAAAATCACTTGGATAGCCCCCAGGACAGAGAAGAGGACACGTGCATTAAAACATGAGAGGAGTAAGTCAGGATGACGCACAGAATCTTTTATCCAGAGTAGGGGAATCAAGAGCCAGAAGATGTAGATTTAAGGTGGGAGAAAGATTTAACAGGAACCTGAGGGGCAACCTTTTCAGACTGAGGGTGGTGGGCATATGGAACAAGCTGCCAGAGAAGGTAGATACAAAATGCTGGGGTAACTCAGCGGGACAGGCAGCATCACTGGAGTGAAGGAATGGATGATGTTTTGGGTCGAGACCCTTCTTCAGACTCAGGGGGAGAGGGAAACTAGAGATATGGATGGGTGCAAAGAGCGGGTAAGGTGTGAAAAGGACAGATCAAAGCCAGGGAAGGTCGTTCAGGCTTGTACTATGTACTATGACAACTTTTAAAAGACATTTGGACAGGTACATCGGAAAGATAGGTTTGGAGGGATATGGTCCAAATGTAAGCAGGTGGGACTAGTCTAGATGGGGCATGACCAGCCTGGGGAAGTTGGACAAAGGCCTATTTCTGTGCGGTACGACGATGATTTTATTTCAACTCTGAGGAGCGAAAAAGCAAAGCAAGCTCTTTCTGATGAAGAGGTTATTAATGACTTTAATATTGCCAAGGATACTCCAGTTATCAGCCTGACATCTTGCTATCTTCAAGACTGTAGCCCGTCACATGTCAGTCAGCAGTTCACTGCCAGGGAAGCTAGCAGCGAAATGAGGAGTTTTTTGGAGTCGTGGATTTATTAGATCTCAGAACAATGGCTATTGGAAATGCGGGCTGGAAGACGGTGTGACAAGTACAGTTTGAATCAATCCTCTCAGTGTTCATTTAAGTAACTTCAATGATGAATTGTTTAGGTTTAAGAAAGAACTGCAGATGCTGGAAAAATCGAAGGTAGACAAAAATGCTGGGGAAACTCAGCGGGTGAGGCAGCACCTATGGAGCGAAGGAATGGGCGACGCTCCTCGAGGCTGCTGTGGGGGTGGCGGGGGGGGGGGGGGGGGGGGCGGTGGGAAGAAGAAAGGAAGAGGTGGAGATAGTGGGGCTGTGGGAGAGCTGGGAAGGGGAGGGGAAGGAGGGAGAAAGCAAGGACTACCTGAAATTGGAGAAGTCAATGTACATACCACTGGGGTGTAAACTACCCAAGTGAAATATGAGGTGCTGCTCCTCCAATTTGCGGTGGGCCTCACTCTGGCCACTCTAGGTTTAGGTTGATAATTGTCATGTCCACTGAGGTCCAGTGAAATGCTTGGTTTTGCATTTTATTAGATCAGATAATAGTAACATCAATACAACGCAAGTCCAATAGGTAGAGCAAAGGGGAAGATGCAGAGTGCAGAATGAAGCTCTCAGCATTGTTACTAGGTGGGCCGGAGAGCCTGTTTCCACACTGTTTCTCTAAACTAAACCAAACTAAACTAAATGCTTTACATTTTGATGGTTTCAGGCTGCTCCAGGTTAAGGAAGCAATCTGAGCAGCCACATGTTGAATGACCCAGGTCGGAACAATGCCCAGTCTGGAGTGATAAGTAGTGTTGCTGCCTTGCAGCGCCGGAGACCCGGCTTCGATCCCGACTACGGGTGCTGCCTGTACGGAGTTTGTACGTTCTCCCCGTGACCTGCGTGGGCTTTCTCCCCAGATCTTCGGTTTCCTCCGACACTCCAAAGGGGTCTCGACCCGAAACGTCGCCTATCTCCTTCACTCCTTAGATGCTGCTGCACCCGCTGAGTTTCTCCAGCTTTTTGTGTAACCCAGGTGTGTAGGTTAATTGGCTTGGTGTATGCGTAAATTGTCCCCCAGTGTGTGTGTGTGTGGGATAGTGTTAGTGTGCGGGGGCTCGCTGGTCGGTGGGCCGAAGGGCCTGTTTCCTTGCTGTATCTCTAAACTGAACTAAACTGAAAGTATATGTATATGGGGGAGGGAAAAAGAAAGGAAGAACTTTATGTTTACAAAGCCCTTAATGTGCTTGCCCCCACCTACATCAAAACTCTGCGAACCCAACACACCACCTCCTGGTCCCTCAGGTCGGCCGGTTGGAAGAGTGGGCTGAAAGATGGCAGATGGAGTTTAATGCTGATAAGAGTGAGGTGCTACATCTTGGCAGGACAAATCAAAATAGGACGTACATGGTAAATGGTAGGGAATTGAGGAATGCTGTGGAACAGAGGGGTCTAGGAATAACTGTGAATAGTTCCCTGAAGGTGGAATCGCATGTAGATAGGGTGGTAAAGAAAGCTTTTGGTGCACTGGCCTTTATAAATCAGGGCATTGAATATAGGAGTAGGGAAGTGATGTTAAAATTGTACAAGGCATTGGTGAGACCAATTCTGGAGTATGGTGTACAATTTTGGTCACCTAATTATAGGAAGGATGTCAACAAAATAGAGAGAGTACAGAGGAGATTTACTAGAATGTTGCCTGGGTTCCAGCAACTAAGTTACAGAGAAAGGTTGAACAAGTTAGGTCTTTATTCTTTGGAGCGCAGAAGGTTAAGGGGGGACTTGATTGAGGTCTTTAAAATGATAAAAGGGATAGACAGAGTTGACGTGGATAAGCTTTTCCCATTGAGGGTAGGGAAGATTCAAACAAGAGGGCATGCCATGAGAATTAAAGGACAGAAGTTTAGGGGTAACATGAGGGGGAACTTCTTTACTCAGAGAGTGGTGGCTGTGTGGAATGATCTTCCAGCAGAAGTGGTGGAGGCAGGATCGGTTTTAACATTTAAAAGTAAAGTGGATAGGTATATGGACGGGAAGGGAATGGAGGGGTATGGTCTGAATGCAGGTAGATGGGACTAGGGGAAAATAAATGTTCGGCACGGACTGGAAGGGCCGAGAAGTCCTGTTTCCGTGCTGTAATTGTTATATGGTTATATGGTTATATGACATGGGGTTGCTGAACATCCCGCGGTCTAGGCATGAGCTCAGGGGCGACCGCACCTTTGCGGTTGCAGCTCCTCGAACAGCATCCCTCTTCTCATCAGAACTGCCCCCTCCATCAACTCCTTTAAGTCTAGACTGAAAACTTATTTCTACTCACAAACGTTTCTTGAGGTCCTCTAAGGGAGCGCTGTTGATCTATGTACCACTGTTTGTAGAACGTTAGTTCCTGCACCAATGTGAAGCACTTTGGTCAACGAGAGTTGTATTTAAATGTGCTTTAGAAATAAAATTGTCTTGACTTGACTAGTGTGTGATATGTATTGCTTGGGTTATATTGAACCCACAGGCTCCATAGTCAAAGGACTCCCGTGGCATTTTCTGTTCATACATATCCAAGCAAGAGGGAGTATTCTGTAAAGACAGTTTTATCTGCAATGGACTAAAGATTTATGAGAACCCTTGTTCTGGAATGATTTATTAACTGTCGGTTGAGACTATTACAGAAAATAAAAGATTTAAATAACAAATCATAAAGTCATACAAGCTGTTCGGCAAATGGAATATAGTGAAGGAAAATGTTTGTGAGATTTTCACTGCTTCTTTAGATTTAGTTGAGTTTAGTTTGGAGATACAGTGCCAACCAACCGGTCCCATACACTAAAACTATCTCACACACACTAGGGATAGTTTTCAATTTTTACCTAAGCCAATTAACCTACAAACTTGTACATCTTTGCAGTTTGGGAGGAAACCAGAGCACCTGGAGAAAACCCAAGTGGTCACGGGGGGAACGTACAAACTCCGTACGGACAGCACCTGTAGTCAGGATCGACTCGGGCGCTGTAAGGCAGCAACTCTACCGATATGCCGCCCTGCTGCCCAGTCTAAGATGGTCACTTGGAATCATCGAGTCATCCAGCACAGAAACCGGCCCTTCTGCCAGACTTTGCCATGCTGACCAAGATGCCCCATCTACACTAATCCCATCTGATTGGCTTTGGCCCATATCCCTCTAAACCTTTCCTATCCATGTACCTGTCTAAATGTCTTTTGAATGTCCAGACTTTGGAGTTCAGAGTTTATTCTCAGGCAACTGAACCATCCTACCACAACTAGAGAGCGGTCCTAAACTAATATCTATCTCATTGATGACCTTTGGACTATCTTTGATCGGACTTTGCTGGCTTTACCTTGCACTAAACGTTATTCCTTTATCATGCATCTGTACATTGTAATGGCTCGATTGTAACCATGTATTGTCTTTCCGCTGACTGGTTGGCGTGCAACAAAAGCTTCTCACTGTACCTCGGTGCACGTGACAATAAACCAAACTGAGCCTAGGGACTGAAGAAGGGTTCAGATTGAAACGTCACCCCTTCCTTCTCTCCAGAGACGCTGGCTGACCCGCTGAATTACTCCAGCTTTTTGTGGCTATCTTCTCCCTTGTAGAAATCTGCAATCAATTCTGCACCTCCGACTAACAGCACAGGCAAATCCAAGTGCCACAGGGGAAATTATCCATCAAAATTCAAGAACCACATCATATTTCTGATATGCGGCAGCACACTGCACTGCTACATTTTATTCTGGTATACAGAATGTAATTTTTCAATTGCAGCTTTGTGTATGGAATTTATTACTTCATCTCGAATGCCATAATTTTAACTGACTGCTACGTAGCGATCCATTGCTGTGAATATTGAAGATTGCTTGAGCTTGGCCCTCTGTTGTCTAATTGAATATATAAGAGATGCCCATGAAGTACATATTGATCTGATACAATTGATGTCACAATCGATACTTTCACCCGTTAAAGATGACTGTGATATCTTCCACCAGCACCTTGCAGGACACAGAGTCACAAGGGACAGGAGCAGAATTAGGCCATTCGGCCCATCACGTCTACTCCGACCATTCAATCATGGCTATCTATCTCTCCCTCCTAAATCCTATCCTCCCCGTAACCCCTGACACACATACTAATCAAGAGGCCATCTATCTCCGCCTCAAAAACCTCCCTGCAGATAACACCAGAGATCAGGATCGATCCAGGGTCTCGGTGGTTGAGGCAGCGACTCTAACAGCTGGGCCACTGTGCTGCACTAATCATTCTATTTCAACAATCATATTTAGTTTCTGAAAGGGATTGAAATTGCACCACCACCACCATTATTTATTTATTTATTATCAAAAAATGTATTCAATTATTAAAAAATAATATTTACACCACAATAAAACAAGCCAGAACCCACCACCATAATACAATACAAACATATATCCATAACAAACTACTATACAACTATGGTACAATCCTTTATTGCGGATACATTCAACACCCTGCGGAGCCCAGCGGTCCCGGAACTCCCCCAGGGTGCCCGTAGGCAGGGTGTATTCCCTTTCTAACCCCACCCGTGCACGGACGCACCCCCGGACAAGGGGCAGGCAGCCGGCTCGGGTAGAGCCCTCCACCACCTGGCGCCTTGACTCGTGGATGGCCAGCTTGGCCAGGCCCAGGAGCAACCCAACCAGGACATCTTCAGCCCTACCCTCTCCCCTACGCACAGGGTGTCCTAAGATGAGGTTGGTGGGTGATAAATGCAGCCAGAAGGCAAGGAGCAGCCCCTTTAGGTGTTCAAACAGTGGCTGCAGCCTCACGCACCCCATGTACGCGTGGTGCACAGACTCTTCCAGCCCGCAACAGTGGCATGAGGCTGGCGAGTCTGGGAACCGTAAGAACCACCACCACCATGGTAGGATTTGAACTCATGACCCAAGTATTACAGAGTTGGATTTTGATTCTGCAAAGTGAATATGATTGATGTGAACTCACCTGTTGGAAAGACATTTGGCGAAGGAGAAGATATTGAAATTTAAGATGGGAAAGAATGTTGGTGTGACCCAGAGATTGTTGTTCGAAGCAGCGGAGAGGCATGCGGCATGAAAGGCATTTTATCGGGATGTGTTTGGGAACAGCTCCATCCAAGACCACGGGAAATTGTGGGGAATTGTAGGGAAATTGTGGACGCAGCCCGGACCATCACACAAACCGACCTCCCGTCCATTGATTCCATTTACACCTCAGCAAGGCCACCAGAATATTCAACGATGAGTACACACCCCAGCCATTCCGTCTTCTCCCCTCCCCCATTTGGGAAAAGGTACAGAAGCGTGAAAACACACACCTCCAGATTCAGGGCCAGTTTCTTCCCAGCTGTGATCAGGCAACTGAACCATCCTACCAACAACTACAGAGCAGTCCTGAACTACCGTCTACCTCGTTGGAGACCCTTGGACTATCCTTGATCAGACATTACTGGACTTTATCTTGCACTAACGGTTATTGACGTTATTCCCTTTATCCTGTGTCTGTACACTGTGAATGTATTGTCTTTCCGCTGACTGGTTAGCACGCAACAAAAGCTTTTCACTGTAGCTCGTGTACACGTGACAATAAACTAAACTTAAAGAAAGGGGTCGCTTGGCCACTGAAACTTAATTCGATGGAACAGCTTTGTTTTGTCTGTATCTTGCCCCTAAAGGGCCTGTCCCACACGGGCGTCATTTGTGCATCATGCAGATGGCGCGACCGCGCGTCACTGCCTACGTCACCACGCACCATGCGGGCGTAATGCGCGTCACGTCGTGAGCATCACGCGTCCTGACGCGTAAATGATGTCGCGTAAATGCCACGTAAATGATGCCCAAGTGAGGCACGCCCTTTACACTATGCTTCTGCATCTCAAATATTGTCCCAACACTCATAGAAAAATACCCTTGGCAGCACCTTCACTGCATATTCAGCATTTGATTGATCATTCTGATCCTAAGCAATCTCTTTTAATAAGGGCGGCACGGTGGCACGGCTGGTAGAGCTGCGGACTCACAGTGCTAGAGACCCAGGTTCGATCCCGACCCCGGGTGCTGTCTGTGTGGAGTTTGCACCTTCTCCCTGTGACCCCGTGGGTTTCCTCTGGGTGCTCCGGCTTATCCCGAACCTCCCAAAGACGTGCGGCTTTTTGCAGGTCAATTGGCCTGTGCAAAATCGCAATTCTAGCGTGCAGGGAGTGGATGAGAAAGTGGGACTAGCGTGAACGGGCGATCGATTGTGAGCACGGACTTGGTGGGCCGAAGGGCCTGTTTTCATGCGGTATCTTAAACTACTCTGAAAATAATAATGAAATATATTGTGTGCGTTTTAGCAAACTGCAGCATCTGCGGTGGCTCTTTAGATTTGATTGTAATCATGTAACACGTTCCCAAAATGCACATCTGCTTGTGTTTAAGAAAGAACTGCAGATGCTGGAAAAATCGAAAGTAGACAGAAATGCTGGAGAAACTCAGCGGGTGAGGCAGCATCTATGGAGCGAAGGAATAGGTGACGTTTCGGGTTGAGGAGAGGGAATTAAAGCCAATACTTGCTTTTCTTTAGAAATCATTTCAAGATTCTGCTACAAGCAATTTATTACCAGGTTCCAATCTATTTACTGACTCAGGCACCAACTCCTTAACCTTCCCTTATCAGCTTTGGAAAATCTTTCTTAATTGCATTCGCACTGTGGGTAGTTCGCTGAAAATTAGTGAAAAAAAATGCAAATCTGGGCTTAGAGATAATGCTAAAACAACAGGGGAGGTCAGGACTTAATAAAAAAATACTTGGGGGATGTTAATGTGTCAAAGGACTTGCTGAACAAGGCAGTGATTTTAGACTTGGACATCAAAGCGAAACCCATTTCCCATTATTTACGAGGGAAAGAATTTGCGAGCTCTATCTCTCTCTCCTCGTGGTTGCGGTGTGTGATCAAGAGTCCGAAAGAGACACACGAAACGACGAGGAAGCAGCCTTTCTCTCTCTCTCGGGTCCTCTCGCCCCCCCCCCCCCCCCCCCCCGCCCCCCCGCCCGCCCCCGACAGCACGGCAATTTGTGAGAACGCGTGTGCATTAAACGAAAGATTTTTATCTGCAGCTTTACATCAAACGACTTCCTGTGTTTAGGAACAAAGTGTTCTGCTGTGTGAGACTGGGTGAATCTTTGTCTCATTCCGAGCCTTCAAACGCAACCGATACAAGATCCACTCAGGAAACGCAAGCGCTTACAAAAAAAACTGAATTGCCAAATTTCGGAAGAAATTGGATTTATGCAAGGGGCTTTTAAAAATGAAATGTATTACTTTTTAAATATAATTCATAGAATCATCCAGATGATATATTATCATCTATTAAACAATCATGAATCAGATAATGTGATTGCTTGGATATTATTTTGCTTGTACAGTGTTTGCTTCATGTCACTTTAATGTAAACTTAAACTGATATAAAATGCCTGTTAGTATTCTTTAGGCTTTTGCTCATGAACTAAATTCTAAATCTATCGGGCAACTGCACCATCCTACTAGTAACTAGAGAGCGGTCCTGAGCTACTGTCTACCTCATTATCTTTTATCCGACTTTACTGAACTTTATCTTGCACTGAATGCTATCCCCTTTATCATGTGTAGGAAGGAACTGCAGATGCTGGTTTAAACCGAAGATAGACACACAATGCTGGAGTAACTCAGCGGGTCAGGCAACATCTCTAGAGAGAAGGAATGGATCAGACCCTTCTTTACACTGTGAATGGCTCGATTGTAATCGTGTGTAGTTTTTCCTCTGTTTAAGAAAGAACTGCGAAACATCGCCAATTCCTTCTCTCCATAGATGCTGCCTCGCCCGCTGAGTTTCTCCAGCATCTTTTGCCTACCTTTAGTCTTTCCTCTGACGCCACAAAAAGGTTTTCACTGTGCCTTGGTACACGTGACAATGAACTCAACTAACAACAAGGTAGTTCTGAAGAAGGTCACGGTGGCGCAGCGGTAAAGTTGCTGCCTTGCAGCAAATGCAGCGCCGGAGACCCGGGTTCGATCCCGACTACGGGTACTGTCTGCACGGAGTTTGTACGTTCTCCCCGTGACCTGCGTGGGTTTTCTCTGAGATCTGCGGTTTCCTCCCACACTCCAAAGACGTGCAGGTTTGTCCAAAGGCCTACAGGTTTGTAGGTTAATTGGCTTGGTAAATATAAAAATAGGATATTTTGTCCCTGGTGTGGGATAGTGTTAATGTGCGGGGATCGCTGGTCGGCGCAGACCCGGTGGGCCGAAGGGCCTGTTTCCGTGCTGTATTTCTAAACTAAACTAAAAAAAGGGTCCCTACCCAAGTGTCACCTATACATGTTCTCTAGAGATGCTGCCTGACCTGCTGAGTTACTCCAGCACTCTGTGTATTTTTTTGGCATCTGCAGTTCCTTGCTTCTACATTCTAAATGGTAGGATTCATTTACTGTAGAAACGGCCACGGAACGTCACCAGGTTTACATCAGGAAGGCACAAAGTGTTTGCAAGAACTTTCAAACCAGAAAGAGAATGCATAACCCAGGAATATACTAGTCAAGCCAAATTAAAATGAATTCTGATTTTTATAGCATATTAAAATTGGAAGGGTCAGATTTATAAAAGTAAAGGGGCTATCCCAATGTACGAGCTAATTCAAGAGCTCTCCCGAGTTAAAAAAAAATCAAAACTCGTGGTAAGCACGTAGAATGTACGTTGCTGGTACGTCGGAGCTCGGGAATTCTCTTAGCGGCTCGCAACGCTAACGGCAGTTACTCGGGAAACGCGGTAAGCTCGTGAAGATTTTTCAACATGTTGAAAAATGTCCACGAGAGCCCCGAGTACCTACGAGTGGCCATTACCGTAAATCTCCGAGTTTGAATCAGGGAAAACTTGGGAGAGCTCTTGAATTATCTCGTACAGTGGGACAGCCCCATAAAACACAAAGTGCTGGAGTAACTCAGCAGCTCAGGCTGCATCTGCTCAGGCTCAGCCTGGAGAACGTGGACAGGCGATGTCTGGGCTGGGGGCCATTCTTCAGACTCAACTTGCTTCCCGATGTTGGGGGAGTCCAGAACCAGGGTCCACTGTTTAAGATTAGAACAGAGATGAGGAAAAACTTTTTCACACAGAGGGTTGTAAATCTGTGTAATTCTCTGCCTCAGAAGGTGGTGGAGGCCGGTTCTCTGGATGCTTTCAAGAGAGAGTTAGATAGACCTCATAAATATAGCGGAGTTAGGGGATATGGGGAGAAGGCAGGAACAGGGTACTGATTGTGGATGATCAGCCATGATGATATTGAATGGCGGTGCTGGCTCGAAGGGCCGAATGGCCTACTCCTGCACCTATTGTCTATTGTCTACTGTCTGTTGTCTATTTCAAACATGAATGTCTCTGAAGCATGTGTCCCAATCTGAAGAAGGGTCTCGAACCAAAACGTCACCTATTCCCTTTCTGTGGAGATGCTGCCTGACCCGCTGAGTTACGCCAGCACTGTGTGTCTATCTTATGAATGTGTCCGATATCCTGCACTTGATATGGATTAAACTCAAGCTTCAATGGAACAAAATGAGTGGATGGCTAATATTAGAATAAAAACATTCTTTGACTAATCCAAGGATTCTCATAATTAAAGGGTGTTCTTATCAAAGTCTGCTCGCTATGACTACACATCATTTGACATCTTGATCGCCTTGTTGAACTAATTTCCTTGGTTAAAATGTGTAATTTGGTTGAGGGTGACTGCGAATTACTGATTCAAGATGAGAAGAATGAGAAACAACCTCTTAAAGCTAACCTTCAATAATGCTCATCTCATAACCGGCTGAGTCTCAGTTTATTCGTACAAAGGCTCTGCCAAGAAGGGTCCCGACCCGAAACGTCACCCATTCCTTCCCTCCAGAGATGCTGCCTGTCCCGCTGGGATTTGCGTCCAGCGCTTTGTGTCTATCTTCTGTTCCAAGATCATATCTTCCACTTTCCATCCGACTTCCTGGCCTAGACACAGAGTGCTGGAGCAACTCAGCGGGTCGGGCAGCATCTCTGGAGAACACGGATAGGTGACATTTCGGGTCGAGGCCCTTCTTCAGTCTGAAGAGGCACAGAGATGAGGAGACACTTTTTCACCCAGAGAGATGCGAATCTGTGGAATTCTCTGTCGCAGAAGGCAGTGGAGGCCAATTCACTGGATTTACCTCCTAGGGCTAACAAAATCAGGAGATATGGGGAGACAGCAGGAACGGGGTATTGATTTTCGATGATCAGCCATGATCATTTTCATTGACGATGCTAGCTCAAAGTGCCAAATGGCCTATTCCTGCACCTATTTTCTATGTTTCTAAGTGTCTCGACCTGAAACGTCACCTATCCATGTTCTCCAGAGATGCTGCCTGGCCTGCTGCGTTACTCCAGCACTTTGTATCTATCTCCTTCCTTGCTTCTGCTCTATTAGAGAAATAATCAGCTGTGGATGTTGTGTCATGTTCTGCCCCGCTCAGCATCCTGTTTAAACTTCAAGGTCATGTCCTGTGTTTCGTTAAAAAATGACCCCCAATTGTAATGTTTCGATGAAAGTCATTGACCTGACCTCCAGAGCCGTCTGCGGCAAAGAATTCCACTGATTCACCTCCCTCTGACTAAAGAAATTCATCCTCATCTCATTTCTAAATGGAGCGTCCTTTTAATCTGAGGCTGTGGCCTCTGGTTCTAGATTTTCCCATTAGTGGAAATCCATCTGCATTGAGTACATGAGTCAGGAAGACACATTGCAGGTTTGGTTGGGACACATTTGGAGTGTTGCGTGCTGTTCTGGTCACCCCATTACAGGAAGGATGTGCAGGTTTTGGGGAGGGTGCAGAAGAGGTTTTCTGGGATGCTGCCTTGCTTGGAGGGTTTCTTGGATAGGTTTCTCTCGAGCACTGAAGACTAAACGGAGGCCTGATGGAAGTTTATAATATTATGGGAGGCATAGATAGGGTAGACAGTCATAACCATTTTCTCAGGGTGGAGATAGACAATAGACAATAGACAATAGGTGCAGGAGGAGGCCATTTGGCCCTTCGAGCCAGCACCTCCATTCAATGTGATCATGGCTGATCATCCCCAATCAGCCTGACTCCGCTATCTTTAAGAGCCCTATCTAGTTCTCTCTTGAAAGTATCCAGAGAACTGGCCTCCACCGCCCTTTGGGGCAGAGAATTCCACAAACTCACAACTCTCTGTGTGAAAAAGTGTTTCCTCATCTCAGTTCTAAATGGCTTACCCCTTATTCTTAAACAGTGGTCCCTGGTTCTGGACTCCCCCAACATCGGGAACATGTTTCCTGCCTCCGGCGTGTCCAAACCCTTATTAATCTTATATGTTTCAATAAAATCCCCTCTCATCCTTCTAAACTCCAGAGTATACAAGCCCAGCCACTCCATTCTCGCAGCATATGACAGTCCTGCCATCCCAAGAATTAACCTTGTAAACCTACGCTGCATTCCCTCAATAGCAAGAATGTCATTCCTCAAATTAGGAGGCCAAAACTGCACACAATACTCCAGGTGTGGTCTCACCAGGGCCCTATACAACAGCAGAAGGACCTCTTTGCCCCTATATTCAACTCCTCTTGTTATGAAGGCCAACGTGCCATTCGCTTTGTCAAACACTAGAGAGCATAGCTTTAGGGTGAAAGGGGGAGAGTTTGAATCATAGAATCATAGAAAATGGGAGCAGGAGTAGGCCATTCGGCCCTTCGAGCCTGCACCGCCATTCAATATGATCATGGCTGATCATCCAACTCAGTATCCTGTACCTGCCTTCTCTCCAGACCCCCTGATCCCTTTAGCCACAAGGGCCACATCTAACTCCCTCTTAAATATGGCAAATGAACTGGCCTCATTGGGCTTCTGTGGCAGAGAATTCCACAGACTCACCACTCTCTATGTGAAAAATGATCTTCTCATCTCAGTCCTAAAAGACTTCCCCCCTTATCCTTAAATGTGAAGGAGATGTGAGGGAAAGAATTATTTTTGTAACGTGCTGCCGGGGTGGGAGCAGATACAAGATTGGAATTTAAAAGCTGCAGAGGATGTTACATTCAAGATTCCAGCATCGGCCGTTCCTCTGGTCTCCAGAGTTGAAGACAACATGATTATGAATCCTGAGCTGGAAAACAACCCGCTGGACAAACCCAACTGGTCAGGCAGCATCTGTGGAGGGAAATGCACTGTCAAAGTTTCAGGGCCAGACCCTCCCACTGCTCCCGAGTCCAGATGAACGCTCTTGGCACAAAATGTTGACAGTCCATTCCCCTCCGCAGATGCTGCCTGACCTGCTGAGCTCCTCCAGCAGGCTGTTGATTTTTTCTAGCGCAGGATTAATGCATCTTCAGAATCTTGCCTCTCTATGATGACATGGACGGAGATGTGGACAGGACGGGCCAAATGCAGGGCAATGGGAGCTGCCCAAAATGGCAACACGGTTGTCATGGACAAGATGGGCCGAAGGGCCTGCTCCGGCCCTGTACCACTCCACGAATCCACGAGCAGGAATCAGATCCTTGCAGGAACGTGGACAGGTTGGAGTGATCAACCGTAAAAGGGGGAGTGATTGCTGCGTGTACAGATTGGTATAGACCCCTGCGCAGTTTTGTCTTCTGATGTGTACTTGATGCTAAGTGCTTAAAGCTGTGTGGAAGAAATCTGAGTCAAAGAACGTACAGCCATGAAGAAGAGGAAGGAGCCATCACATTAACTCCAGAGGCTCATCCATATCCAGGACAAAGCCGCTCATACACTTCCTGCATGGTTCCAAGAATGCTCATGTGTATGAATTTCACAATGCTTAAAAATGGAATTATTCTGTCCACTTCATTACACCCTTGATTTCAATACTCAACAATAAATTCTGCCAGAAGCCACTCTTTGGAGATTATCATGCCGAATTGTATTAAAAATTACATGTTGACAGTGAGACTTGTGCAATTTAGTGCGCCCATGATGATAAAAGGCTGCGATTTCAGTAATACTGAAAAAACCTCCTTCATCACGATTCCTACAGCTCAGCAATGGGCGAAATTGTTCCTCTTCACCAAAGATGTTCATTTAATTTTTGACTGAAACCAAGTCCTTCCCAAAAGCCGAGACGCAAGGAGTCGCAGATGCTGCTTTAGAAAAAAAAAGTGCTAAGTGCTGGAGTATCTCAGAGGTTCAGGCAGCATCTCTGCTAGACATGGACAGGTTATCTTTCCAGTCCCCACCCAAAAGGTTACCTATCCATGTCCTTTTACACTTCAGACTTCAGACTTCAGAGATACAGTGCGGAAACGGTCCCTTCGAGACCACACCGACATTCGAACACCCAGTACGCTAGCACTATTCTGCACGCTAGCGACAATATATTACAAAATACCGAAGCCAATTGGCCTACAAACCTGTACGTCTTCGGAGTGTGGGAGGAAACCGGAGCACCGGGGGGAAAACCCACGCGGTCACGGAGAGAACGTGCAAACTCCGTACAGACAGCACCCGTAGTCAGGATAAAATCCGGGTCTCTGGCGCTGTGAGGCAGCGACTCTACCGCTGTGCCGTACCCCAGAGATGCTGCCTGACCTGCTGAGTTACTCCAGCATTGTGTGTATTTTTTTAAAATTCTCAAGAGCAACTGTGCGGCCCCATCTGAATCTGATCCTTTTACTGGGTCAATGTCCCTGCACGTGCATCTTGCAACGTTTCTGGATAATAAGCAGAACCCAACACAATTGCCAATGCCTGCACGTGGATCCAAGTGACCAAAGTAAAATGTAAGGCTTGTCTAAAGGGCCTGTCCTACCAGCATCCGATTCCACGCAATGAGCGCGATCGAACTAGAAGCGGGGGCCGCGCGGAGGTCGGGTGATCCCTATACAGGGCCGTTCCCACCAGCATGCGCCTGCATGCGGCAAGCGCGACCAAACCGGCAGCGAGGGCCACGCGGAGGTCGGGTGAGTGGCGCAACGCGGCACAAAGTGAGGCGAACTTGGAGCAAAGTCTTAAAGATAAGTTCGCCAGGACAGAGGGGGACACACAGAGGCACACACACAGAAGGCCACGGAGGCACCTATAGAGAGGGTCATGGAGGCACCTACAGAGAGGGTCACGGAGGCACGACATAGAGACGGTGTGTAATGCGTCGAGGCGACTGCGAGCCGACAAGCCGTTGCCGCGCGGAATTTTTGAACATGGGCAGTTTTTCGGATCCCCGCGCGATGTCGGGACGAACTCCGCACAATTCCACACGGCTCCGGCGATCGAAGTGGGACCGGCCCCGCGGCGCCGGACGGCTCAAGCGACCACGTTAGGTCGCGCTCATCGCATAGAGTTGCATGCTGGTGGGACAGGCCCTTAACTCCTTAGCTAAGATCAGCCATATTTAGGCTCCATCCACCCTTTCCAGTACATACGTTAGCAACCTAAGATAGACACAAAAAGCTGGAGTAACTCAGCGGGTCAAACACCATCTCTGGAGAAAAGGAATAGGTGACATTTTGGGTCGAGGCCACTCTTCAGCAGGTATGTTATGTACCTAACAGGCCACAAGTTCTTTGAGTTAAAATTCTAATCATTTTAAATCCAAAATGGTGATTAAAATTGAGCAAAGGACTGCAAATCAAAATCTCAATGGGTTTTGTAAATGGAAGCACTTGAAGTACAATGTTATGTATTGCCACTTAGCTCCCTCTAGAGCACCTAGCAACATAGGACATATAACCTGATGTATTATTCTGGCCAGCTTTAATTTTACCCCCAAAACGCCAATAGATTTCACTACAATAGCTCACAAGATCATATGTTATGGGAGCGGAATTAGGCCATTCGGCCCATCATAGAAACATAGAAACATAGAAAATAGGTGCAGGAGTAGGCCATTCGGCCCTTCGAGCCTGCACCGCCATTCAATGTGATCATGGCTGATCATCCAACTCAGTATCCCGTACCTGCCTTCTCTCCATACCCCCTGATCCCTTTAGCCACAAGTGCCACATCTAACGCCCTCTTAAATATAGCCAATGAACTGGCCTCAACTACCTTCTGTGGCAGAGAATTCCAGAGACTCACCACTCTCTGTGTAAAGAATGTTTTCCTCATTTCGGTCCTAAAGGAATTCCCCCTTATCCTTAGACTGTGACCCCTTGTTCTGGACTCCCCCAACATCGGGAACAATCTTCCAGCATCTAGCTTGTCCAACCCCTTAAGAATTTTGTAGGTTTCTATAAGATCCCCCCTCAATCTTCTAAATTCCATCGAGTACAAACCGAGTCTATCCAATCTTTCCTCATATGAAAGTCCTGACATCCCAGGAATCAGTCTGGTTCCCAGGAATCAGTCATCAAGTCTACTCCGCCATTCAATCATGGCTGATCTATCTTTCCTTCTCAACCCCATTCAAGAGAGTCAAAAGTCAAGAGCATCTTATTGTCATGTGTCCCAGATGGGGCAATGAAGTTCTTACCAGCTGCAGCACAACAGAAAGAGTGAATATGTAAACATTGTATAAAATGGGGTAAAAAAGAAAAAGTTTCAATAAATAACAAATATAATGCAAAAAATAACAAATAATAATGTAGTCTTTTGCAGTTCAGAGCTCATAGCTTATTCGTTGTGGTTAATAGCCTGATGGCTGTGGGGAAGAAGCTGTTCCTGAACCCAGACGTTGCAGTCTTCAGACTCCTGTACCTTCTTCCTGATGACATGCTCCTGCCGTCTCCCCACAACACCTGAACAGTGAAGATTTGGAGATATAAACTTTCCAATAACAACGCTTTGGAACTCTGTTTCTTCTCTGTAACGCCAGATGCTGCAGGGAGACCCAGTAGAGGTAGAGACAATTACCTCTGTGCCATAGATAGGGTAGACAGTCACAACCTTCTTCCCAAAATACTGTAGGGCATAGTTTTAAGGTGAGATGGCAAGGTTTAAAGGATACGTTTTTTACACATTTTCCTGGTGAGTGCCTGGAATATCCTGCCAGCTATGGTGGTTGAGGCAGAAGTGATAGCAGTGGCATTTAAGAGGCTTTTGCATACGAATAGGTTCGGAATGGAGGGAAATGGATTATGCACAGGTGGATACGAAATAGACACAAAATGCTGGAGTAACGCAGCGGGCCAGGCAGCATCTCTGGATAGAAGGAATGGGTGGCGTTTTGGACCCAGACCCTTCTTCAGGAAGAAGGGTTTCCGCCCGAAACGTTGCCTATCTCCTTCGCTCCTTAGATGCTGCTGCACCCGCTGAGTTTCTCCAGCTTTTTGTGTAACCCCCTTCTTCCGTCTGAGACTGAGTTTATTGTCATGTCTATTATCTGAATGGTGGCAGATTAGGTAAGGGGGAGATGCAACGAGACCTGGGTGTCATGGTACACCAGTCATTGAAAGTAGGCATGCAGGTGCAGCAGGCAGTGAAGAAAGCAAATGGTATGTTAGCATTCATAGCGAAAGGATTTGAGTATAGGAGCAGGGAGGTTCTACTGCAGTTGTACAGGGTTTTGGTGAGGCCACACCTGGAGTACTGCGTACAGTTTTGGTCTCCAAATCTGAGGAAAGACATCCTTGCCATAGAGGGGGTACAGAGAAGATTCACCAGACTGATTCCTGGGATGTCAGGACTTTCATATGAGGAAAGATTGGATAGACTCGGTTTGTACTCGATGGAATTTAGAAGATTGAGGGGGGATCTTATAGAAACCTACAAAATTCTTAAGGGGTTGGACAAGCTAGATGCTGGAAGATTGTTCCCGATGTTGGGGGAGTCCAGAACAAGGGGTCACAGTCTAAGGATAAGGGGGAATTCCTTTAGGACCGAAATGAGGAAAACATTCTTTACACAGAGAGTGGTGAGTCTCTGGAATTCTCTGCCACAGAAGGTAGTTGAGGCCAGTTCATTGGCTATATTTAAGAGGGCGTTAGATGTGGCACTTGTGGCTAAAGGGATCAGGGGGTATGGAGAGAAGGCAGGTACGGGATACTGAGTTGGATGATCAGCCATGATCACATTGAATGGCGGTGCAGGCTCGAAGGGCCGAATGGCCTACTCCTGCACCAATTATTCTATGTTTCTATGTTTCTATGTGTCCCAGATAGGACAATGAAATTCTTGCTTTGCTTCAGCACAACAGAATATTCCAGGCAAAAATAATACAGAACCAATCAGTGTGTCCATATACCATTGAATATATATATATATATACACACATAAATAAGCATATAAAGTGCAGTAGGCTAATTAAAGTTCAGATTTTGTATGAGTTGAGTTATTAAGTCCAAGAGAGTCCTCCTCGACAAACCGACTCTCCGTAATCTTCTCAGGAAGTAGAGTCTCTGATGAGCTTTCATTATGATTGCATCAGTGTTCTTGGACCAGGAGAGATCTTCGAGAACCTCTCCCCTGACTCTCAGTCTGGAGAAGAGTCTCGACCCGAAACGTCACTCATTCCTTCTCTCCAGAGATGCTGCCCGTCCCGTTGATTTACTCCAGCATTTTGTGTCTATCTTTGGTGTAAACCAGCATCTGCAGTTCTTTCCTACGCTCTGGATAAGAGATAGTCTCGGCATCGTGTTCGGCACAAGGATTGTGTGCGGAAGGACAAGTTCTTGTGCTGTACTGTTCTATGTTCTATATTCCTACACAAACAATGATTGAAGGACCCTTAGAAGCACCATCCTCTGATGGAAAGATTGTTTTCTTTGTAGAGAAGTAGGAAAATTATAACACGTTACTGCTACATCCCTTCTACATAGCTGCGGGGACATTTCGGGTCGAGACTGAAGAAGGGTCACGACCCAAAACGTCACCCACTCCTTTAGTTTAGTTTAGTTTAGAAATACAGCACGGAAACAAGCCCTCCAGCCCACCGGGTCCGCGCCGACCAGCGATCCCCGCACATTAACACTATCCCACACCCACTAGGAACATTTTTACCTTTACCAAGCCAATTAACCTACAAACCTGTACGTCTTTGGAGTGCGGGAGGAAACCGAAGATCTCAGAGAAAACCCACGCGGGTCACAGGGAGAACGTACAAACTCCGTAGTCGGGATGGAACCCGGGCCTCCGGCGCTGCATTTTCTGTAAGGGAGCAAATCTACCGCCGCGCCACCACGTGATGCTGCCTGTCCCGCTGAGTTATTCCAGCACTTTGTGTCTACTTTCTGCACACCTTGCAGTTACTTTTTAATGACAAATTACAACCTTACGTTTTAACACTTACGTAAGTAAGTAAGTAAGTACATTTTATTTATATAGCACGTTTAAATCAACTCGCGTTGAAACCAAAGTGCTTTACATAAAAGAAATAATTACGTTTCCGTACATCCATAGAAAAAATTAAAAATAAGAAAAATGACACAACACATTATAGAATTCAACATGAACAACAGAACAGAATCAAAATGCTCCACTGTGGGGAACGGCATAAAAAAGGTCAGTCCTCTTCCTCTGTGAAACACCCGAGGTCGGGGTCTATTTCTGGCCTCCGCAGCCAGCCCGATGTTTTCAAGCCCTCTTGCCGGGAAGATGGAACTCCGACGTCAGGTGAACACTCCTCATACGTGTTAATTGAGCTGAGGAGAATTAACAGTCAACTAGGATCAAGTTACCATGAAATCTCAGGTTTCCCTCATGCATCACAGTTGGGTCATCATTACTGACCACTGTTAACTCTCCACGCCAACAAAACGTTTGCAATGGGTGAGGTGTTCAGTAATTCTCAGTATCTACTTTGACTTACTATCAGGTGACTTAGTCATAGAGTCATACAGTGTGGAAACTGTCCAAAACTATGAGTGACCTTCACGAGAGATAGTATCATATTATCAGTTCTTTGGCAAATGTGGTTTCAAAGCCATTTCTCATGGAGTCATTGGGTGATAGCATGATACAGCATGGCAACAAGCCCTTCGGCCCACCTTGCCCACAATGGGCCAGCTGCACTTGTCCCACCTGCCTGCATATCCATCCAAACCTGTCCTATCCATGCACTGGTCTAACAGTTTCTTAAATGTTGGGATAGTCCCAGCCTCATCTACCTCCTCTGATTCTGAGGAGGAGATTCACTGTGATGGATGTTTGTGTGAATTGAATTGTCTGTGTGTTTTTTTATGAATTGTTCTGTTTGTACGGCTTGTAGAAACGGAGGTTCGTTCGAGCCTCTCTGAGATTCGAATGACAAGTAATAAAATCTAATCAAATACCTTGAAAAGGCGACTTGGTTAGGATACCTGCCTGATTCAGTAACAATGATGTCAGGTCAAAAAAAAGACACAAAAAGTGCTGAAGAAGGGTCTCGACCCGAAATGTCACCTATTCCTTTTCTCCACAGATGCTGTCTGAGCCGCTGTCTTTGTCTGGGGTAACTTAGCAGGTCAGGCAGCAGGTCTGGAGAAGCCAGGTAACGATCCAAACAGGCAACTGGACGGACGAGTTTTGTAAAACAACAAGACCAAAAGTTAAGTTTAAGAAAGAACTGCAGATGCCGGAACAATCGAAGGTAGACAAAAATGCTGGAGGAACTCAGCGGGTGAGGCAGCATCTATGGAGCGAAGGAATAGGTGACGTTTCGGGTCGGGACCCTTCTTCAGACCAGAAGTTAACATTTTTAGGATATTTTCAGCGAAGGTTAAATGTCTCCACATTTACCTGTATCATCAAATTATTTTATTTATTTGAAGGGCGGCACGGTGGCGCAGCGGTAGAGTTGCTGCCTTACAGTGCCAGAGACTCGGTTTCGATCCTGACTATGGGTGCTGCCTGCACGGAGTTTGTACATTTTCCCGGTTGGTTTTTTCCGGGATCTCCAGTGCCTTCCTACACTGGCATAATTGTAACTTGTCCTCAGCGTGTAGGATAGTGCTGGTGTACGGGCTGATCGCTGGCTGGTCCGGACTCAGTGGGCCGACAGTCTTATTTCCACACTGTATTTCCAAAGAACCACTGGGAATATCATCTCAGAAAGTATATATCACCGTGTCGTACTCTGCGTCCAAAACTCTGAACGTTTCAGATTATATACGGCACATTTAATGCTGACAAACGGGGTGGAATTTCTCAGCCATGTAGTTTTACATCATGTAAAGTTATCTGGGCTACAGGTTTATGTTGACTTGCTGTGCCACACTGCGGAGTATCTGCACTCAATTAGCTAACATGTGAAGACTCAGCAAAAACGGAGAACAAAGTCCCGACACGTCATGTTGCACTGCTACACGTGGCCAGTGGTCACTTGTGCAGTGTCTTGAATGAAGAGGTCTCGTAGTGACCATGTGCCTTTCCTGGGGTCAGTGACAGAAATCTGGGGTGGTTCTCAGGAGCGCATTGACATCTGAGTTCTTGCTGGCTTCACATCTGTGATCCATTAAATAATTTGCTTAACCTGTTATTTTCACTCTGTTCAAAGTTCAAAGTCAAAGTTCAAAGTCAATTTTATTCGTCTGGGTAGTTTAGTTCAGTTTAGATCAGAGATGCAGCGCGGAAACCAGACCTTCGGCACACCGAGTCCGCATCGACCAGCGATCCCCGCACACTCATCGCAAGCCGACTTGTTACACTCATGCCAAGGACACAATCGCAATCCAATTAACCTACAAAACCTGTATGTCTTTGGAGGGTGGGAGGAAACCAAAGATCTCGGAGAAAGTCCATGCAGTCACGGGGTGAATGGACAGACAAGCACCCGTAGTCGGGATCGAACCTGCGTCTCTGGAGCTATATCTTATGCTATTTGTTTTGCACACATTTCTAACGACTGCTGTCATGTCCATTATATGTCCTGGTGTTGCTACATGGGTTCCATTTGTACTGTTGATTAAAACCACTCAATCACCTCTGGACAACCAGCGTGTTCCCCCATCTTACAGCGTTCAAGAGCAGAAACAGATTGCACCACTTGGCACAGCTTACACTCCCCCCTCCTCCATCAGCCGGCTGTGTCGTTTCGTCAAGATAGTGGAGTCAGGGGATATGGGGAGAAGGCAGGAACGGGGTACTGATTGGGGATGATCAGCCATGATCACATTGAATGGCGGTGCTGGCTCAAAGGGCCGAATGGCCTCCTCCTGCACCTATTGTCTATTGTCTATTGTCACGTGGCCTCACTGGAAAATCACCCTTCGGATTAGGCCAAAGAATGGTGAAAGGCTTGGACGGAGTGGATGTGTAGAGGATGTTTCCACTAGTGGGAGAGTCTAGGACCAGAGGTCACAGCCTCAGAATTAAAGGACGTTCCTTTAGGAAGGAGATGTGGAAGAATTTCTTTAGTCAGAGGGTGGTGAATCTGTGGAATTCTTTGCCACGGAAGGCTGAGGAGGCCAAATTATTTAAGACAGATAGATTCTTCATCAGTACGGATGTCACGGGTTATGGGGAGAAGGCAGGAAAATGGGATTGAGAGAGAAAGATAGATCAGCCATGATTGAACGGCAGGGTAGACGATGGGCCGAATTGCCTAATTCTGCTATCACTTATTAACATAAGGAGTCAATTAAATATTTTGTGCTAAATGGAAAGTTTTAGTAAATATCAAAGTTGTAACAGTTTATATTTCGACAGTTTCCATAAGTTATATAGCTTAGTTTAGTTTAGTTTACAGATACAGTGCGGAAACAGGCCATTCGCCCCACCGCGTCCATGCTGACCAACCATCCCCGTACACTAACACTATCCTACACTTTTTACGGAAGCCAAATTAACCTGCAAACCTGCATGTCTTTGGAGTGTGGGAGGAAACCAGAGCACCCGGAGAAAACCCACGCAGGTCACGGGGAGAACAAACAAGTTCCGTAGTCAGGATCGAACCCGGGTCTCTGGCGCTGTAAGACAGCTTTTCTACCACTGCGCCACCGTGCCTTTCCACAATTAATTAAATATTTGGCGCTAAAGTGTTAAAAGTGTTAGTGGACATCAAAGTTGATGCCGTGTACATTTTGACATCGTTTCCATTTGTTATTTGCGCAACACGGAATATGTAAACACAAAAAGAGAATCTGTCGGTGTGTGTGTGTGTGTGTCTGTGTGTGTCTGTGTGTGTGCGCGTGTGTGTCTGTGTGTGTGTGTCTGTGTGTGTGTGTGTCTGTGTGTGTGTGTGTCAGTGTGTGTGTGTGTGTGTCAGTGTGTGTCTGTGCGTGTGTGTCTGTGTGTGTGTGTGTGTGTCAGTGTGTGTGTTTCTGTGTCAGTGTGTAAGTGTGTGTGTGTGTGTGTCTGTGTGTGTGTATCTGTGTGTGTGTGTGTCTGTGTGTGTGTGTGTGTGTGTCAGTGTTTCTGTCTGTGTGTGAGGCTGTGTGTGCATCTGTGTGTGTGTGTGTGTGTGTGTGTGTGTGTGTGTGTGTGTGTGTGTGTGTGTGTGTGTGTGTGTGAGTGTGTCTGTCTGTGTGTGTGTCTGTCTGTGTGGCTGTGTGTGCGTCTGTGTGTGTGTGTGTGTGTCTGTGTGTGCGTCTGTCTGTCTATCTGTGTGTCTGTCTGTGTGTGTGTGTGTCTGTCTGTCTGTGTGTCTGTGTGTCAGTGTGTGCGTCTTTGTGTGTGTGTGTGTGTGTGTGTGTGTCTGTCTGTCTGTCTGTCTGTGTGTCTGTCTGTCAGTGTGTCTGTGTGTGTCAGTGTATCTGTGTGTGTGTGTGTGTGTGTGTCAGTGTGTATGTGTGTGTGTCTGTCTGTGTGTGTATCTGTCTGTGTGTGTGTGTCTGTGTGTGTGTGTCAGTGTGTCTGGGTGTGTGTGTGTGTGTGTCTGTCTGTCTGTGAGTGAGTCTGTCTGTGTGTGTCTGTCTGTGTGTCTGTGTGTGTCTGTGTGTGTGTGTGTGTGTGTGTGCGTCTGTGTGTGTGTGTCTGTGTGTGTGTGTGTGTGTCTGCCTGTCTGTGTGTCTGTCTGTGTGTCTGTGTGTGCGTCTGTGCGTGTGTGTGTGTGTCTATCTGTGCGTGCGTGTGTGCGTGCATGTGTGCGTGTGCGTGTGCGTGTGTGTGTGTGCGTGTGTGTGTGTGCGTGTGCGCGCGTGTGTGTGTGCGTGTGTGCGTGTGTGTGTGTGTGTGCGTGTATGTGTGTGTGTGTGTGTGTGTGTGTGTGTTTCTGTGTCAGTGTGTAAGTGTGTGTGTGTCTGTGTCTGTGTGTGTGTGTGTGTGTGTCTGTGTGTGTGCGCGTGTGTGTCTGTGTGTGTGTGTCTGTGTGTGTGTGTGTCTGTGTGTGTGTGTGTCAGTGTGTGTGTGTGTGTGTCAGTGTGTGTCTGTGCGTGTGTGTCTGTGTGTGTGTGTCAGTGTGTGTGTGTTTCTGTGTCAGTGTGTAAGTGTGTGTGTGTCTGTGTCTGTGTGTGTGTGTCTGTGTGTGTCTGTGTGTGTGTGTGTGCGTCTGTCTGTCTATCTGTGTGTCTGTCTGTGTGTGTGTGTGTGCGTGTGTGTGTGTGTGTGTGTGTGCGTGTGTGCGTGTGTGTGTGTGTGTGTGCATGTATGTGTGTGTGTGTGCGTGTATGTGTGTGTGTGTGTGTGTGTGTGTGTGTGTTTCTGTGTCAGTGTGTAAGTGTGTGTGTGTCTGTGTCTGTGTGTGTGTGTGTGTGTCTGTGTCTGTGTGGCTGTGTGTGCGTCTGTGTGTGTGTGCGCGCGTGCGTGTGTGTGTGTGCGTGCGTGCGTGTGTGTGTGTGTGTGTGTGTGTGTGTGTGTGTGTGTGTGTGTGTGTGTGTGTGTGTGTCCTTCTGCTGCTGGACATTGGGGCGCAGAGTCGGGTGGGGACACCCCTCAAACAAGGGAAGGGATATCACCATAGGGGGGCACATAGAGTGGTGAAGGTGTACGGCTTAAAGATAGGTGTGACCACTAAGCAGTATAACACTAATAAATACAGAGACACTGAGAATGTATGAAAAGCTTTAGTATGGTTTGGGTTTTATTCTGAATAAAGTTTACTTTTGAAATAAATATAAAATACTTCAAAATGAATAGCAATCTCGTAATTCAAACGGGCCGAAGGGCCTGTTTCCACTCTGTTTCTCTAGAGTCCAAAGATATCTAGAGTCATTATCCTGAAGTGTTTGTGTCTTGAACAATCCAATGTAAATAGGTTCATGACAGAGCCTGTGTAATCACCATAGCTCTTGGATGGCCTTCAAAAGACGTCTTTATTGTGTGACACAATTGGCAGAACAAAAGTCATTCTGTTTATCAGAATAACTTAATCATTGGATCTGACTAGAGTTCCCATAAATCGAGCTGCAACTTGGGATTGGCAATGTCCAGTGTTATTCCTACACAGACGTCCATTCGAATAAAAAGCCACATTTATCTTTGGTTTAAAACCAGCATCTGCGGTTCCTTCCTACACATTTTGGCTGCTCCACTGCAAAATCTCCTCAAGGTTTGTCTGCTTTGAAGAACTTCTCCTCCTCTCTCCGACCAGGGTTCTGCAACACTGTCTCTCTCGCTTCTCCCCCTCTGTGATTCCTCCCGCTCTCCCGCTCGACCGCCATGTTTTAACCCAGGCCCGCTACCCTTTCGCTACTCTTTCATTCGTTGTTCTTTATCTCTCTACATCATCGTCTGTATACCTCATTTCAACTTTTCCCTGACTAGTCTGAAGATGAGCCCAGACCCTTCTCCAGACTGAGAGTCGGGGGAGAGGAAAACGAGAGATATGGAAGGGAGAGGTGTGAAAACAAGAGATCAAATGGGACAAAGCTCCAAGGAAAATGTGGAATAGAAACATAGAAACATAGAAAATAGGTGCAGGAGTAGGCCACTCGGCCCTTCGAGCCTGCACCGCCATTCAATATGATCATGGCTGATCATCCAACTCAGGGCATGACATGAGAATTAAGGGACAGAAGTTTAGGGGTAACATGAGGGGGAACTTCTTTACTCAGAGAGTGGTGGCTGTGTGGAATGATCTTCCTGCAGAAGTGGTGGAGGCAGGATCAATTTTAACATTTAAAAGTAAAGTGGATAGGTATATGGACGGGAAGGGAATGGAGGGGTATGGTCTGAGTGCAGGTAGATGGGACTAGGGAAAAATAAATGGTCGGCACGGACTGGAAGGGCCGAGAGGGCCTGTTTCCGTGCTGTAATTGTTATATGGTTATATGTTATATGGTATCCTGTACCTGCCTTCTCTCCATACCCCCTGATCCCCTTTAGCCACAAGGACCACATCTAACTCCCTCTTAAATATAACCAATGAACTGGCCAATGAATAGAAGATCATTGTTAGCCAGGGGAAGGTGACAATGAGGCAAAATTTAATCAGGAGGACAGTCAGAATTTTGGGAGAACCTCTCCCCTGACTCTCAGTCTGAAGAAAGGTCTCGACCCGAAACGTCACCCATTCCTTCTCTCCAGAGACGCTGCCCGTCCCGCTGAGTCACTCATTTTGTGTCTATCATTAACTATTCTGAATGCAAGTATGATTTTGATGAAAGCTTTAGAGCATAGCAAGCATTATTTTATTACTGCAACAGCTGGATGTGCTCCTGTTGCCAATGTGTACTTGTTAAAACCGTTTAATGTCACGGAACAATCCAACGAGAAAGTATGAGTGCAGCAATGATCCAAATGTACGTTCATGTCCAAGATAATAAAAGCCTGTCGTTAACTTGGAAGCTCAAGGACGATGAGATCATCCACATCATTTATGGGCAAGCCAGTTCATTTACCGATCTTCAGCTTAGTTTTAGAGGAGTTTTGTTTATGATCGCGTGTACCGAGGTACAGTGGAAAGAGTTTGTTGCGTGCTAACCAGCCGGCGGAGATCTGATACATCATCACAATCGAGCTGTCTGCGGCTGCCGGGCCAGAGGAAGCTGCAGAAACAGATATACTGCTCCTGTTGAAGAAGGAACTGCAGATGCTGGAAAATCGAAGGTTGACGAAAATCGAAGTGCTGGAGAAACTGCAGCAGCATCTCTGCAGCGAAGGAAACAGGCAACGGTTCGGGCCGAAACCCTTCTTCAGACTGCTTCTGATGTGTTTTAAAAGATATCGGGATAGGAAGGGTTTAAAGGGCAATGGGCCAAATGCAGGCAAATGGAGCTGCCCTTGTGTAGATGGAGCATATTTATCCATGCCTATATAGTCTCCACTCCGCATATTATGCATGCCACACATTCCATCAGATAATCCAGTCCGGGTTTTGGGCATCATGAGTACTCTACTCTTGACCAAAGGCTACTCTAGTATCTTTGTTCTTGATAGCGTGTCGTTATGCTACTATGGGTTAAGCTGATGCGATATGCACGGCTGTGTATTATGTTCTCTCCTGGTGATCTGAATAAAAGACTGATGGTTCACTCTAGACTTTTGACAAAAGTGCTGGAGAAACTCAGCGGGTGCAGCAGCATCTATGGAGCGAGGGAAATAGGCAACGTTTCGGGACGAAACGTTGCCTATTTCCTTCGCTCCATAGATGCTGCTGCACCCGCTGAGTTTCTCCAGCACTTTTGTCTACCTTCGATTTTCCAGCATCTGCAGTTCCTTCTTAATCACTCCAGACTTTGTCATGGATCTCTTACAAACACCTTACATTCTGACTTGGTCGGCATGGACAAGGTGGGGTGAAAGGCCTGTTTGAATTTTATGCAGATTTGCGATCAGAAAGCTGGAGCGACGTGTTTTCCCGTCCAGGGTGTATTGACAAGAAGTGAATGAAGATCGATATCAGCGATTTAGTGTTCGTTTCATTTAGATTAGTTTAGTTGATTGCCGCGTGCACCCAGTTTGTTGCGTGCTAACCAGCCTGCGTAAGACAATACATGATTACAATCGAGCTTAGACACAAAAGGCTGGGGTAACTCAGCCGGGACAGGCAGCATCGACCTCTGGAGAGAAGGAACGGGTGACGCTTCGGGTCAACCCGAAAACGTCACCCATTCCTTTGCTCCAGAGATGCTGCCTGCCTCGCGGAGTTGCTTCCAGCTTTTTGTGTCTATCTTCGGTTTAAACCAGCATCTGCAGTTCCTCCCCGCACATTACAATCGAGCCGGCCACTGTGCACAGATACGTGATGAAGAGAATAACGTTTATGCAAGATAATGTTTAGTAAAGTCCGATTAAAGATAGTCCAAGGGTATCCAATGTGGTAGATAGTAGCTCAGGACTGCTCTCTAGTTGTTGGTAGGATGGTTCAGTTGCCTGATAACAACTGAGAAGAAACTGTCCCTGGATCTGGAGGCGTGCGCATTTACAGTTGTACACATCAACCAAAAATATAACCTTGATATGCAAAGCTCACGTGATTGTTCTTCCAAAATGCTCATGATGTTTTAAATACAATGGACAAATAGTTGCTCACATCCACTTTGAGAAGTCAATTTGAATGGCAGAGTAGTCTTGATGGGCCGAATGGCCTAATTCTGCCCCTATCATTGATGACCTTATGGTCAGCACCCAATAAACAGTTTTCGACCCAAAAACGTTAGCAATTCCTTTCCGCCACAAATATTGAGTTCCTCCATCAGCTTGCTTGTCGCTCCAGATTCCAGCCTCTTGTGTCTCCTTCAGATCTTGTTTCATTAAATTGATGGAATGTCGTCCTATTCTGGAGCGAACATCATCAGGAAGCCATAGATATAATTATCGAGCGGTGTGCAGGGATTGACTGCTCTTTCATTTAACGTTTCAATATATTTTTAGAATATTTTTAGAAATCTCAACAAAACAAGTGATGGCCGACGTTACATTAATTTGGAAAGATTGAATAATTTAGAATGATTAATTAGGCCTGTTTTGATTTTGCACTCTGATTGCTTCACGCAAGAATGTTCCTTTGCATACAACCGCTTCTGAATTGAAGGAAATGGTACGTGCAGCAAATGAGGAAATATTCTCCGCGACCTGCCTGTACCATGTGATTACTGAAAAGGGATAACAGGGCGGCATTGTGGCGCAGCGGTAGAGTTGCTACCTCACAGCGCCTGAGACCCGGGTTCGATCCTGACTACAGGTGATGTCTGTGCGGAGTTTGTACGATCTATCCGTGGGTTTTCTCCGAGATCTTACATAGAAAAATAGAAACATAGAAAATAGGTGCAGGAGGAAGCCATTCGGCCCTTCGAGCTAGCACCACCATTCTTTGTGATCATGGCTGATCGTCCCAAATCAATAACCCATGCCTGCCTTTCCGCAAGCAGACCCGTGCCTGCCTTCTCCCAATATCCCTTGACTCCACTAGCCCCTAGAGCTCTATCTAACTCTCTCTTAAATCCATCCAGTGACTTGGCCTCCACTGCCCTCTGTGGCAGGGTCTTCCACAAATTCACAATTCTCTGGGTGAAAGAGTTTTTTCTCACCTCAGTCTTAAATGGCCTCCCCTTTATTCTAAGACTGTGGCCCCTGGTTCTGGAATTCATATAATGCCAAAAATCTTCCTCCCACACTCCAAAGAGGTGCAGTTTTGTGGGTTAATTGGCTTGCTATTATAAGTGTAAATTGTCGCTAGTATGTGTAGGATAGTGTTGGTGAGCGGGGATCGCTGGTCGGTGCGGACTCGGTGGGTCGAGGGGCCCGTTTCCGCGCTTTATCTCTAAACTAAACTAAACGGCAAGCAGACAAGTTCAAAGAAAATGCAAAAGAATTATTCTTATACACACGACAATCGAATTTGCATATCTGTGAAAATTAGTGAAAATGTCGTGGTATTTGTGCTGAGGTAGATTATAGGGTGAATAATTCCATATTGAGTAAGGACAACGCATCAAATTGTAACGGTGTGACATTTTTGCCATTATATAAATTGTGACATTTCATTCAATGACAAGATGTGGCAAATAATGATAAGGCTTCAGATATTGCTTGGTAACATGTTAAATAATCTTTCAACAACTTTCAGATGTGCACCCTCAGAATAAAGGGACATCGCTGCAGAAAGGAGATGAGGAGGTATTTCTTTAGCCAGGGGGTTTAGCTTAGAGATACAGCACGGAATCAGGCCCTTCGGCCCGCTGAGTCTGCACCGACCAGCGATCCCCGCACACTAATCCCCGCACACACACACATTTACACCAAGCCAATTAACCCACAAACCTGCACGTCTTTGGAGTGTGGGAGGAAACCAAAGGTCTCGGAGAAAACCCACGCAGGTCACGGGGGAAAACAGACAAACTGCGTACAGACAGCACCCATAGTCAGGATCGAACCCGGGTCTCTGGCGCTGGAAGCGCTGTAAGGCAGCGACTCTACCTCTGTGCCACCGTGCCGCCCTGGCTACCAGGTGGTGAATCTGTGGCATTCCTTGCCACAGACGGCTGTGGAGGACCAGTCAATGGGTATTTTTAAGCTGGAGATTTCCCCCTTATATACAATGTTGACACATTCACATATTCTGTTGTGCTGCAGCTGGTAAGAATTTCATTGTCTCGTCCGGGACACATGACAATAAATTACTCTGGACTATTGACTCTCTTGAATGCGGTTGAGAGGGGAAGATAGATCAGCCATGATTGAATGGGAGAGTAGAGTCGATGGGCTGAATGGCCTAATTCTGCTCTGGGAACGTATTAATTTATGAAACAAACTAGGAACACATTAGAAGCGATTTTCTCCGAGATCTCTGGTTTCCTCCCACACTGCAACGACGTCCAAGTTTGTAGGTTAATTGGCTTGGTATAAATGTAGGTGGGACTAGTGCAGTGTAGCTGGGACACGTTGGGCAAATTGGGCCGAAGAGCCTGTTTCCACACTGTATGACTCTATGACACCATGGACCAAATGCAGGCAGGTGGGACTAGTGTAGCTGGGACATTGTTTGCCAGTGTGGCCTAGTTGGGCCGAAAGGCCTGTTTCCACACTGTATCACTCTGTGACACTTATGACTCCAAAGACGTGCAGGTCTGTAAGTTAATTGGCTTGGTATAAATGTAAATTGTCCTTAGTGTGTGTAGGATAGTGTTAATGTGCGGAGATCTCTGGTCGGTGCGGACTCGATGGGCCGAAGGGCCTGTTTCCGCGTGGCATCTCTAAACTAAACTGAACTAAACTAAGATCTTCTGAGAAAGTGGAAACATTAAAATTTAAGCTATGAATTGGTGACATCACTAAAAGTGGAGTGACAATGACCCAGTTTTGCTCTGCAGATCACAGATTCCCTTATTGTTTCTTGATTGTTGCCGTTATTGTTTCCTGAATATTGAGAATTTCCTGCACTTAGCGTTTCTATTACATTAATACAGAAATGATAGTCACAGAGTCATACAGCGTGGAACCAGGCCCTTCGGCCCAACTTGCCCACACCGACCCTCTACACTAGTCCAACATGCCGGCGTTTGGCCCATATCTCTCCAAACCTGTCCTACCCATGTACCTGTCTAAATGCTTCTTAAACATTGCGATAGCACCCGCCACAACTGCCTCCTCCGGCAGCTCGTTCCATACACCCACCACCCTTTGTGTGAAAACATTACCCCTCAGGTTCCTATTCACTGCCACTGAGGGCGGCAGAGGCCGGTTCTCTGGATGCTTTCAAGAGAGAGTTAGATAGAGATAGCGGAGTCAGGGGATATGGGGAGAAGGCAGGAACGGGGTACTGATTGTGGATGATCAGCCATGATCTCATTGAATGGCAGTCAATGCAGGCTCGAAGGGCCAAATGGCCTACTCCTGCACCTATTGTCTATTGTCTATTGTCTATAAATCTTTCCCCTCTTCACCTTAAACCTACGTTCTCAGGTTCTCGATTCCTCAACTCTAGGGAAAAGGCTCGGTGCATTTACCCAAGCTGCCCGTTCTGGGAATTTTATCGGGATTATATGAGGCGCTGAACTACCAGTTGCCGGTATATCGGTGGTGGATCCGTACACATTTCCTACTTTCATCCCAGTTTGAATAGTCCAGTATCCTGGAAAATGCAGGTCACTTTGAACAAAACGATTCAAACAGTGAGACAGGACCTCAGGATGAATGGCAACTACGAGCAGAATCTTGGGGTAAATATATTTCAATGCAAAGGCTGCAGTTCAGACAACAATCCCATTAATACCTGCCACTCAGATAAACAAGAAAACACTGAACAAATTTATGAGGAAAATATTGTATTGGATCAAAGATAAAAGAAATAGATGAAAAGCATGTTCAGGCTATGAAATTTGCAAGTCTGATTTCCAAGTGATTCATTTTTTTCTCATGTATATAGATTGATCTGATGATAGATGACTATACATCACTATTATCTGTGGCCCTGGATACATTTGTCCAATATTTGGAATTTGTCCAATATACTGAATATTCAATGTTCAGATTTGAAAGGAAAAGCCAAAAATGTGTGGCTCTGCGCGTCTAAATATAAAAGCATAATTCAATTTCAGCACAGCATCATAAAGGGATATTAAATTCCACTACTTTAGGCAGAACCACAAACAATTTGTCACTGTTATTTGGTGAGTTAAATGCACAGGTAATACCAAAGGCTAACTTCGTTTTTCTAGACACAAAGTGCTGGAGTAACTCAGTGGGTCATGCAGCATCTCTGGAGAAAGAGGACAGGTGATGTTTCGGGCCGGGATCCTTCTTCAGTCTGAAGAACTCCAGCATTTTGTGTCTATTTTTGGAGGAGGCCTGGGACAGAAAGGACGGTGTGGGAATGGGAAGGAGAATTGAAGTGTTTAGCAACTGGGAGTTCAGGTAGGTCCAGGCGGGGTGAGCAAACGATCGCCCAGTCTACGTTTGGTCTCGCCGATGTATAGGAATCTATACCTTGAACAACGGATGCAGTAGATGAGGTTGGAGGAGGTGCAAGTGAACCTGAAAGGACTGTCGGGGTCCCTGCACAAAGTCAAGGGAGGAGATATCGAGACAGGCGTTGCATCTTTTGTGGTTGCAGCGGGTTGCATACCTGGGGACGGGGCAGTTTGGGTGGGAAGGGATCATTTAACCAGGGAGTTGCAGAGGGAACGGTCTCTGCAGAAAGCGGAAAGGGGTGAGGATGGCAAGATGTGGCCAGTGGTGGGATCCCGTTGGAGGTGGCGAAAATGTCGGAGGATTATGTGTTGTATGCGACGGCTGATGGGGTGGAAGGTGAGGACAAGGGGGAATCTGTCTCTGTTACGAATGGGGAGGAAGGGGAGCAAGAGCAGAGCTATGGGGCATCGAGGAGACCCTAGTGAGAGCCTCATCTATGATGAAAGAGAGGAACCCTTGTTCCCTAAAGAATGTGGACATCTCGGATGCGTTGGTATGGGACTCCTCATCTTGGGTGCAGATGCAGCGTAGACAGAGGAATTGGAATTAGGGGATAGTCTTTGCAGGAAGCAGGCTGAGAAGAACTGTAGTTGAGATAGTTATGTGAGTCAGTGGGTTTGTAATAGACGTCAGTCGATAGTCTATCTCCTGTGATGGAGACGGTGAAATCTAGAAAGGGGAGGGAGGTGTCGGAGATGGTCCAAGTGAATTTGAGTGCAGGATGGAAATTGGTGGTGAAGTTGATGAAGTCCATGAGTTCTGCATGGGTGCAGGAGGTAGCACCGATGCAGTCGTCAATGTACGGAGATAGAGTTCGGGGATAGGGCCAGTGTACGCCTGGACTGGGATTGTTCAACATACTGGATGTGGAATTGAATGGAAATTCTTTGCTTCATGTGTATACAATGAGTTCATGTTCTCAGCTACATTACATGATAGTCCTTCAAACTCATAGCCCAGCCTGGCAGCTATTCATTCATTGTTCAAGTAATCGTCCTGGAAGTATTGTTGATAACACAAAGAAAAAATGCAATTTATACAATGCCTTTCATAACTCAGACATCCCAAAGTGCGCTAAAGCTAAAGAATGATATTTCAAGTGTACTCGTGCAAAACATGTTCTGGTTAATGTTTGCACAAGGGCGTCCATTCACGGCCATTAAAGTGAAAGGAAGCAGATAATGTTTTGAGGTGAAGAGAAACATTGGACACTTGGGATAACTTGGCTTGGAGCGGTGGAGACGGCAACAATTTTGCTTGGCCAGGCCGACCCTGCAACGCTGCCAGGACTACGGGCCTTTATGGCCTGGTTAAGATCACTGCACTCAAAATAACTCCGACTTGGAAATGGCGCCGAAGCATGCCGCCATTTCTCCATTCATCACGTGCAAGGACACGGAACTCGTAGAGTCACAGTCATACAGTGTGAAAACAGGCCTTTTGTAACTGTAACTGCAGATTTTAGTTTAGTTTGGAGACACAGCGCGCAAACAGGCCCTTCGGCCCACCGTGTCCGCGCCGACCAGCGATCCCCGTACACTAGCACTATCCCACACACACTCAGGGCAATTTACAATTTTACCAAAGCCAATTAGCCTACAATCCTGAGGGTCTTGGAGGAGATCGTGGAGGAGATTCACTAGAATGTTGCCTGGGTTCCAGCAACTAAGTTACAGAGAAAGGTTGAACAAGTTATGTCTTTATTCTTTGGAAAGCAGAAGGTTAAGGGGGGACTTGATTGAGGTATTTAAAATGATGGAAGGGATAGACAGAGTTGACGTGGATAAGCTTTTCTCATTGAGGGCAGGGAAGATTCAAACAAGAGGGCATGACATGAGAATTAAGGAACAGATGTTTAGGGGTAACATGAGGGGGAACTTCTTTACTCAGAGAGTGGTGGCTGTGTGGAATGAGCTTCCAGCATTTAAAAGTAAAGTGGATAGGTATGTGGATGGGAAGGGAATGGAGAGGTATGGGCTGAGTGCAGGTAGATGGGACTAGGGGAAAATAAATGTTCGGCACGGACTGGAAGGGCCTAGTGGGCCTGTTTCCGTGCTGTAATTGTTATATGGTTATAAGTTATATGGTCTTTGGAGTGTGGGGGGAAAGCGGAGCACCCGGAGAAAACCCACGCAGGTCATGGGGAAAATGTGCAAACTCTGTACAGACAGCGCCCGTAGTCAGGATCGAACCCGGGTGTCTGGTGCTGTAAGGCAGCGACTCTACTGCTGAGCCAGTGTGCTGCCCTTAATCGAAGGTTGTGCTTTATGTGCAGCAATACTTTACTGAACTGTACGCAAAAACAAACTGCAATGTATCTTCTTCTTCTTGCGTGTGGCGTGCACGGCCTAAAGTTGTCGGTTGATTGCATTCGTCGAAACAGGGCGGAACACGTGAAGGTTGCAATCTCCCACCCCTGCAATGTACCTTGGTACATGGGGCAATAACATACCATTGAGTCATTAGACAAAAGGTGCAGGAGTCGGCCATTCGGCCCTTCGAGCCAGCACCGTCAATGAACCCTTGAACTTCTGAGTTTCAACATGGTATTTTATCCCTAACCTGAAATAGTAAGGACGGAGAGGTATCGTATCTGCCCCCACCACCACCCCTGGTAGCACGTAGCAGCAACCCACCACTCTCTGTGCACAAACAATAAATGGAGCCAGCATTTATAAACTATAAAAGAATAAGGGGTAAGCCATTTAGAATGGAAATTATTTCGAAACGAAGCCATTTAGAACGGTGATGAGGAAAAACGTTTTCACACAGAGGGTTGTGAATCTGTGGAATTCTCTGCTTTAGAGGGCGGTGGAGGCCAATTCTCTGGATGCTTTCAAGAGAGAGTTAGATAGAGCTCTTAAAGATAGCGGGGTCAGGGGATTGGGGAGAAGGCAGGAACGGGTTACTGATTGTGGATGATCAGGGATGATCAGCCATGATCATGTTGAATGGCGGTGCTGGCTCGAAGGGCCGAATGGCCTACTCCATCCAGCACCTACTGTCCATTGTCTATTGTCTAATGTAGTGTTTTGATCTTAAGTATTTGTAGTGGGATTTGAACTCTCAACCAGATGTCATACCAGATATTGGTGGGTCATAACTGAAAAATGGCATGCTGTCACAAGGAACTGCAGGTGCCGGATGACAAAGAAAGTGCTGGAGTAACACAGTGGGTCAGGCAGCATTTCTGGAGGGTACAGATTAAGTGCGGCACGGTGGCGCAGCGGTAGAGTTGCTGCCTTACAGCGCTTCGATCCTGACTACAGGTGCTGCCTGCACGGAGTTTGTACGCCCTCCCCGTGACCGTGTGGGTTTTCTCCGGGTGCTCCGGATTCCTCCCACACTCCAAAGATGTGCGCTTTTGTAGGTAAATTGGCTTTGTTAAAATTGTAAATTATCCCTGGTGTGTGGGATAGAGCTAGAGTGCAGGGATCGCTGATCGGAGCGGACTCGGTGAGCTGAGGCGCCAGTTTCCGAGCTGTACCACTGCACCAAACAAGACTCAAGTGCCCAAGAAGGAACTGCAGATGCTGGAAAATCGAAGGTGGACAAAAAAGCTGGAAAAACTCAGCGGGTGCGGCAGCATCTCTGGAGCGAAGGAAGTAGGCAACGTTTCGGGCCAAAAACCCTTCTTCAGACTGGTGCGGGGTGGGGGAGGGGGGGGGAGAGGATGAAGAAAGGAAGAGGAGGAGCCAGAGGGCTGAGGGAGAGCTGAGAAGGGGAGGAGACAGCAAGGGCTACTGGAAATTGGAGAAGTCAATGTTTATGCCGCTAGGGTGCAGACTGCCCAAGCGGAATATGAGGTGCTGCTCCTCCAATTTCCGGTGGTGCTCACTCTGGCCATGGAGGAGGCCCAGGACAGAATGGTCGGATTGGGAATGGGAGGGGGAGTTGAAGTGCTGAGCCACCGGGAGATCAGGTTGGACTAAAGTGACTGCATGAATAGGTGATGTTTCAGGTTGTAACCCAAAACGTCTATCCATGCCCTGCAGAGTTGTTGCCATTGAGTTCCTCCAGCACGTTGCGCTTTTTCTTTAAAGTGCACGCAATTGTGAAGTCCGTGACATAGTTGACGTTCTGAGAACTACCTTTACAGGGAAGAAGATGGAGCCCACAGTAAACTATTCCACATTGGGGGCTCATCACAGTTCAACAACCCTTTTGTTCCTTTGCATGTGCAGAATGTGTAGTCTTCAACATGAGACCATATACAGTTACAAAGGCTCGAGGAGTTAAGAGCTCGTTTTTCTTTTCCATTCCACAGGGGTATTTCCTTCAATATCCAGATGATGAAGGGATATAACAAATGGGTTCGAGCTTGTCAAAGCTGCTTTAAAATGATATGGAAATCGCTAAGGCATAATTCAGCATCGACATTGTTGATGTGGCCAGTTAAATTCCTGTTACTATTTATATTGACAATAGACAATAGGTGCAGGAGTAGGCCATTCGGCCCTTCAAGCCAGCACCGCCATTCAATGTGATCATGGCTGATCATCCCCAATCAGTACCCCGTTCCTGCCTTCTCCCCATATCCCCTGACTCCGCAAACTTTAAGAGCCCTATCTAGCTCTCTCTTGAAAGTATCCAGAGAACCTGCCTCCACCGCCCTCTGAGGCAGAGAATTCCCCAGACTCACAACTCTCTGTGAGAAAAAGTGTTTCCTCATCTCCGTTCCACATGGCCGACCCCTTATTCTTAAACTGTGGCCCCTGGTTCTGGACTCCCCCAACATTTTCTGTTGACAGACCCTCCCTGACGTATTCGTTGGTGGGGAAGATTGGGATTGGGCGGCAAAGTTGCTGCCTTACAGCGATGTCACCACCAGAGTCCCGGGTTCGATCCTGACTGCAGGTGCTTGCCTGTACGGAGTTTGTACGTTCTCCGCTTGACCACGTGGGTTTTTTCCGAGATCTTCGGGTTTCCTCCCACACTTCATAGACGTGCCGGTTTGCAGGTTGATGTGCAGGGTATGCAAAACAATGGACATCACTGCCACTTGTCACACGTGTCAATAGCAAAGTATCAGCGTAAAGAACATACTACAGTGCAGCGCACGAACTTGCCGTCAGCCAACATTGTCCGAGCCGAACGTGTTGCCAAGTCAAACTAATCCCCTTAGCCTGCCCATGATCCATATCTCTCCATGCCCTGCATATGAGCAGTCACGGTGGCGCAGCGGTAGAGTTGCTGCCTTACAGCGCATGCAACGCCGGAGACACGGGTTGGATCCCAACTACGGGTGCTGTCTGTACGGAGTTTGTACGTTCTCCCCGTGACCTGCGTCGGTTTTGTCCGAGATCATTCAATATGACCATGGCTGATCATCCAACTCAGTATCCTGTACCTGCCTTCTCTCCATACCCCCTGATGCCTTTAGC
The DNA here is from genome assembly GCA_963514005.1 of Raja brachyura. The sequence continues at coordinate 47,731,849 of OY740796.1, read as the reverse complement.
CACAAGGGCCACATCTAACTCCCTCTTAAATATGGCCAATGAACTGGCCTCAACTACTTTCTGTGGCAGAGAATTCCACAGATTCACCATTCTCTGTGTGACATTTTTTTTTTCTCATCTCGGTCCTAAAAGACTTCTCCCTTATCCTTAAACTGTGACCCCTTGTTCTGGACTTCCCCAACATCGGGAACAATCTTCCTGCATCTAGCCTGTCCAACCCCTTAAGAATTTAGTACGGTTCTATAAGATCCCCCCTCAATCTTCTAAATTCTAGCGAGTACAAGCCGAGTCTATCCAGTCTTTCTTCTTATGAAACATATCCACTGACTTGACCTCCACAGGCTTCTGTGGCAACGCATTCCACAGCTTCACCACGTGCAGGGAAGTGCTAGTGTGCGGGGATCGCTGGTCAGCGCGGGCTCGGTGGAAAAAAATCTCCTCATCGCTTGCATTTGCTTACACGATGTTCTGTTGGCGACAGTCAATAACACATCACTACCTTTCCAGGAAAATTGGAGCCTTTCTCTTCAAACTGAAAGATCAGTTTCTACTGCACTCTACAGAGAAAGGGCTTCCAACATGGAACGTCAAAAATGTCATCCGGAGCTTCAACAACTAGCTTCAAGATGGTGACCGCAGCAGGCGTAGATGTTTATCTGCACCTCACGCTGCCTCGGCAAGGCCACCAGCATCATCAAGGACCAGTCTCACCCTAGTCACCCCCTCTCCCATCAGGCAAGAGATACACATTCAGATTCGCACCAGCTTCTCGCGTTCGCCCGGACAATGACCTGTTTCCTTTATCATCGTTACTTTTTTGCATTCATCTCTCTCCATCACCGTCTATATCTCTCACATGTGGTTATAAAGAACTCATTGACCCACCGACATAAGGCTTCAATCAAAACATGACAATTTTGCAAACAACTCACCCACAACGTCATCTATCCATATTCTCCAGAGATGCTGCCTGACCCGCTGAGTTACTCCAGCACTTTTTCAATGTAAATAAATCTTCAGTGTTGTGTTTTGAAGTATGTTATGCATTGTTGTGGAGAATTCAGATTGAACATTAGATTTTGTTCTCATCTTGCATTCCTCTTGCAATTCTTTCTTCCAGTAAGGATGGAGCTGTGAGACACAGCCTCACCAACAGCCTGTCTTGTCCCTTTCTCCTTTCTTGTTTTTAGTCTGGTTTATTTGTACGTTTTAGTCCATCTTTAGTTTTTGTGTTACGTGGGGGTTGGGGGAAACTTTTTCCGTGTCGCATCTCCGTCCACACTGCAGCCTAACATCGTGGAGCTGACGGCGCCTTTGTCAGGGATCAACTTCGGGAGCTCCAACCGCAGGAGCTTCGACCGCCCCGATCGCGGGAGCCTAGATCGCCCCGATCGCGGGAGCCTCGATCACCCAGATGCAAGGGCTTCGATCGCCCCGATGCTGGGCCTTCGATCGCCGACTGTGGATGTTTCGATCGCCCCGACCGCGGGTGAAAGGGAGGAAGACGGTACAATTTATTCACCTTCCATCACAGTGGGGAATGCCAGGTCGCCGAAAAACAAAATGGACGTACTGCCCGCGCTGGTGGGGACTCGGAGGGACTGCCGTGAGTGCGGTGTTTGCGGGCTTGCCTGGTGCGAGTGCGGACGGCTTTCTGACTGTTCGGGCGGACAGAGACAGTGGAGAGAGTGGCAGCGGTCAGTACAACTCTGGTCACATCAAGGAAGTGGAGGCTTGGCGATCGTTTCGCCGAACACCTCCGCTCGGTCCGCAATAACCAACCCGACCTCCCGGTGGCTCAGCACTTCAACTCCCCCTCCCATTCCGTATCCGACCTCTCGGCCCTGGGCCTCCTCCACGGCCAGAGTGAGCAACACCGCAAGTTGGAGGAACAGCACCTCATATTCCGCTTGGGGAGTCTGCATCCTCTGGGCTTAAACATTGAATTTTCTCAATTCTGTTAACCCAGGCTGTCTCCTCCCCTTCCCACCTCTCCCTCAGCCCTCGGGCCCTGGCATTCCTTCTCTCTCTATCTCTCCCCCACCCAAGTCGCACTAGCTTCTCATTTTCACACTACAAACAGCTTACAATGGCCTGTTTCCTTTGTCATCGATACTTTTTTGCATGTCTTTCATTCATTGTTCTTTATCTCTCCACATCATCGTCTATATCTCTCGTTTCCCTGATCCCTAACCAGTCTGAGGAAGAGTCTCGACCCGAAACGTCGCCTATCTACTTCACTCCTTAGATGCTGCTGCACCCGCTGAGTTTCTCCAGCCTTTTGTGTACCCACGGTGAAGGATCGTATGTGTGACCAGGACATTGAACTGATGGCTGTGGGTCTCCGTTTATGCTGTGTGCCCTGGGGATGTTCACACGCCGCTGTGGTGGCTGTTTAAGTTTAATCTTCATGTAGTTTTGTGTGGTAAACTCTAATTTCACTGTAATCCAGGGGACATGCGACAATAAATGGACTATATCGAAGGGCGGCACAGTGGCGCAGCGGTAGAGTTGCTGCCTTTCAGCGCCAGAGACCCAGGTTCCATCCTGACTATGGGTGCTGTCTGTACGGAGTTTGTACGTTCGAGTGTTTTTTCCTCCCACACGCCAAAGACAAAAAGGTTTGTAGGTTAATTGGCTTGGTGCAAATGTAGAAATTGTCCCTCGTGTGTGTAGGGTAGTGTTCGTGTGTGTGGGGATCGCTGGTCGGCGCGGACCCGGTGGGCCGAAGGGCCTGTTTCCGCGCTGTACCTCTAAACTAAACTAAACAAAATCTGTAGCCTCCCTTTGATCTGGTATTTTGTTGGTCCACATGCTTGATCAATGGTGTTTTATCATTAATGTTTTAATATTATTAATGTTTCGTGTTATTATCTGAATGGTGGCAGATTAGGAAAGGGGGAGATGCAACGAGACCTGGGTGTCATGGTACACCAGTCATTGAAAGTAGGCATGCAGGTGCAGCAGGCAGTGAAGAAAGCAAATGGTATGTTAGCATTCATAGCGAAAGGATTTGAGTATAGGAGCAGGGAGGTTCTACTGCAGTTGTACAGGGTTTTGGTGAGGCCACACCTGGAATATTGCGTACAGTTTTGGTCTCCAAATCTGAGGAAAGACATCCTTGCCATAGAGGGGGTACAGAGAAGATTCACCAGACTGATTCCTGGGATGTCAGGACTTTCATATGAGGAAAGATTGGATAGACTCGGTTTGTACTCGATGGAATTTAGAAGATTGAGGGGGGATCTTATAGAAACCTACAAAATTCTTAAGGGGTTGGACAAGCTAGATGCTGGAAGATTGTTCCCGATGTTGGGGGAGTCCAGAACAAGGGGTCACAGTCTAAGGATAAGGGGGAATTCCTTTAGGACCGAAATGAGGAAAACATTCTTTACACAGAGAGTGGTGAGTCTCTGGAATTCTCTGCCACAGAAGGTAGTTGAGGCCAGTTCATTGGCTATATTTAAGAGGGCGTTAGATGTGGCACTTGTGGCTAAAGGGATCAGGGGGTATGGAGAGAAGGCAGGTACGGGATACTGAGTTGGATGATCAGCCATGATCACATTGAATAGCGGTGCAGGCTCGAAGGGCCGAATGGCCTACTCCTGCACCTATTTTCTATGTTTCTATGTTTCTATGTGTTTTCTGAGTCATTCGGAACTGTCACTGTATGTTATGTTGTTACTTGTGGGTGGAGCACCAAGGCAAATTCCTTGTATGTCAATACTTGGCCAATAAACTTGCTTACTTACTTAAACTAAATCCGAGGTTTATTCCGAGTTCGGGCGTAAATGGCTTTTCCAGATTAGTACAGGGTCACGATTAGTATGGGGGTTATAGAGGTTATGGGGAGAAGGCAGGAGAATGGGGTTAGCAGGGAGAGATAGATCAGCCATGATTGAATGGCGGAGTAGGCTCGATGGGCCGAATGGCCTAATTCTGCTCCTATCACTTGTGATCGAATAATCTTTATGGAAGATTGACCGGAAGACTGACCGGAAGTGGCGGCGCTGCTTGGCAGCTGCGGCGCAGTCCGTCTGTCTTTTATTTTATTTTCGTCTTCGTCCCTGTTTTTGGCGTTTATTTTTGGTTTGTTGGGTTGTGTATGTGTGTGTGTGGGGGGGGAGGGTGGGAGAAACGGGGTTTTAGTCTCTCCCTTCGGGGGGATGCGACTTTTCCTGTCGTGTCCTCCGTCACCGTCTCCATCTGTGCTGAGGCCCTGGTGACGGCCTTCCAGCTTCCAGCGGCGGCGGCACGGCTTTCGGAGCTTCAGCGGCGACCTGGCTTCCGGCGGCGGCCTGGTTTTCGGGAGCTGCGGTGCTCCAGCGACGGCCTGGGTTTCGGGAGCTGCGGTGCTCCAGCGACGGCCTGGGTTTCGGGAGCTGCGGTGCTCCAGCGACGGCCTGGGTTTCGGGAGCTGCAGTGCTTCAGCGACGGCCTGGGCTTCGGGAGCTGCGGTGCTCCAGCGACGGCCTGGGTTTCGGGAGCTGCGGTGCTCCAGTGGTGACCTGGCTTTCGGGAGGTGCGGTGCTCCAGCGACGTTCCGGCGGCGGGCCCTGTGGCGGTGTTCCGGCGTTCCGGCGACAGCGGTGGCAGCGGCCCGGTTTCGGAGGCTCGGCCGCGGGCCTGGTGGACGGCAGCATCGGAGGCCTGGATCTCCTCAGCGCAGAGGGAGAATAAGGAGGGAAGAAGACAGAGACTCTAAGACTTTTGCCTTCCACCACAGTGAGGAGGTGTTTGGTGAACTCACTGTGGTGGATGTTAATTTTGTGTTTATTGTGTGGTTTTGTTATTTTTATATATGTATGACTGCAGGCACGAAATCTTGTTCAGACCGAAAGGTCTGAATGACAATAAAGGCCATTCATTCATTCATTCATTCATTCATTCATTCATTCATTCATTTCCTAAAACTCATAGAGACCTACAAAATTCTTAAGGGGTTGGACAGGCTAGATGCAGGAAGATTGGTCCCGATGTTGGGGAAGTCCAGGACAAAGGGTCACAGTTTAAGGATAAGGGGGAAGTCTTTTAGGACCGAGAGGAGAAAATCATTTTTCACACAGAGAGTGGTGAATCTGTGGAATTCTCTGCCACAGAAGGTAGTTGAGGCCAGTTCATTGGCTATATTTAAGAGGGAGTTAGATGTGGCCCTTGTGTCTAAAGGGATCAGGGGCTATGGAGAGAAGGCAGGTACAGGATACTGAGTTGGATGATCAGCCATGATCATATTGAATGGCGGTGCTGGCTCGAAGGGCCGAATGGCCTACTCCTGCACCTATTTTCGATGTTTCTATGTTGAAACATTGTACAATTTATCATCAGTGGGGATGAAATTCCACACTGAGCTTCCTTTGTAGTTTCTTGTTGTCATTACCTGTACATAACATTTGACAAAATAAACACTGAATCAATCAAAGTCTAACGTGGGCATACTGAAATAAGTTCTAAAGAAACAATCACTCATTTTCCTCTCTGCGGCTGCCGACTCAGCAATAACATGTTTATTGCTTTTTCCGCATTCATTGAAAACGGTCGACTTTCTTACAAAATGCACCATCAGCCGTTTCTCTCCTCACGGGTCTCTTTTCACCCTATTACTTATAGACAATAGACAATAGACAATAGACAATAGGTGCAGGAGTAGGCCATTCAGCCCTTCGAGCCAGCACCGCCATTCAATGTGATCATGGCTGATCATCCACAATCAGTAACCCAGGTACTGATCATCCAGAATCAGTACCTGCCTTCTCCCCATTTCCCTCGACTCCGCTATCTTTAAAGCCCTGTCCCACGGTACGAGCTCATTCCAAGAGGTCTCCCGAGTTTTAAAAAATTCAAACTCGTGGGAAGCACGGAGAATGAACGTAGCGGGTACGTCGGAGCTCGGGGACGTCTCTTAGTGGATCGTAACGCTAACGGCAGGTACTCGGGAAGACTCGCTAACGGCAGGTAAGCTCGGGAAGACTCGTGAAGATTTTTCAACATGTCGAAAAATGTCCACGAGAGCCCCGAGTACTGACGAGCGGCCATTACCGTAAATCTCCGAGTTCGAATCAGGGCAAACTCGGGAGAGCTCTTGGAATAAACTCGGGCCGTGGGACAGGGCTATGAAGAGCTCTATCTAACTCTCTCTTGAAAGCATCCAGGGAATTGGCCTTCACTGCCTTCTGAGGCAGAGAATTCCAGAGATTCACAGCTCTCTGGGTGAAAAAGTTTTTCCACATCTCCGTTCTTTGAGCAGACAACCGTTCAGTAGCCCGTGTGTGTGTGTGTGTGTGTGTGTGTGTGTGTGTGTGTGTGTGTGTGTGTGTGTGTGTGTGTGTGTGTGTGTGTGTGTGTGTGTGTGTGTGTGTGTGTGTGTGTGTGTGTGTGTGTGTGTGTGTGTGTGTGTGTGTGTGTGTGTGTGTGTGTGTGTGTGTGTGTGTGTGTGTGTGTGTGTGTGTGTGTGTGTGTGTGTGTGTGTGTGTGTGTGTGTGTGTGTGTGTGTGTGTGTGTTCCACACAGACAGCACCCGAGGTCTGGATTGAACACCAGAATATATTTTTCTCATTCAACATATAATCCTTTCGTTTCATTGTGGAAATGTCCATAACTGAATTTGAGAATTTGTTTCATTGAGATACGAGTCTGTCTGCAGTTTGTGAATCATAATATGACTTCAATATGCACTGGGGAACCCCAATTGCTTTGATTTTTAAATTGAAAGCACATTGCAAGTTATAGATTCCTTGCGCTAAGTTAATAGGGATGTCACAGTCTGATCCCCTCCGGCAATGTTAAGTAGATGGGAGGTGTGAGATTGCTAGCTGAGGAATTTCAATTAAGGTGCTACTGAGGATCTTTTATGTAACAACAATCAACAACCTGTTAGAAAATTATTGTCATAAATAAAATATTCAGCGTCTTCGAAACATATTTAATTCTTAAGGGATTGGACAGGCTAGACACAGGAAAAATGTTTCCCATGTTGGAGGAGTCCAGAACCAGGGGTCACTGTTTAAGAATAAGGGGTAGGCCATTTTAGGACTGAGATGAGGAAAAACCTTTTCACCCAGAGAGTTGTGAATCTGTGGAATTCTCTGCCACAGAAGGCAGTGGAGGCCAATTCACTTTATGTATTCAAGAGACAGTTAGATTTAGCTCTTGGAGCTAACGGAATCAAGGGATATGGGGAGAAAGCAAGAACGGGGATATTGATTTTCAGCATGATCACATTGAATGGCGTTGGTGGCTCCAAGGGCTGAATGGCCTACTCCTGCTCCTATTTTCTATGTTTCTATGTCTCCGAAGTCATAGAATCATACAGCATAGAAATAGGCCCTTTGGCCCAACTTGCCTATGCTGACCAATATGCCCCATCTACACTAGTCCCACCTGCCCACATTTGGACAATATCCCATTGTGGTTCAATGCTGCAAAACAAATATTCTGCACTCTGGTATTTTTCTCTATGCTCCACCTATTGGACTTTTATTTTGGAGACACAACATGGAAAGTGGCCCTTCTGCCCATTGAGTCTGCACCGCACCGCACCATCGCTCACCCGTACACTAGTTCTACATTACCCCACTTACGCATCTTACATACTAGGGACAATTTGCAGTTTTCCCGCTCCTGTACCTTCTTACCGATGGCAATGGTGAAATGAGTGTGCGGCCAGGATGGTGTGGGTCTTTGATGATGTTGGCTGACTTTGTGAGGGAGCGACTTCGATGAATCCCTTCGATAGAAGGAACGGTGACGTTTCGGGTCGAGTCTGAAGAAGGGTCTCGACCCGGAATGTCACCCATTCCTTCTCTCCAGAGATGCTGCCTGTCCCGCTGAGTTACTCCGCCATTTTGTTTCTACCCTCACTGCAACCTCAAACTATGCAGGAAGGAGAGAATCACGACATTTTCACTGAATGAATCAATAAATGGAATGGATGTACCTTGTTTTTTCCCACTGCGGACATTGGACTTTGCCTCTGTACCTGGTGTGCTACAATGCTGAGAACTTCGCTTCTTTCCCTTCGTTCTATTTCTATTGTACTCGAGTTTAACGTGATTGTATTTATGTATCTTATTATCTGAAGAAGGATCTTGCCCTGAAACGTCACCCATTCCTTCTCTCCAGGGATGCTGCCTGTCCCGCTGAGTTACTCCAGATCTTTGAGTCTAACTTTGGTTTAAACCATTAGTTAATGTGTAGTTCCTTCCTACACATTATAGCCTGATCTGATTGGAATGTTTGTCGAAGACAGACACAAAATGCCGGAGTAACTCAGCGGGTCAGGCAACATCTCTGGAGAGAAGGAACGGTGACGTTTCAGGTCAAGACTGAAGAAGGGTCTCGACCTGAAACGTCGCCCATCCCTTCTTTCCGGAGATGCTGCCTGTCCCGAATTTTGCATGTTGTTTTTTTTTAAAAACAGGTTTAGGTTCTGGAATGGCAAACTTCCACGCCTCTCCCACACACAGGCTGTTATTTGTAATTCACTGCAGGCAGCTACACTATCTGGGGAACGTAGAGAGCAGAGCAGAGGTTGAAGAAATTAGAAGCACATCCAAATCTAAGCCACGGAATTCACATATGGGGAGGTGTGAATATTCCCCCACGCCTCATCCTCCATCGATCCCTGCAGTCAGTAGCAGAGCAGAACTGCAGTTTCCTAGTGACAAGTTCCTGACTGGTTGGTTGCTGGCTGGTGTGTAGGTTGGTTGGGAGACAGACAGACAGACAGACAGACAGACAGACAGACAGACAGACAGACAGACAGACAGACAGACAGACAGACAGACAGACAGACAGACAGACAGACAGAGAGACAGAGAGACAGAGAGAGACAGAGAGAGAATCAAAGAGAGATAGAGAGCCAGAGAGACAGAGAGACAGAGATACAGAGAGACAGAGAGAGATACAGAGATACAGATTTCTGTATCAGGTACCACAGATTTCCTGCAGACACCACAATAATCAAAGTCATACTGGAACTGGGAAAATCAATTCTGGAGCCCACTAAATCCTTGCGCCCAATATTGTCTTTTTCCGATTGACCACAAAATCCATACCATTACTCCTTGGGAAGTATAATAAAGACCACATGAACGGGTTGATTAAAAAAGACCAAGCAACATGAGTCGATTCTACGTTCAAAGTGAGTTCCAATTGCTTCAAGGCTCATAACATTATTGTTGTAACTGAAAGCTTCTTCCAGCATCAGTCTCATGTATCGCACAGGAATAACATATATACCTGATCTAACGCAAGGCAAAATCCTGTCCCCAATTGATGGTGCAAGTGTGTAGCCGAGGCTCGTTAATCTTTACACATCACGAACAGTTCCAAGATTACCCCGGCAGCTTTAAAGTGTGTAGAAGCCTTTTATAATTAAGATTGAAAGACTTATTTGCCGAGGAGATGGATAGAAGGCAGGATGCCAAGTGTTTCTTTTTGTGGTGGCTTCCGAAGCTATATTACAACCAGATGCCAATGCTGCTTATCGCATTGTGTTTATAATTACATCATGAAATAATGGGGGGGGGGGTTTTAACATATATCAGTGAAATCTTTCAGCCAAGTCTACCAGGTCTTCTTTCTGCCGAGTCTTCTAGGATGTGGTAAGCTCTGTCAACTTCCTGGCTGGTCAATTAACATGAAGGAATAGGGTAATTGTGGCTGTAAGGCTTCCTCTTTCCCACCATGTTAAGAGTCTGCTTTTCCTGCACTAGGATGTGTAAGGATATTTCAGAGGAGTGGTCTTGACCCGAAACCAAACCCAATCCTTCTCTCCAGAGATGCTGCCATGTCCCCGCTGAGTTACTCCAGCATTTGGTGCCTATTTTATTCGGTGTGAATCCAGCATCTGCAGTTCATTTTTAGTTTAGCTTAGAGTTTCAGCAGGAAAACAGGCCCTTCGGCCCCACTGAGTCTGCACTGACATCCTTCCTACATTTAAAATTAACTATCTATCTTTAGAGAGAGACAGCACGGAAACAGGCCCGACCTGCCACATCCTGGCCGCAGATGTGAAGTAATAATGATATCGACACATTATTAACAGGTTACATTTGTTGTTCTCTGTGTTTATTAACTCACACAGTTGCAGCTTCAATAGACAATAGACAATAGACAATAGACAATAGGTGCAGGAGGAGGCCATTTGGCCCTTCGAGCCAGCACCGCCATTCAATGTGATCATGGCTGATCATCCCCAATCAGTACCCCATTCCTGCCTTCTCCCCATATCCCCTGACTCCGCAATTTTTAAGACCCCTATCTAGCTCTCTCTTGAAAGCATCCAGAGAATCTGCCTCCACCACCCTCTGAGGTAGAGAATTCCACAGACTCACCACTCTCTGTGAGAAAAAGTGTTTCCTCGTCTACGTTCTAAATGGCTTACCCCTTATTCTAAAACTGTGGCCCCTGGTTCTGGACTCCCCCAACATCGGGAACATGTTTCCTGCCTCTAGTGTGTCCAAGCCCTTAACAATCTTATATGTTTCAATGAGATCCCCTCTCATCCTTCTAAACTCCAGAGTGTACAAGCCCAGCTGCTCCATTCTCTCAGCATATGACAGTCCCGCCATCCCGGGAATTAACCTTGTAAACCTACTCTCACTCGGGCCCTGTACAACTGCAAGCTTCCATCTTGGCTTCCACAGCCCCACCCGATCTGATCTCCAGGTCATCTTATTTACATATTGTCATCATGACATTCCTCCTTTACCAGACTTAAATTTTAAATTAACATGTATTCTTTCTAATATACGTCCCAATTTAATTCTTACAAGACATATTTGAGTTTTCACTTGTGTTCCAATAACTTACAAACCGGATGCATTACAACTACAAAACAAATGCAACTTTTTACACCCTCGTTCCCTTAATAACCTCCTTTGTGAGGAGGGGGTCGAGGTTGTGAAGAGGTGACCTTTATTGTTAATAAATAATATTATAATAAGCAGCATCATAATAACAGTATCATACTCTATAACACAAAATCGTCGTATCGCTTGCGAATTCTCCTTTCATGTTTTAGTCTACCAGTTGGCACAGAAGCATCAGAGCCTGTTGAATCTGTCATGGTGTTGTCACCCAGACACCTTCTCTGTTCACCACCTGCATTGCAGCGTGCTGCCTCTGGAACTCTGGTCACCACCTCGGAAATGTCGTCTTGCCCCTCTGGATCCGTAACTCTTTTGGGGAATTTTGGGCGACCTCATTTTGAGAGTCCCTGGACATGTACTATTTGACGCTCGATACATTCCTCTTGTAGATAACACCTTCTGGAGACTTGACTGTCACCATGCTACCGCTCCTCGATACAACATTGTATGGCTGGCAATGTTAAGGAGTGTCTATCATCTCGCCTCACAAGCACATCGTCCTCAGGCATTATTTCAGAGTGCCTGGCTCCTCGTTTCCAATCAACATACCATTTTGCCGCACCTTTCCTTATCAGTCTCTCAGCTCCTCGTTTTCCATGATCTGTCGCCCTTCTGGTAGTTTAGTGGGAATTTTCCTTCCAAACAAAGCTTCTGCTGCACTTTTCCCTGTCGTTGAGTGAGTGATCGCCCGATATACAGCCACGTATGCTAACAATGCCTCCTTCTAGTTTTGTCCCTTCGGCATGGGCGATGCGTATCCACTTCTCTATGGATTGGTTTTGTCTCTCTACTGCTCCGTTAGCTTGTGGCCATTTCTGAGTCACCTTGTGATGATGGATACCTGTAATTCTCATGTATTCGGCAAATGTCTCAGAAACTAACTGCGGTCCATTGTCGGAATACAATGTAACAGGCCACCCGTGTCTGGCGAAGATCTCTGCTAATGCCTGTACAGTTGTTTCTGCTGTAGTTGACTTCATCACTGCATACTCATAGTGCTACGATAGTAGTCTACCACTACCATGATTGATTCACCCGTTGGAAGTGGTCCAAGAAAGTCAACAGCTATGTCAACCCATGGTCCTGTTGGCAACTTTGTACTTCTAATTGGTTCTGGAGGGTTGCTCCTGCTTGTGATTTGGCATCCGTGACAGGTCTTGACAAATGTTTCAGCATCTTTCTCACAACCTGGCCACCACACTTTGCCCCGCAAGTTCTGTTTAGTCCCAACAATGCCTAAATGTCCTTCATGAGCCAATGACACGATCTTTGGCTGAACACTCTACGGGATCACCAATCTGCTACCTCTCAGCACACACTGACCAATTACACAAAGGTCATCTTTTATGGGAACATATCCTTTGTATGGACATTGATCCCATTGCCCACTGTGTGTACGCTCTCTGATATATTTGAGTTCAGGTTCATGTTGTGATTGGGTGTCTTTCTCTGATTATTGCCTCATTGGCTCTCCTCATGTCAACGCACAGTCGAATGCCATAATTGGGTGTTGGCACAATCACAACTGGACTCACCCATGGTGTCGAACATTCAACTGGTTCAATAATGTCCTGATCAATCAACCCCTTGATTTTAGCTTCTACTTTCCCACCAAGTCCAAATGGCGTTCTCGCCACCGGCTCAGCTATCGGCTTGACATTTTCATCAATGGCTAACTTCACTTGCCTGCCTTTCAATTTTCCAATCCCTCGGAATACTGGATGAAATTCCTGCCTCATGTCATCATGTGACTGCACTGAATTGACATGCACTCCGATGTGAAGCACTCCCAGCTCTCGAGCTGTATTTCTACTCAGCAGAGGTTCTCCCTTCTGCTCTATTGCCACAAATTCTGCTTCAGTTTCTCTATCTCCAACATCTACTTTAGCTGTGAAACATCCAATGGTCTGCAATGGTTTAGTTGCGGTGCATGGATATAACTTCCTACTACATACATCTCCTTGACGTGCAATTGACTTTCTGCTGTTCAAAGCATTCCCAAAGTGATCTGTCAATTACGTTGCTGTTGCTACCAGAATCCACAATCACTGGAACTGTAACAACTCCGATGGCCACTGCAACTTTCTCGTGAATTCCTTTTTAACAGCATGCTCACCAGCTTCATCACCGTCTTCATCCCTTACAACATCACCACCTACGTGATGGACATGACCCTTCTTTTCCTGCCAAGGTCCGTCTTTCTTTTCACTGGACTTCCCTTCCTTGTTGGAATCACTTGTCTTGCCCCTGGTCTTACTTTTACATTTCTTTGCAAAATGATCTTTATCTCCACATTTCCTACACGTTCTACCTTTTGCTGGACAACATGCATCTTTCCCTATGTGACCCTTGTTGCCACACCTGTGACTCTCGATCTCACGTTCAGGCTTACTTCTTGGTCTACCGTAGGGCAGATGGTTAACTTGCCCAGTCTTGGAATCTTGCAATTCCATGCTGTGAAATTATCTTTCATCAACTTCCATAGAAACATAGAAATTAGGTGCAGGAGTAGGCCATTCGGCCCTTCGAGCCTGCACCGCCATTCAATATGATCATGGCTGATCATCCAACTCCGTATCCCGTACCTGCCTTCTCTCCATACCCTCTGATCCCCTTAGCCACAAGGGCCACATCTAACTCCCTCTTAAATATAGCCAACGAACTGGCCTCAACCACCCTCTGTGGCAGAGAGTTCCAGAGACCCACCACTCTCTGTGTGAAAAAAGTCTTTCTCATCTCGGTCCTAAAGGGTTTCCCCCTTATCCTTAAGCTGTGACCCCTTGTCCTGGACCTCCCCAACATCGGGAACAATCTTCCTGCATCGAGCCTGTCCAACACCTTAAGAATTTTGTAAGTTTCTATAAGATCCCACTCAATCTCCTAAATTCTAGAGAGTATAAACCGAGTCTATCCAGTCTTTCTTCATAAGACAGTCCTGACATCCCAGGAATCAGTCTGGTGAACCTTCTCTGCACTCTCTCTATGGCAATAATGTCTTTCCTCAGATTTGGAGACCAGAACTGTACGCAATACTCCAGGTGTGGTCTCACCAAGACCCTATACAACTGAAGTAGAACCTCCCTGCTCTTATACTCAAATCCTTTTGCTATGAAAGTTAACATACCAATCGCTTTCTTCACTGCCTGCTTCACCTGCATGCTTACTTTCAATGGCTGGTGTACCATGACACCCAGGTCGCGCTGCATCTCCCCTTTTCCTAATCGGCCACCATTTAGATAATAGTCGGCTTTCCTATTTTTGCCACCAAAGTGGATAACCTCACATTTATCCACATTATACTGCATCTGCCAAACATTTGCCCACTTACCCAACCTATCCAAGTCACCTTGCAGTCTCCTAGCATCCTCCTCACAGCTAACACTGCCCCCCAGCTTAGTGTCATCTGCAAACTTGGAGATATTGCCTTCAATTCCCTCATCCAGATCATTAATGTATATTGTAAATAGCTGGGGTCCCAGCACTGAGCCTTGCGGTACCCCACTAGTCACTGCCTGCCATTGTGAAAACGACCCGTTTACTCCTACTCTTTGCTTCCTGTTTGCCAGCCAGTTCTCTATCCACGTCAATACTGAACCCCCAATGCTTTAAGTTTGTATACTAATCTCTTATGTGGGACCTTGTCGAAGGTCTTCCAGTGCTGCTGCAATCGACAAAGCACCATTAAGGTTTAGCTCGCCCCGTTTTTCTAGCAGCCTTCTCCTGAGCTTGTCTGACCGCTACTGCTGGACAATCTGATCTAATATCTTGTTCTCCACATCAGCAGCTACATATTTGCATAATATAATATAATAATAATAATATATTTTATTATCATTACACATAAGTGCAACGAGATTTGGTTTGCAACTTCCATCCGATGTCATAACTTAATCGACAAATAAAATGTAGGTTTAGATACCCCGAGAACAAGGTTTGTAAAAACGAACATTAGACCAGTAACATCAACACAGACTAAAGTGCGAGGCCGGGGGAGACAGTCCATGGGGGTGGAGGGCGGGGGTACTCAGCAGGGCCGATTCAGAGCCGCTATAGCTCTGGGAATGAAGCTGTTCCTGAGTCTGGAGGTGCGGGCGTAGAAGGCCTTGTAGCGTCTGCCGGAAGGGAGTAGTTCGAACAGTCCATTACAAGGGTGAGAGGAGTCTTTATGGATGCTGACGGCCTTCCTGAGGCACTGTGTGTGGTAGATGCCCTCCAAGGCTGGTAGCGGTGTCCCAATAATCTGTTGCGTTCTGTGGACAACGCGCTGAAGAGCTCTCCTCTCCGCCTCCGTGCAGCTGAGATACCACACAGAGATGCCATACGTTAGTATGCTCGCCGTGGTGCAGCGGTAGAAGGTCCTACAGACACCAGTCCGAGTCTCGTCACAAATTGAGCAACAGTCTCGCCCTCTTCCTGCATTGTCTTACGGAATAAATGGCGTTGAAATGTAGCGTTCGGCACCGCCACGTAATGGCTGTTTAAAGCATCAACGGCTTCCGTATAGTCCTCCTTCATTCCGGTGTCCGTGACTGTTTTAAACGTTTCTTGAACTGCTGCCCCGCGGTGTAAGGCAGCAACCTTCTCCGCTGCACCTTCTGCCCCTGGCGTACTCTCCTCAAGAAAGAGCCCTCGAGTGTCGGCGTAGTGCTAAGATGTCAGCTCCAGCGACCGACATTTTAAAAGAAAAATCTTTTACCAGCTCGAAGCCATGGACTCAGAATCCAAAATGTCCAAAATAACCAAATATCCTCGTCGCTAATGTCACATCCTGGCCGCAGATGTGAAGTCATAATGATATCCACACATTATTAAGAGGTTACATTCATTGTTATGCGAGTTTATTAACTCACACAGTCACAGCTTCCATCTGGGCTAACACAGCCCCACCCGATCTGATCTCCAGCTCATCTGATACAGAGGTCATCTTATATACATATCGTCATCATGGCTCATCGTCATGACACTTCGGTCTGCCGAGTCCGCGCCGACCAGCGATCGCACCGAACACCGGCACTATCCTACACCCAGGCTGAAATTTTACAACTTACCAAAGCCAATTCACCGACAGATCGTCTTTGTATGTCTTTGGAGTGCGGGAGAAAAGTGGAGGGCCCGGAGAAATCCCACGCAGTAACAGCGAGAACGGCCAAACCCCACACCCGCACTCAGGATTGAGGTGTGAGCTTACACCATACAATCATGAGAGGAATAGACACGGTGAATGCACGGAGTCTTTTGCCCAGAGTAGAGGAATCGAGATCCAGAGGACTTTGGTCTTCCAAAGTAAGGGGAGGAAAAGATTTAATAGGAACTTGAGAGGTAAATTTTTTACCCAAAGGGTGGTGGGTGTATGGAATGAGTTGCTGGAGGAGGACTATCGCAACATTTAAGAAACATTTAGACTGGGGCATGGATAGGATAGGTTGAGAGGGTTATGGGCCAAACACGGGCTGGTGGGACTCATGATGGAGCATGTAGGTTGGCGTGGGCAAGTTGGGCCAAAGGACCTGTTTCCACGCTATGACTAAGATGCACTACCGTAAGCCAACAGTTTTAGAGATAGATTGGGCCAGGGATGGAAGCTCAGAACTGATACTGAGGTTGCAAAACAGCTCGCCGGGCAGGGAACAAAACTGGATGAGAGAAAGACCTATGACAATAGACAATAGGTGCAGGAGTAGGCCATTCGGCCCTTCGAGCCAGCACCGTCATTCAATGTGATCATGGCTGATCATCCCCAATCAGTACCCCGTTCCTGCCTTCTCCCCATATCCCCTTACTCCGCTATTTTTAAGAGCCCTATCTAGCTCTCTCTTGAAAGTATCCAGAGAACCGGCCTCCACCGCCCTCTGAGGCAGAGAATTCCACAGACTCACCACTCTCTGTGAGAAAAAGTGTTTCCTCGTCTCCGTTCTAAATGGCTTACTCCTTATTCTTAAATGGAGCTTGTAATGACAGCCAAGATCTTCAAAGGGTTCTCTCCACATTTGATCATCAGACTGATCAGATGAAGGCCCATCCCCTGGCTCCCCTCGTGGCCCGTCCTCGACTACCGACACTCTCAACTACCGCCAACCACGACGATCGCCACGCTGACCTCTTCACAACCTCAACCTCCTCCTCACATCCTAATGGCATTAAAATGGCATCTGAAGGAGTCAAACAGGATCTGTTCCTACTGGAAGAAGAATTGACACAGTGGCGCAGTGGTAGAGTTGCTGCCTCACAGCGCCAGACACCCGGGTTCCATCCTGACTACGGGTGCGATCTGTACGGAGGTTGTGAAGAGCTCTGTGGGTTTTCTCTGGGTGCTCTGGTTTCCAACCACATTCCACAGAGGTACAGGTTTGCAGCTTAATTGGCTTCGGTAAAGATTTTGTAAATTGTCCGTAGTGTGCAGGATAGTACTGGTGTAGCAGATGATCGCTGGTCTCAGCAGGCTCGGTGGGCCGAAGGGCCTGTTTCCACGCTGTATCTCTCTGCAGTCTAAAGTCTAAAAGGCTAGCAACAGTCATTTATCCTTCACATAACCAATTATCACAGCATCGCCTTTGAACGGATCTGAGTGTCAAGTAGAAAGAGCATTAAACTTGCCATGATCGAGAGATCAGCACCTCTCTCTGGTCCATGGGGTGGAACCATTGTTATTTTCCAGTTATCCACTAGATGGCAGTGATATCAATAGATTCACAACACAGGGTAACGCACAGGGTCCCAACTACCGCGGTCCACAGGGACTAGATGTCTTCCGTCATCGCTGGTCGCTGCGGGGGATCGAGTGCTTTGTAGATAAAGATGCCATTACTGTATTATAATGATTGCCTGATGCACTGTGACTATTGAACGCTTTTGTACCTGCTGGTGCACTGCAATATGCAATTATTGAATAAAGTTCTTGTAAGGGGAAAAAAATAGGCCCCAAACCACCTGGCGTGATCAGAAAGAAAATGTCAATGGCCTTAGTTTAGTTTAGAGACTCGGCATGGTTTACAGGCCCTTCGGCCCACCGAGTCCGCGCCGACCACCGATCACCCCGTATGCTAAAACTATCCTACACACACTACGGGACAACTTACAATTTTATCAAAGCCAATTAACCTACAAACCTGCAAACGTCTTTGGAGTGTGGGAGGAAACCGGAGAACACCCACTCCTTGCAGGCAGTAGCCATTGTCAGGATTGAACACGGGGCTCTGGCACTGTTAAGGGCCTGTCCCACGTTCGCGAGTTATTCACGAATTCTCCCGAGTTTTCCCCTCGATTCAAACTCGCAGAATGTCGGTAACGAGGCCGTAGGAGTCCGTAGATATATCGTAGCGGCTCGTTATGCCAGCCGTAGGTACTCGTGGCATCAGGTAAGTCGGGACGTTTTTCCCAGCCGATAGAAAATGTCCACGTGTAGAAAGATGGTCGGGACGAAAGAAATCGCAACTTTTTACTCGCAAGGACGGCATTGAAATAGCCGTGGGAATTCGTAGACATACTCGTAGGTGTTCGTGGACATAGTCGTGGAAGGTCGTAGGAGTTCGTAGATGACCACAATCTTGATTTTTTTGTTTAGGTCCTTTAATCTCGGCAGAAGTTTTGAATTAAGTCGTGGAAGTGGGACAGGCCCTTAAGGCCGGGTTCATCCCCCTGGAGAAACAGACTCAAGGACCTGCCCCAACTATTTTATCTCACTTTTACTGGTCACAAGGAGAATTTACCAGCCGAGTTGACTTTTTTGTGAAAACAATCCAGAATGTTCAATGCCCTATGAAATGTGAAGGTTCATTCGGGGACAGCTCTCGCAAGGCAGAAAGACGCTTTACAAAGGGATTTATTGACATTTTGTTACCAAGGGAACGTTGCCTTCATCCCGACGACCTTCCTCTTTGTCTCTTGTTTTCCATTTCTGTCACGGATGTACATTTATATTCTAATATTGAATGAATTTGTCAAATCAACTGGATGCAGCAAAGGGCAGTCTGGAGCTAGGGTTTTATGATGTGGAGGTATGAAAGTAATATAAATTGTAATTATGAGTAGCACAGCCAGAAATAGAATTGGAATGAACTCTAAAGACGGCAGAATATTAAATTATTATGTGGAACAGCAAGGTAAGCAGCATTTTCATGGAGACTCTACAGAAATGATTGCTTACCCAAGCAGGCCATTCCACCTGCCACTGGTGGCTTCTATTTTCTTGTGAGTGTGAGATATAGAATAGACGTTGACTGGGAATATTGTACATGTCAGCAGCAAATGTGACAGGTTTGGAGGGCATCGCCACAAGAGTAACTTTGAGTAATTTATAGACGCCATTTGGACATTTGACATTTGAAGTGGCCTCGCTGATACAATGCTAAAGAAATCACACTGCTGCTCGCATAAAACCTAGGTGCATCCAGTGAAGAAAGCGAGTGGCATGTTGGCCTTTATAACAAGAGGAGTCGAGTATAGGAGCAAAGAGGTCCTTCTGCAGTTGTACAGAGTCCCAGTGAGACCACACCTGGAGTATTGTGTGCAGTTTTGGTCCCCTAATTTGAGGAAGGACATGCTTGCTATTGAGGGAGTGCAGCGTAGGTTTCCAAGGTTAATTCCCGGGATGGCGGGACTGTCATATGCTGAGAGAATGGAGCGGCTGGGCTTGTATACTCTGGAGTTTAGAAGGATGAGAGGGGATCTTATTGAAATATATAAGATTGTTAAGGGTTTGGAGTCACTAGAGGCAGGAAACATGTTCCTGATGATGGGGGAGTCCAGAACCAGGGGCCACAGTTTAAGAATAAGGAGTAAGCCATTTAGAAAGGAGATGAGGAAACATTTTTTCTCACAGAGAGTTGTGAGTCTGTGGAATTCTCTGCCTCAGTGGGCGGTGGAGGCCTGTTCTCTGGATGCTTTCAAGAGAGAGCTAGATAGGGCTCTTAAAGATAGCGGAGTCAGGGGATATGGGGAGAAGGCAGGAATGGGGTACTGATTGTAGCTAGTCGAAGCTAGTCTTCAACATAGTCGAAGGAGGTCTTCAACATGTTATTTTTTCAAACTCTTCTAAACTCGCCAATTAGGTCACCCAAGTGGGACAGCCCCTTAACAGCGCTCGCAGCGTCCGAGACCCGGGTTCGATCCTGACTACGGGCGCTGTCTGTACAGAATGTGTACATTCTCCCCGTGACCTGCGTGGGTTTTCTCCGAGATCTTCGGTTTCCTCCCTCACTCCAAAGACGTACAGGTTTGTAGGTTAATTGGTTTGGTATAAATGCAAAAATTGTTCTTAATGTGTGTAGGATAGTGTTAATGGGCGGGGATTGTTGTCGGCATGGACCCGGCGGGTCGAAGGTCTTGTCTTCGCGCTGCATCTCTAAACCTTCTCCAGAATCCAGTTTTTATATAGGAACCAATACCCATCTTTCTTAATCCAATTGATTTTATTCCTGGGTTCTCTTTAGCTATAGGCATCCGATCAATACTGCAGTCCATTGCTATTTGACTGAGTTAACCCATTCCTTGCCTTATTTGGCTAAAACACATTAATACCACAGAATGTACCAAGCTCTAGGGTGATAAGACTTGATCTGTTATTTTGTTCCCTTTGCCATTCTCATTGTCACCTTTTTCTGATACCTAAAATTACTGAAATCAGGCGAGAAAAAAAAATATTAAGGTATTAGTTGCTGTTCTTCAAAGTATTCCGATTTAATTTTATGTTCACAAGTTATAGGAGCAGAATTCGCCTATCAGGTCCACTCCGCCATTCAACCAAGGCTGATCTATCTTTCCCTATCAACCCCATTCTCCTGCCTTCTCCCCATAACCCCTCACACCAGTACTTTCTTTGTTAAGGTCATAAGGAAAATCGGAGTAGAATTAGGCCATTCTGCTCATCAAGTCTAACTCCACCATGCAATCATGTCTGACCTATCTCTCCCTCCTAACCCCATTCTCCTGCCTTCTCCCCGCAACCTCTGACACACGTACTTATCAAGAATCTAGTATATATCTCTGCCTTAAAAATATCCATAGACACGGCATCCACAGCAGATTAACCATCCTCAGACTAAAGGCATTTCTACACACCTCATTCCTAAAAGAACGTCCTTTAATTCATTCTGAGGCTGTGACCTCTAGTCTTAGACTCTCCCACTAGCGGAAACATCCTCTCCACATCCACTCCGTCCGAGCCTTTCACTATTCTGCACATTTCAATGAGTTCACCCCCCACTCCCCCCCCACATTCTTCGAAACTCCTTTGAGTTGTTGAGTTTAGTCTAATCCCATCGGTAGTTTAGTTATTCATCATCATTTAGAATGTCTACAGGCCCTTGTTCTTGTCTGACTACATTGTGATATCTAATTCATCTTGTTGTGTATATTAATCATCTAAAGTGGAAGGTCAGGATGGGGAATTGGCACGGAGAGGAGGTTATTAAATCAGGAAGCGTGTGAAACAGTTAGCAAGGAGATCCTGACTCTTATTGTCGAAATAGTCAGCTTGTCAAGCAGCACTTACGGAGAGAGAAGCAGGTTTGACGGTTCAAGTTTGGCTTTCAATTCAGTTCTGATTCTTGTCCATTCTTTTTTCCTCGCATACTATACGGCAGCTCACAAAATTCCATTTTAGTGATCATTTTAACTCCCCTTGGAATCCAAGATACTTTATCGTCAAAGATAAGTGACACAAAAAGCTGGAGTAACTCAGCGGGGCAGGCAGCATCTCCGGAGAGAAGGAATGGGCGACGTTTCGGGTCGAGACCCTTCTTCAGGCTGGTTAGTGATAAGGGAAACGAGAGATATATATATATGATGATGTAGAGAGATAAAGAACAATGAATGAAAGATATGCAAAAAACTAACATTGATAAAGGAAACAGGCCGTCGTTAGGTGTTTATTGGTTGAAAACGAGAAGCTGGTGCGACTTGGGTGGGGGAGGGATGGAGAGAGAGAGGGAATGCCGGGGCTACCTGAAGTCAGAGAAATCAATATTCATACCACTGGGCTGTAAGCTGCCCAAGCGAAATATGAGATGCTGTTCCTCCAAATGACAATGGAGGAGACTGAGGACAGAAAGGTACAGATACAGATACAGATAGATTTTATTTGTCACATGTGCCAATTGGCAGAGTGAAATGAAGTCACCATGGAGCCAAACATAAAGAACACAACACAGAGTAGACAGAAATTCAACATAAAACATCCCCTCACAGCAGGATCAAAGTTTCCCGCCGTGAGGGAGGGCACCAAAGTCAGTCTCTTCCTGATGCTCCCCACTGTTCACCTGTGGTCAAGGCCTCCCCGAGCCCTCCGCTGTCACCGCTCCGGGCGGCCCGATGTTCAGGCCCGCTCCCCAGGGTGATGTAAGTCCGACGTCGGGGCTGGGGGACGTCCTCAGCGGCCTGGACCCTGAGTCGGCCCCCTCCTACCGGAGTCTGCGGCTTCCAAAGTCCGCAGGGCGCGCCGGGTGGAGACGCAACGCTGGAGGCCCTCGGCAAAGGGCCCCAGGACTCCACGGAGCTGGTCAGCGTCGCCCGCGTTGGAAGCTCTCCCCAAACCAGGGGTCTGTGTGTGAAAACATGTCAGTGAGTTATTCCAGCTTACTGTGTCTATCTTCAGTCTAAACCAGCATCTGCAATTCCTCCCTACACCTTATTGTCACATGTGACAAGGCACAGTGAAATTCTTTGCTTGCAAATATTCGCCATCTATGGCGCTCACATGGTGACAAGGTACCCCTGCCGGCTCCTGCTTTGTTCTCCCCCTCCCCCCATTAAAGCGGCCCCCCCACGCACCTGTCCGCGGGGCTTCCCCGGCCCGACACTGACCCCCCTTCACATACTGACCATAGCCAGCCAAGGATAGGCCACGTACAGTAAAAACTCCCTACAGACCGACGGCAGACATCGTCAGGATCGAACCCGCGTCTCTGGCGCCGTGAGGCAGCAGCTCTACCCGTGGAGGGAATGGACAGATGATGTATTTGCATTGCCACTCTCTTCCTCAGACTCTTTTCGTTGTGCGGTATTCAGCAGTGGAGCCCTGGGGAAGGACTATACATCACTTTCCGTTACTCTGGACTGCCATGTAAACCGAATAGGTTAAGACTTTGGAAATTTCTGTCACTTTTACGGTGAAATAAAAGCAAATGGAAATTGGGTCCCATGGTACTTCCGTTAATCACCACATGCTTCACAATGAAACCGTCTGAAGATTTAACAGCCTCTGTGGTGACAAGGTGATGATTGATATCATAATTGCTGCTTATTGCAAGTTGAATGTCAGGTACGACTGACTGTATTTCAAAGGGACATATAGAAACAGAAATAAAGAAAATAGGTGCAGGAGTAGGTCGTTTAGTCATTCGAGCCAGCAGCGCCATTCAATATGATCATGGCTGACCATCCAAACTCAGTACCCCGTTCCTGCTTTCTCCCCATATCCCTTGGGCCCTAAGAGCTCTATCTAACTCTCTGTTGAATACATCCAGTGAATTGGCCTCCACTGCCTTCTGTGGCAGAGAATTCCATAGATTCACAACTATCTGGGTGAAAAGATTTTTCCTCATCTCATTCCCAAATGGCCTGCCCTTTATTCTGAAACTGTGACCCCTGGTTCTGGACTCCCCCAACATCAGGAAAATGTTCCTGCATCTAGCCTGTCCAATCCCTTAAGAATTGTAAATGTTTCTTTAACATCCCCTCTCATCCTTCTAAATTCCAGTGAATATGCTGATAGAATGGAGTGGCTGGGCTTCTATACTCAGAAGGATGAGAGGGGATCTTATTGAAACATATAAGATTATTAAGGATTTGGACACGCTAGAGGCAAGAGACATGTCCCCGATGTTGGGGGAGTCCAGAACCAGGGGCCACAGTTAAAGATTAAGTGGTAAGCCATTTAGAACGGAGAGACACAGAGAGTTGTGAGTCTCTGCCTCAGAGGGCGGTGGTGGCCGGTTCTCTGGATGCTTTCAAGAGAGAGCTAGATAGGGCTCTTAAAGATAGCGGAGTCAGGGGATATGGGGAGAAGGCAGGAACGGGGTACTGATTGGGGATGATCAGCCATGATCACATTAAATAGTGGTGCTGGTTCGAAGGGCCGAATGGCTACTCCTGCACCTATTGTCTATTGTCTAATATAAACCCATGGTGATTTCTTGTGATAAATATCATACGTTATTTTCAAGTATAATTCATCTTCATCATTCGAATATCTCTTCCCTGGTCGGTATGGAACAGAATTTTCAAAACTTCTTTAATGAAATTAAGGCGGCACAGCAGTAGAGTCACTGCCTTACAGCGCCAGAGACCCGGGTTCGATCCTGACTACGGGTGCTGTCTGTATGGAGTTTGTACGTTCTCACCACTGCCATCGGGAAGAAGGTACAGGAGCCTGGGAACCGTAACGTCCAAGTTTAGGAACAGCTTCTTCCCTACAGCCATCAGGCTATTAAACACTTCAACCTCATAAGCTCTGAACTACAATAGACTATTATTAAACTCTAAACTAAACTAAACTAAACGGCAAGCAGACAAGTTCAAAGAAAATGCAAAAGAATTATTCTTATACACACGACAATCGAATTTGCATATCTGTGAAAATTAGTGAAAATGTCGTGGTATTTGTGCTGAGGTAGATTATAGGGTGAACAATTCCATACTGAGTAAGGACAACGCATCAAATTGTAACGGTGTGACATTTTTGCCATTATATAAATTGTGACATTTCATTCAATGACAAGATGTGGCAAATAATGATAAGGCTTCAGATATTGCTTGGTAACATGTTAAATAATCTTTCAACAACTTTCAGATGTGCAACCTCAGAATAAAGGGACATAGCTGCAGAAAGGAGATGAGGGGGTATTTCTTTAGCCAGGGGGTTTAGCTTAGAGATACAGCACGGAATCAGGCCCTTCGGCCCGCTGAGTCTGCACCGACCAGCGATCCCCGCACACTAATCCCTGCACACACACACATTTACACCAAGCCAATTAACTCACAAACCTGCACATTTTTGGTGTGTGTGAGGAAACCAAAGGTCTCGGAGGAAACCCACGCAGGTCATGGGGGAAAACATACAAACTGCGTACAGACAGCACCCATAGTCAGGATCGAACCCGGGTCTCTGGCGCTGCAAGCGCTGTAAGGCAGCGACTCTACCTCTGTGCCACCGTGCCGCTCTGGCTACCAGTTGGTGTGGAATCTGTGGAATTCCTTGCCACAGACGGCTGTGGAGGACCAGTCAATGGGTATTTTTAAGCTGGAGATTTTGACTGAGTCTTGATTAATCCAAGTGTCAGGGGTTGTGGGGAGTAGGCAGGAGAATGGGGTTGAGAGGGAAAGATAGATCAGCCATGATTGAATGGCAGAGTAGACTTGATGGCCTAATTCTGCTCTGGGAACCATATAACCATATAACAATTACAGCACGGAAACAGGCCTTCTCGGCCCTTCCAGTCCGTGCCGACCATTCATTTTCCCCTAGTCCCATCTGCCTGCACTCAGACCATACCCCTCCATTCCCTTCCCGTCCATATACCTATCCACTTTACTTTTAAATATTAAAATCGATCCTGTCTCCACTACTTCTGCAGGAAGATCATTCCACACAACCACCACTCTCTGAGTAAAGAAGTTCCCCATCATGTTACCCCTAAACGTCTGTCCCTTAATTCTCATGTCATGCCCTCTTGTTTGAATCTTTCCTACCCTCAATGGGAAAAGCTTATCCATGTCAACTCTGTTTATCCCTTTCATCATTTTAAAGACCTCAATCAAGTCCCCCCCTTAACCTTCTGCGCTCCAAAGAATAAAGACCTAACTTGTTCAGCCTTTCTCTGTAACTTAGTTGCTGGAACCCAGGCAACATTCTAGTAAATCTGTTAAAGAAGGAACTGCAGATGCTGGAGAATCGAGGGTTACACAAGAAGCTGGAGAAACTCAGCGGGTGCAGCAGCATCTAAGGAGCGAAGGAGATAGGCGACGTTTCGGGTCGAGCCCCTTCTTCAGAGTAAATCTCCTCTGTACTCTCTCTATTTTGTTGACACCCTTCCTATAATTAGGCGACCAAAATTGTACACCATACTCCAGAATTGGTCTCCCCAATGCCTTGTACAATTTTAACATTACTTCCCTACTCCTATATTCGGTGCTCTGATTTATAAAGGCCAGCACACCAAAAGCTTCCTTTACCACCGTATGAACTTATGAAACTAATTAGAAACACAAGCGAATCTCTTCAGGCGTAACCACTAATTTGCAGGAATTGTGATTCAAAGATTCAATGGTACTTTTTTTTAGAAACATAGAAACATAGAAATTAGGTGCAGGAATAGGCCATTCGGCCCTTCGAGCCTGCACCGCCATTCAATATGATCATGGCTGATCATCCAACTCAGTATCCCATACCTGCCTTCTCTCCATACCCTCTAATCCCCTTTGCCACAAGGGCCACATCTAACTCCCTCTTAAATATATCCAATGAACTGGCCTCAACTACCCTCTGTGGCAGAGAGTTCCAGAGACCCACCACTCTCTGTGTGAAAAAATTCCTTCTCATCTCGGTCCTAAAGGATTTCCCCCTTATCCTTAAGCTGTGACCCCTTGTCCTGGACCTCCCCAACATCGGGAACAATCTTCCTGCATCTAGCCTGTCCAACCCCTTAGGAATCTTGTAAGTTTCTATAAGATCCCCTCTCAATCTCCTAAATTCTAGAGAGTATAAACCGAGTCTATGCAGTCTTTGTTCATAAGACAGTGCTGACATCCCAGGAATCAGTCTGGTGAACCTTCGCTGCACTCCCTCTATGGCAATAATGTCTTTCCTCAGATTTGGAGACCAGAACTGTACGCAATACTCCAGGTGTGGTCTCACCAAGACCCTATACAACTGAAGTAGAACCTCCCTGCTCCTATACTCAAATTCTTTTGCTATGAAAGCTAACATACCATTGGCTTTCTTCACTGCCTGCTGTACCTGCATGCCTACTTTCAATGACTGGTGTACCATGACACCCAGGTCGCGCTGCATCTCCCCTTTTCCTAATCGGCCACCGTTTAGATAGCATTATGATGTTTTATGGAAAGTTCACAATAACACAGTTCTAAACATTTATTATACGATACGATACAATAGAACTTTATTTATCCCAGGAGGGACATTGGTCTGCCAGCAGTCGTAAATCACAGCAAGATACACGATGCATGAGATTGGAGACAAGTGGAAAGTTCACGATTCAGGAATGCGCAAAGATTGGGGGGTGGGGAGTGGGAGCTGTACCCCAGTCTATCCTTCAACAGAAGAGGGAGGAGTTGTACAGTTTGATAGCCACAGGGAAGAAGGATCTCCAGCGGCGTTCTGTGCTGCATCTTGGTGGAACCAGTCTGTTGCTGAAGGTGCTCCTCAGGTCGACCAGTGTGTCACGGAGGGGGTGAGCTGTATTGTCCAGGATGCTCCGCAGTTTGGGGAGCATCCTCCCCTCCAAGACCAACCTACCGTGAATCCAACTCCAGCCCCCAGGACAGAGCCAGCCTTCCTGATGAGCTTGTTAATGGAATCTCCAACCATGGTTTTTTACTTGATACAATATAAACAAGGTTACCTCAATTATTATGTGAAACATGGAACTGCAGGTGCTGGGTTACAAAAGAGGGCACAAAGTGCTGGAGTGACTCAGAGGATCAGACAGCATCTCTGGATAGCACAGCCTAAAGTTGTAAGTCAACTTGTTCTGTTTGATCTTCCGTTTGTGCAAGCCAGGTTGATTGCAGTCGTCGAAACAGGGTGGACCACATGAAGGTTGCAATCTCCCACCCGCATGGATAGGTAATGTTTCAGGTCAATCTCTTATTCAGACTGATTGTTTAAGGGGGGGGGGGGGGGGGGGTGAAAGTTGCAAAGCTGCACAGGGGGAAATTGCAAAGTCTGAAGAAGGGTCCCGGCCCAAATCGTCACCTATTTTTAGTTTTAGTTTAAGAAGGAACTGCAGACGCTGGAAAATCGAAGGTAGACAAAAATGCTGGAGAAACTCAGCGTGTGCAGCAGCATCTATGGAGCGAAGGAAATAGGCTACGTTTCTGGTCTGAAGAAGGGTTTCGGCCCGAAACGTTGCCTATTTCCTTCGCTCCATAGATGCTGCTGCACCCGCTGAGTTTCTCCAGCACTTTTGTCTACCGTCAGTTTTCGTTTAGTTTAGTTTAGTTTAGTTTAGAGTTAAGGCGCTGAAACAGGCCATTCAGCGATCCCAGCACATCATCCAAAACACAAGCAGAACCATTTTTTAAAAACATTTACACCAAGCTAAATTAACCTACAAACCTGTACGTCTTTGGAGCGTGGGAGGAAACTGAAGATCTCGGAGAAAACCCGTACAAGTCACGGTGAGGACGTACAAACTCCGCACAGACAGCACCCGTAGTCGAAAGCGAACCCGGGACTCCAGCGCTGCATTCGCTGTAAGGCAGCAACTCTACCGCTGCGTCGCCGTGCTGTCTGTTCTCCTGCGATGCTGAGTTACTCCAGCACTCTGTGTCTTTTTTAGTTTAGTTTAGGGATACAGCGCGGAAACAGGCCCTTCGGCCCACCGAGTCCGCGCCGACCAGCGATCCCCACACATTAACACCATCCTACACCCACTAGGGACAAAATTTACATTTATACCAAGCCAATTAACCTGCAAACCTGTACATCTTTGAAGCGTGGGAGGAAACTGAAGATCTTGGAGAAAACCCACGCCGGTCACGGGGAGAACGTACAAACACCGTACAGACAGCAACCGTAGTCGAAAGCGAACCCGGGACTCCGGCGCTGCATTCGCTGTGAGGCAGCAACTCTACTGCTGCGCCACCATGACCGAACTGAACTGAGATTGCACTGAGATTAATTCTGCTCCAATTCCTACATTTTTATTACTTCAATCATTGATGTCAATTATGTTTTCCCGTCCTCCCTACACTAAAAAAAAGATTTGATTAAGCCAATGATGAATGCATCAATGCTAAACCCTCAAAGTCATTCTTGCCTCGTCGAAGCGGCAAGACCTGAAGAAGGGTCTCGACCCGAAATGTCGCCTATCTCCTTCGCTCCTTAGGTGCTGCTGTACCCGCTGAGTTTCTCCAGCCTTTTGTGTACCCTCGATTCTCCAGCATCTGCAGTTCCTTCTTTAACAAAACAGTGTACCCACATTACCTTGAAGAGTTTAATCAAGCGGAACTCACTGCCATATTTTGGCTCAACTTACAAATGGATCCCATCGAGTAGATGGTGGTACAAATCAGCAGTCAAATCGATTATTCCAACCGGGATTGTGGAGGACAAGGCTAATTCTATTTACACATGAATTATAAATGAATCAACATGTGGAATCGGAGAATAAATTTAAAAATCTTGCGTAAAGTAAAGCCCGTCCCACTTTCACGACCTAATTGGCGACTTCTGCCTGGTTTGCCCTTGGCACATACTCGCAGCATGGTCGCCACGAGATTGTGGGAGGTCGTAGGAGGTCTTCGTAACTCTTCCTCATGCTCGTACTCATGGTCTCAAGTAGGTCGCGGCGTTTTTTCCAGCCCGATAAAAAATGTCCACAAGTAAAAAAAAGGTTGGCATGGATAAAATTGATACTTTTTGCTCGTAGGTAGATCGTAGTAGGTCGTGATGGTAGTCGTAGGTAGTCGTAGGTTGGTAACTGGCCCTAGAAAAAAAATGCAAACATGACATCATTTTATCATGTGATCATTTTCCACTCGTAGCTAGTCGTAGTTGGTCTTAGGTGTGGACGACTGAGGTCGAGGGGGGTCGTTGGAGGTCGTAGACATAGTCGTAGGAGGTCTTAGGAGGTCTTTTGCTTTGGCGAGTCAACACGACCTTGACATTTTTTTCAACGCGTCTCGGGTCTTCTCAACCCGTGGATTTGGTCGTCCAAGTGGGACAGGCCCTTTAGCGTCTTGCTGCAATAACTGGACGGTACCTGGAAATAATGAAATGAAGCTATTCACCAGGTGTTTCTCAAACAAGGGAACTAAGCTTGACTGATTTGTATCCCCCTTCATGTCAACATACACTGTGATTCACTTCATTTCTTTTCCTTCAATTCTTTTCGCATTCCCGACCGAAAATTGCATTTTGTCTGAAAATCCGAAACGCAATAAATGTCCTTCACTTACCTGAGTGTAACCGCTATCAATAGATGATCTCATCTGTATTAACCCTGGCCCGGCGTTCAAACACTTCTGTCTCAAGTTGTGGATAAAGTTACAAAGTGCTGGAGTATTTCGGCGGCTCCGTTCACGGAGGGCATGGATTGGCGACGTTTTGGGTCGGGAACTTACTTCAGGCTGATTGTAGTGGAGGGAGGGGTGTGGCGGGGGGGAGACAAAGCCTGGCAGGTGATGGCTGGACACAGCTGATGTGGGTTTTCTCCGGGTGCTCCGCTTTCTTCCCATTTCCGGGTCTGAAGAAGGGTCTCGCCCCGAGGCGTCAGATGGCGACTACGGAGGGTCCATGGCCCCGACCATGGGTGAACAACGGAGGAAGACTGACTGAAAGTTATTGCCTTCCACCACAGTGAAGAATGTTGATTCCACTGCGGTGGATGTTTATGTTAAATTCGATTGTGTACTGTGTTATTTTTTATTGTATGGCTGCATAGTAAATCAAATTTCATTGTATGGTGCATGCGACAATAAATGTGAACTTGAACTTGGACTTCCTTTTCCTTTTCTCCAGAGATGCTGCCAAACCCGCTGAGTTACTCCAGCTTTTTGTGTCTGTCGTGGGTTTCTAATTGGCAGATTTAATATAGACTTTAGACATTAGGGATATGACGTGGAAACAGGACCTTCGGCCCACCGAGTCCGCGCCGACCAGCGATCCCCACACACTAACCCTATTCTACACACGGAGGACAATTTTACAATTTCTACCAGAGCCGATTGACCGACAAACCCGCACGTCTTTGGTGTGGGGGGATGAAACCCCGGTGCACCCGGAGAAAACCCACGCAGGTCACGGGGAGAACGTTCAAACTCTGTATAGCCAACACCCGTGGTCAGGATCAAATTCGGGGCTCTGGCAGCAACTGTACCGCTGCGCCACCGTGCCGTCCTGTGGACAAAGTCCAGAGATAAAAAGACAAAAAGTGGGAGATAAGGAAACAAGGATAGAAGAGGCATGAAATGTGAAGCTGGAGGATGGAATAGAGGTGGGATGGGATGGGGATGGGGGGGAAGGGTCGAGATTGGTGTGCAACCATGTGGGGTACAGGGAAGTGAGGGGGGAAAAGGGGGAGGCGGGAAGGAAGGGGGTGTTTGTAGGTTGGTTACCTATAATTGGAGAATTCAATGTTCATATGGTTGGGTTGTAAGTAGGGTTGCCAACTTTCTCACTGCCAAATAAGGGACAAAAGGTCAAATTACGGGAAAAATTCCAGACAGCAATTTGTTGACCGACTCGGCCGTGGCTGGGTGAATGATGAGTTGGCCTGGGCGCTGGATTGCACACAAAGCCCAGGCGGCAGGCCAGCTGAGGGGTTTTGGCCCATGCTGCGCGATGTCGCTCGCAAAGTCCGGCGCCCCGTCCAACTCATGAACCGATGATCGGCCGTGAGATGAAGGGGTGGTGGTGGTGGCGGTAAGTGGAGGTTCGAAGGTCGGACAGCTGGCCGGGCTGCCGACCGACGCGGCCACGGGCGAGGCGCTGCTGCTGCTGCTGCTGCACTCCATGGCTGCACTACGTCGGGACGGGCGAGGCGGGGTCGGACGCGGCGTTCCGACCTGACAGTCCCCTCGACCAGAGTAGTAGCAGTCAAATACGGTCCCGTACGGGACAAACCATTTTAGCCCAAAATACGGGATGTCCCGGTTAATACGGGACATTTGGCAACCCTAGTTGTAAGCTGCCCAAGCAGAATAGGAGGTGCTGTTCCTCCAATTTGCATGTGGCCACAGTCTAGCAGGGGAGGAGACTTAGGACAGAAAAGGTCAGCATGAGAATGGGAAAGGAGTGAAAATGGTTAGCAACTATTATTTACAACGGACACCACAGCCAATTATTATCTGAAGCCAATTACAGCTCTCTCTTTAGCTGAGATTATTTAGACTTTAGACTTTAGAGATACAGTGCAGAAACAGGCCCTTCGGCCCACCTGCTCCGCGCCGACCAGCAATCACCCTGTACATTAACACTATCCCACACACTAGGGAAAATTTACAAATAACTGACAAACCTGCACGTCTTTGGGACGTGGGAGGAACCCGGAGCACCCAGAGAAAACGTACGTGGTCACAAGGGGAACGAACAATCTCCGTACAAACATCATCCGCGGTCAGGATGGAACCCGGGTCTCTGGCGCTGCGCCACCGTGCCGCTTCCTAATGTCACAATTTATCACAATGTAGGCCAAGAAAAAAACCAGGGCCCGATCTGATCAGCACAGTTTAGTAACACGCCAGGCAGGGAAAGGTATTACAACAAGTGTTCTGATCACGCTGAGCTCTGGAGCTGCGATCTTGGCTCTAAATTAAAATGGGATCTCCCACTTAAAGGATCTAACATGGTTCCTGCTGGTTCCACATGCCAGTCATCAGCTCATCTCACCTCCCAGTGCTGTTGCCTCTTGCACCTCAGCCAAACCCGAATATAGCGGCTTAATTACGATGTATTCTGCTGCTGCCTTGGGATATCCAAGGTGCAGGTGGATATCTAATCTTTTTTTTTTAAATTCCAACATACAGGTTCATTTGGTTTAGTGTAGTTTAGAAATACAGCGCAGAAAGAGGCCCTTCGCCCCACAGAGTCCGCACTGACCATCGATCCCCGCACACGATCACTATCCCACACACAACAGTGTAGCAATGTTACAAAATTTTGTGATTTAAAAAATCAAGTCTGCAATTTATCCCATCAGATAAAGCATAAAAAGAAGTTTAATTTGACACCTAATTCACTTTCATATCTTCAGTATTAAAAAAGTTAGGGCCATTTTCATACTCGGAAATTAGCAACTTGCTTCCTATTGCTTTTCTATTGACTTAACACAAAAGTTGTGATCGAGGACAGTCAAAAGCCCATAACTTCCTTAAAAATTAAGAGAACTTAAAGAAATTTTCAGTTATTATAGATTGAAGTGTTCTGAAACAAATATGAAACAATCTTACTTGGATGACCTGAAATTAAAGCATATAATTAGTTAGTTACCCAATTGTAGCCAATTACAAAATTCAATTACTAGATCTAAACATCTATCCATTTCTTAAGAAAAAAAAAATTTAAAGCCTAAGTGTCCAATTAACAGTCACACAATAATTCACAATATAACATGATTTTTAAATCTAATTGTCATTAATTTATAGGCCAAATTGAAGGAATTCAGTGTTAAATGCCTGTAAATTAATGGGTATTTTAAACAGCTTGCGAGTGGGATTTTCTGGAATGCGATGGATTAGAACGTTGCGGTTGTGGTGAATTTAAACCCAATATCGGCAGGAAAATTTCTGCCGGTTCGTATGGGGACTAAATTACCGTTTCGCAACATGAAATATTGATTAAAATCCCCTAAAAAAGCACGTTTATATGTAAAAATAAACAGCTTTCACTTACCTGTCCCCTACGTAAAATCTGTCCCCGTTGTCGGCGTTCACGGCATTGGGAGCTAATTTTTATTTTACTGCAGTGATTAAGTAGTCGGGCTATTTATTAAAAAAACGGACTTACCGGCAGTCGGAACGCATCTCCAGAGATAGATCGCACTCCGACAACAGAAAGCTCCGGATGGCATGGGGAAAACCGGATTTTAACCCCCACCCCCCCCCCCCTTAAAGGCGCCAAAGTCGCGCACACGGCCAGCGGCAGAACTGCAGTGCCGCTGAAGGTAAGTTTTGTAACATACCTAAACAGTGATCATTTTTTACATTTCTTTTTTTTTGTTTGTATAATGTTTTTATTAGAAGCATATCATAATCCAAACCAGTACAGACTTTGTTTAACGATTACATATTATTAATATCTAGTGTCCCGGGGTCCCAGATATCAAAATAGCCGGGGTTCTCATTTATCAATTACGTATTAACACTGCTTCTAATTGTTTATTTTTATTTATAGATAGAAAGAGTGAAAAGAAAAAAGAGATAATTTTTTTTTAAATAGCGTAAATTATCAATAATACAGTTTAGGAGATAGGTCCATAGGTTCTAAAACGTAACTATTCATCTAATCCTGGATTCAAGCTTCAGTCAGGCTCCCGTGCCGGACCAAACTACCCCTTCAAATAATCTATAAACGGAGACCATGTTCTAGCAAATAATTCTGGTTTGCCAATTAAGACAAGTCTAATTTTTTCCAAATGTAGGGTCTCCGACATCTCCATAATCCACATTTTAATTGTGGGGGTTGTTGGGTTGTTCCAACATTTTTATATTAATTATTTCCCAATTATTATACTATAATCAAGGAAATGTATTTGGCTTGTTGTAAGTTTTAGGCATTGTTCTGACGTTCCAAATGTTATTAATTTGGGATCAGGATCCAGTTGCTACTAACAACTTCTGAAAAAAAAATTTAAATATCCATCCAGAAATTTTTAATTTTTATACAATTAAAAAAAAGTATGGGTTAAATTAGCCACTGAATATTGACATTTGTCACATATAGGTGAGATATTAGGAAAAATTCTATTTAATTCTGTTTTAGAATAATGCAATCTATGCAGTACTTTAAATTGTATTAAAGAATGTCTGGCATTTAACGAGCATTGATGCATGGGTTGTAGAATTTTATCCCAAATATCTTTCATTATGGGTTGAGCTAATTCATTTTCCCATGCTTGTCTATATAATTCGACCGACGGGATCTCACTATCTAAAAGAGTATTATAAATGTAAGATACTAATTTAACTGTACTAGGATGTTTATTCAAACATTAATCTAGAATCTCTGGCTCTCTAGCTCTATAGTCTTGTGTATGTAATTTAACATAATCTCTAAGTTGTAAATATCTAAAAATATATATTTGAATGTAATCCATAATTCTGTTGTAACTCCTGAAATAAAAAAAAAATTAAAAAAAACCTTTTCTATAAAGATGTCCCACCTTTTTAATTCCATATTTTTTCCATTGTACAAAACCTTTATCCAACACAGAAGGTTTAAATGAAGGATTATTTACAATGGGAGGGTGATAAATTATCCAATTTTAATGTCTTTTTTAATTGTTTCCAAATTTGTGTACCACTGTATATCATAGGGTTTTCACTATAGGTTTTTTTAACTCAGTTTTGTGGGAGCTAACAGAATCGGGCCAATTTCAAAAGGCAAACAATCTTCCTTTTCCATCTGTAACCAGTCTGGTTGCTGATCCATATCTTCCAACCAAAAGTTCATATGGTTGTGGGGAGAAGGCAGGAGAATGGGGTTAGGAGGGAGAGATAGATCAGCCATGATGGAGTGGCAGAGTAGACTAGATGGGCCAAATGGCCTAATTCTACTCGTATTCCTTGTGACCTTATGGCTTGTGGGTTGGATTGGCCCACATTAGGTTCTGTTTTTGTTGGTTCTAATGCAAAACGTTCTAAGGCAGATCATTTGTTGAAACGAGTGAAGTCCCTGTTTGACTTTGAAAATGGCACCAGAACTTGGCGACTCTTGCATGCGGTCCCAGGGAACTATTTCTATACTCTTTACACTAATGAGGAATTGTGCTTACGTTCGGCAATACTTTACTGAACTGCATGCAAGAAAAACATAATTTCATACAGCTGGGTTGTAAGATGCCCAAGTCTGAAGAAGGGTTTTGGCCTGAAACGTTGCCTATTTCCTTCGCTCCATAGATGCTGCCTCACCCGCTGAGTTTCTCCAGCATTTTTGTCTACAAGCGAAATATAAGGTGCTTAATTTAGTTACGTTTAGATCAGTTTGGTTTAGAGATACAACGCAGAAACAGGCCCTTTGGCCCACCGAGTCCACGCCGGCCAGCGATCCCCGCACACTAACACTACCCTACACACACTAGGGACAATTTTACATTTTGCACCATGCCAATTTACCTACAAACATGTACGCCTTTGGAGTGTGGGAGGAAACTGAAGGTCTCGGAGAAAACCCACGCAGGTCACGGGGAAACGTAAAAACTCCATAGAGACCGCACCCGTGGTCAGGATCGAACGCGGTCTCTGGCGCTGTAAGGCAGCAACTCTACCGCTGCACCACTGTACTGTTCCACCAATTTGCGCGTGGCCTCACTCTGACAGTGCAGGAAAAAGCAGATGATGCTTCTGCACGTGAATATCTGCCTTGCTGTTATTTTATTCTCCTTGCGTATGGCGTGCACGGCCTAAAGTTGTAGGACAACTTGTTCTATTTGATCTTATTTGTTTGCGCACGCCAGGTTGATTGCATTTGTTGAAATAGGGCGGACCACGTGATGGTTGCAATCTCCCACCCCCTCTTATTTTGTTGAATTAGTCCTTTACCTTCAATGGATTGAAAAAATCTGCTAAATGTCGCCATCCATAGAAACATAGGTGCAGAAGCAGGCCACTCGGCCCTTCGAGCCTGCACCGCCTTTCAATATGACCATGGCTGATCATCCAAAATCAGTGCCCCGTTCCGGCTTTCTCCCCATATCCCTTGATTCCTTGAGCCCCAGGAGCTAAATCTATTTTAAGATCAGGCCCATAATCGCAAAACTTTCCAATTCCCTTTCATGCCAGTCAAGCAT
Source organism: Raja brachyura (assembly GCA_963514005.1). The sequence goes on along the minus strand of OY740796.1, from coordinate 47,695,293 downwards.
TCTCTTTGTGGCGTAGAAGTGGCGATCGGCCGAGCGGTGCCTCACAACCCCAAGAAACAGCACTGCTGGTACCGAGCTGGTGATGCGGAATTTATTTCAGTTCCCATGACAACCAAAGAATTAAGCATCAAGGTCACTCCTTCTATGGACACAGCCTATAGCTGCGCAGTTGTCAACCTGATGACACGAGCTGTGCCAGAACAAAGGAGCTAACAGCAAGATTGTTTGTATTTCTGGAACCTCGTTACTTATATCAGTGAATCTGCGTGGCAGTTCCACCGCTACCCGATGCCTTCTCCGTCAGGCTTAAAACAGGTGTAAAAAAGATTTATTTTACCCCAACGAGCCTATAAATAAAACACATTAATTCCACCGCTGCTCTCTCCAGAAGGCCGGCTGATGGTATTCACAACTTAATGGGCAAACTCAAACCTCAATGGTTTGTACACGCTAGAGGCAGGAAGCATGTTCCCGGTGTTGGGGGAGTCCAGAACCGGGGGCCACAGTTTAAGAATAAGGAGTAAGCCATTTAGAACGGAGGTGAGGAAACACTTTTTTCTCACAGAGAGTGGTGAGTCTGTGGAATTCTCTGCCTCAGAGGGCGGTGGAGGCCGGTTCTCTGGATGCTTTCAAGAGAGAGCTAGATAGGGATCTTAAAAAACAGCAGAGTCAGGGGATATGGGGAGAAGGCAGGAACAGGATACTGATCATGATCAAGGTAAGACCTCCCTGGTGGAATAAAACTGGGTGAAAAAAAAGTCTTACCTTCCACTTCCTGCAACCTCCGGCAACCACCTTCAACTAGCATCGCAACCGACTTCGACTAAAATATTACCGATTTTTAAAACGGCAACCTATTTTTAGTCGCGCTGGTTTTGAATTTTTTGAAATATTCGCCGGAACATAGAAGAAACGGAAACCACTTTCGACCATTAGGGAGACTGACAAAAACCTCCGGGAACCTCACGAAAACATTGGGGGGGGGGGCGCAAAGTCTCCAGAGGTTTCCATTCAGGTTTCCTAAGTGGGACAGGGGCATTAGGCAGCATTAGACCGCTGTGCCACCCGGCCTCCCATTCTTGATCTCATTCGGGAATCTTAACCGTTTAAGACAGCTTTGTTTTCAAGTAATTGGGAGATGAAGAAAAATCCAGAGAACCACACAAAAAACGATTGACATCTCTCATTTGAGTAGGAAGGAACTGCAGATGCTGGACAAACACCAAATGCTGGCGTATAGGGCCTGTACCTCGATGGTTTTTTCGGTGACTGCCAGCATCATATCAGTGTTGCCAAAAGATTTTGAACATTTAAAAATCCAGCGGCAACAAAAAAAATGTTGAAAAACCACCGCGTGTCAATACGTCATCACGCCGCATCACGCCGCGTCACGGCGTGAATTTTACGGTGACCTGATACGTCAGTTAATGATGCCGGCAGTTGCCAAGAAAATAGCCAAGTAGGAAGGCCCTTAACTCAGTGGCACAGGCAGCATCTCTGGAGAGAAGGAATGGGTGACGTTTCGGGTCGAGACACTTCTTCTGACTCAGGGGAGAGGGGGACGTGGAGATATGGAAGGGCAAGGTGTGAAAAGGAGAGATCAAAGGGGACAAAGTTCGAGGAAAACACTGCATGGATCGTGAACTCAGTTGGGTGTGGCACATGAGGAACTTGGCTATGAGCTGTTGACATTTGTTCAAGGTGGCAAGGTTGGAGGGGGAACCATAATTAACGTATAAGATGTGTAAGAAATAACTGCAGATGCCGGTTTAAATCGAAGGTAGACACTAAAATGCTGGAGTAACTCAGCGGGTGAGGCAGCGTCTCTGGAGAGAAGTAATGGGCGACATTTCGGGTCGAAACGACCATTCCCTCTCTCTAGAGATGCTGCCTCACCCACTGAGTTCCTCCAGCATTTTGTGTCGACCCATAATTAGAGTAAACACATTTAAGAGGAAAGTAGATAAGCGCAAGAAAATAATGTGTTGCCATGGAGGTAAGAAGGTAGGACACTCAGTGAACTACCAACACCAGCGATGTCCTTCTTCAGTGCCACACAATCCTAAGGATTGATGGCACAACCTGCAGATAATTGTCTATGTAATTTTCTCAATTACAAGAAATAAAGATGCAACAGTTAAACGAACAACTAGCTGCAGTTAATCACAGAGTATTCTGGGTAGCCATGCACATTAGAGGATTATAATTGCATTAGAAGTGAATTATTGGTTAATGGAATAATTTGAGCCACATTTGTTCTTCATTAGACGGAATGTATTTCCACTAGAATCTAGAAAATTAGGAACATTAAACACCGGAGATAGTTTTCATTCCAATTCTGTACTTGCTAATTAAGGGCCAGTCCCACTTAGCGACTGCCGGCATCATTGACTGACGTACCAGGTCACTGTAAAATCTGCGGCGTGACGACGTATTGACGCGCGGTGTTTTTTTCAAGCGTCGCAACATATTTTTTGTCGCCGCTGGATTTTGAAATGTTCAAAATCTTTCGGGGACACTGATATGACGCCGGCAGTCACCGAAAAAAATCGCCAAGTGGGACTGGCCCTTTAAAGTGAATCCCAATCCTTCTGGTGACAATAGACGTTTAAAGGTATGAAAATAGATTTTTTTAAATGTAACTTTTATCTTTTAGCTATGCACTGAAATTTCCATGCGGGCAAAGCAAATCAGCTTCAAAGTGTTGCTTTTATGTCTTTTGTATGTACAGGTTAAGCAGTATACCCGGGCTCACTCATGGCCATTGAATAGTGAAAGGCCAGGATACAGTGGATGTGGAGAGGATGTTTCCACTAGTGGGAGAGTCTAGGACCGGGGTGGGGATCCTGCGGCCTTCTAGGCCATTAAGTGCGGCCTTTTGAATGAATCCAAATTTTGAGGAACAAATCCTTTTATTTTTATTAATATGTTTTTATTAATATGTGGAATGATCTTCCAGCAGAAGTGGTGGAGGCAGGATCGATTTTAACATTTAAAAGTAAAGTGGATAGGTATATGGACGGGAAGGGAATGGAGGGGTATGGTCTGAGTGCAGGTAGATGGGAAATAAATGGTCGGCACGGACTGGAAGGGCCGAGAAGGCCTGTTTCCGTGCTGTAATTGTTGTATGTTATATGTTATGTGTTTGTTCGTCTTTTATTATTTTTATTCTAATATTAAAATGAACGTCTTTAAAATGCCAAAGAGTAAAAGAAGATTTTAAAAAAATTATCCTATATCGTCTTGTATGGGGCCTTATTAGATTACAGCTAACTTAATGGGGCCTTCCATCATGAAAAGGTTCCCCACCCCTGGTCTAGGACCAGAGGCCATAGCCTCAGAATAAAGGGACTTACCTTTAAGAAGGAGATGAGGAGGAATTTCTTGTCAGAGGGTGGCGAATCTGTGGAATTCATTTCCACAGATGGCCATGGAGATCAAGTCAATGCATTTTTTTTAAGGCAGCGATCGATAGATTCTCGACTGGGTACGGGTGTCAGGGGGTACGGGTGTCAGACAGTGACTAGTGGGGTGCCGCAAGGCTCAGTGCTGGGACCCCAGCTATTTACAATATATATTAATGATTTGGACGAGGGAATTCAATGCAACATCTCCAAATTTGCAGATGATACCAAGCTGGGGGGTATAGTTAGGTGTGAGGAGGATGCTTGGAGGCTGCAGGGTGATTTGGATAGGCTGAGTGAATGGGCAGATGCATGGCAGATGCAGTATAATGTGGATAAATGTGAGGTTATCCACTTTGGTGGCAAAAACATGAGGGTAGACTATTATCTGAATGGTGGCAGATTAGGAAAGGGGGACATGCAACAAGACCTGGGTGTCATGGTACACCAGTCATTGAAAGTAGGCATGCAGGTGCAGCAGGCAGTGAAGAAAGCAAATGGTATGTTAGCATTCATAGCGAAAGGATTTGAGTATAGGAGCAGGGAGGTTCTACTGCAGTTGTACAGGGTTTTGGTGAGGCCACACCTGGAGTATTGCGTACAGTTTTGGTCTCCAAATCTGAGGAAAGACATCCTTGCCATAGAGGGGGTACAGAGAAGATTCACCAGACTGATTCCTGGGATGTCAGGACTTTCATATGAGGAAAGATTGGATAGACTCGGCTTGTACTCGCTGGAATTTAGAAGATTGAGGGGGGATCTTATAGAAACTTACAAAATTCTTAAGGGGTTGGACAAGCTAGATGCTGGAAGATTGTTCCCGATGTTGGGGGAGTCCAGAACAAGGGGTCACAGTCTAAGGATAAGGGGGAATTCCTTTAGGACCGAAATGAGGAAAACATTCTTTACACAGAGAGTCGTGAGTCTCTGGAATTCTCTGCCACAGAAGGTAATTGAGGCCAGTTCATTGGCTATATTTAAGAGGGCGTTAGATGTGGCACTTGTGGCTAAGGGGATCAGGGGGTATGGAGAGAAGGCAGGTACGGGATACTGAGTTGGATGATCAGCCATGATAACATTGAATGGCGGTGCAGGCTCGAAGGGCCGAATGGCCTACTCCTGCACCTATTTTCTATGTTTCTATGTTATGGGGAGAAGGCAGGAGTGCGGGGGTTGAGAGGGAAAGATAGATCAGCCATGATTGAATGGTGGAGTAGACTTGATGGGCCGAATGGCCTAATTCTGCTCCCATCACTTATGAACTTGCTTCTCGAGTCATAGAGTGTGTGCAAACTGGCCCTTCGGCCCAACCTACCCACAATGACCAACATGTTCCACCTGCACTAGTCCCACCGTGATGCCACCAGAGTTGTTACCGACCGTTGTCACTCTCTCTGCAGTCTTTGTCCGCCCGAACAGTCAGAAAGCCGTCCACACTTGCGCCAGACTCCAGGATGTTGTCCTGGAGAAACTCAGCGGGTGAGGCAGCATCTATGGAGCGAAGGAATAGGCAACGTTTTGGGTCGAGACTATTCTTCAGACTGAAACCTTCATACTCAGTCCCTTCAGTGTGTAGAAGGGTCCCGACCCGAAACGTCACCCGTCCTTTTTGTCCAGAGATGCTGCCTGACCCGCTGAGTTACTCCACCACTTTGCGTCTATCTTTGGTATAAACCAGCATCTGCAGTCTCTACCTTTCATCCACGTTACGTTGAAACACGGGGAAGTGTGTTGAAGTTTGAGGAATTCTCTTGGGCTCCAACGATAACGATGCAATCCACAGAAAACATAAACAATATCCAAACTTCACAAGTTGTTGGAGTGGAATTAGGCCATTCGGCCCATCGAGTCCACTCTGCCATTCAATCATGGCTGATCTCTGCCTGCTAATCCCATTTTCCTGCCTTCTCCCCATAACCCGGGTGGTGCGGTAAACGACAGCCTCGCCAACAGCCTGTCACGTCCCTTTCTTCGTTTGTTGTTTCATTTGGATGTTTTAGCGCATCTTTAGTTTTTATATTATGTTTGGGGTGGGGGGAGAGTTGCCATGACAACATCCTGGAGTCTGGTGCGAGTGTGGACGGCTTTCCGAGTGTTCGGGCGGACAGGGACTGCAGAGAGAGTGGCCGCGGTCGGTAACAACTCTGGTGGCATCACGGTGAAGGTGCATGTGTGTGTGTGTGCGTGTGGCCCGAACATTTGAACTGATGGCTGTGGGTCTCCACTTATGCTGTGGGCCCTGGGGATGCTCACATGCCCTGGGGTGGCTGTTTAAGTTTAATCTTTGTGTAGTTTTGTGTCTTTTTGCTTTTTAGGTATGACTGTTGGGTAAATCAAATTTCACTGTACCTCGGTACACGGGACATTGAACCATTGTCACATGTTCATCCCACTCATTCCTGGAATCATTCTTGTAAATCTCCTCTGGACTCTCTCCAGAGCCAGCACATCCTTCCTCAGATAAAGGGGCCCAGATTTGTTCACAGTGCTCCAAATTCATCCTGACCAGCGCCTTATAGAGCCTCAGCGTTACATCTTTGTTCTTGTATTCCTTGCCCCAAAGTTGCATTTTTGAGAGGCAAGTAATATTTTTGTCTACAATACAATATATATTAACGATTTTGATGAGGGGATTAAATGTGACTTATCCAAGTGTGCAGATGACACAAAGCTGGGTGGCAGTGTGAGCTGCGATGAGGGAGCTAGGAGGCTGCAGGGTGACTTGGACAGGCTGGGTGAGTGGGCAGATGCATGGCAGATGCAGTATAATGTGGATAAATGTGAGGTTATCCACTTTGGTGGCAAGAACAGAAGGGCAGATTATTAACTGAATGGTGTAAGAAGGAACTGCAGAAGCTGGTTTAAACCGAAGATACTGACACAGAAATCTGGAGTAACTCAGCGGGACAGGCAGCATTTCTGGAGAGAAGGAATGGGTGACGTTTCGGGCCGAGACCCTTCTTCAGACTGGTTAGGGATAAGGGAAACGAGAGATATAGACGGTGATGTAGAGAGATAAAGAACAACGAATGAAAGATATGCAAAAAAGTAACAAAGTAAAAAGAAACAGGCCATTGTAAGCTGTTAATGGAGGGAAAAGAAGTTAGTGCGACTTGGGTGGGGGAGGGATAGGGAGAGAGGGAATGCCGGGGCTAGCTGAAGTTAGAGAATTCAATATTCAGCCCAGTGGTATGGAAGTAGGCATGCAGGTACAGCAGGCAGTGAAGAAAGCTAATGGCATGTTGGCCTTCATTGTGAGAGGCTTTGAGTTTAGGAGCAAGGATGTCCTACTGCATTTGTACAGGGCCCTGGTGAGACATCACCTGGAGCATTGTGTGCAATTTTGGTCTCCTAATTTGAGGAAGGACATTCTTGCTATTGAGGGAGTGCAGCGTAGGTTCACCAGGTTAATCCCCTGAATGGCGGGACAGACAAATGATGAACGAATGGATCGACTGGGCTTGTATTCACTGGAATTTAGAAGGATGAGAGGGGATCTTAGTGGAACATATAGAATTCTTAAAAGATTGGACAGGCTAGATGCACAAAAAATGTCCCCTATGTTGGGGGTGTCCAGAACCAGGGTCCACAGTTTAAGAATAAGGGGCAGGCCATTTAGGACTGAGATGAGGAAAAACCTCTTCACCCAGAGTGTTGTGAATCCGTGGAATTCTCTGCCACAGAAGGCAGTGGAGGCCAATTCACTGCTAGTTTTCAAGAGAGAGTTAGATTTAGCTCTTGGGGCTAAAAAATCAGGGGATATGGGGAGAAAGCAGGAACAGGGTACTGATTTTGGATGATCAGCCATGATCGTATTGAATGGTGGTGCTGGTTCGAAGGGCCGAATGGAACCTATTGTCTAAATCCATTGCCTATTGTCGATGGTTATGAGTTTAAAAAGCAGAGCGTGGCAAATGGTGGAAATATGAAGTAAGACAGAAAACCTGCTAATAGATGAAACATAGCCTATCCATTCCTCACACAGATGCCACCTGACCCGCTGAGTTCCTCCAACGGTTTGTGTTCTACTCGAGATTCCACCATAAACCAACCAAAACCTTCCATTGACTCCATTTATACCTCGCGCTGCCTCGGCAAGGCCAGCAGCATCATCAAGGACGAATCGCACCCTGGCCACTCCCTCTTCTCCCCTGTCCCACCAGGCAAAAGATACAGAGGTGTGAAAACGCACACCTCCAGATTCGGTGACAGTTTCTTCCCAACTGTTATCAGGCAGCTGAATTATCCTACCACAACCAGGGAGCAGTCCTGAACTAATACCTACCTCATTGGCGAGCCTCGGACTCCGGACTGTCAAAGCTGCCACAGCCAGACATAAAAGCGGCTTTTTTTCCACGAGTAGTAGCTCTACTCAATAACCAAAAATCTGTAGCCTCCTTTTGCTCTGGTATTTTATTTAATTCACATGTTTAATCGATAATGTTTTATTATTAATGTTTAATGTTTGATGTGTCATTCCTAACTGTCACTGTACTTCATGATGTCACGTGGGCGGAGCATCAAGGCAAATTCCTTGTATGTGAATAGTTGGTCAATAAACCTATTCATTCATTCATCCTTGATCAGGCTTTGCTGGCTTTCCCTTGCACTAAATGTTATTCCCTCATCATGTATCCGTACACTTGGAACTGCTCGATGGTAATCATGCGTTGTCTTTCTGCTGACTGGTTAGCACGCGACAAAAGCTTTTCACTGTACCTCGGTACATGTGACAATAAACTGAACTGAACTTGTATTAGCCTCCTGGAACATCTTATTCCACAGCACTCGGAGGGAATCTTTCTCAGGGGGGGCTGCAGTAATCTCTAGGAACCAGTTCCTCTCTCTCTTTACACAGGCAGTTGTAGAGTGATAAATCCTAGTTTTGCCAACAATGCCTGTATTGAACGAACTATTAAAATAAATGGGGGCTGAAGCAGGAATATGGACTGAATGAGCGAATAGGTTTTAAGAGCCCTAACAACATAACCTGCTCCCATTTCTCCATTAATGACTGACGTTGTATGTGGACACTCTTCTAAACAAGACGGCAAAGCAATTACCCTGCATGAAACTGTGCATGAAGTCTCTACACCCTCAGTACATGGATCATTCCCTCTTATTGTCAATGCACTGTGGATAAATAAAATCTAGCACTCATATATTCAACCTTGTTCATTCAGAAATCAAAACCTGAGGGGAGATATGACCAATTGCAGATATCAATCTGGTTGCAGTTTATCTTTTTGTTGCCGTATTCCGTTCTCTGGTTTAATATTATTAGTCCCACCAACCGTTTAGTTTAGAAATACAGCACAGAAACGGGCCCTCTGGCCCACTGAGTCTGCGCCGACCATTCCTTCTCTCCATAGATGCTGCCTCACCCGATCAGCCATGATCACAATGAATGGCAGTGCTGGCTCGAAGGGCCGAATGGCCTCCTCCTGCACCTATTTTCTATGTTTCTATGTTTCTCCAGCATTTCTTGTCTACTAGCGATCCCCGTACACTAGCAGTATCCCACGCACACTAGGGACAATTTACAATTTTACCGAAGCCAATTAACCTACAAACCTGCACGTCTTTGGAGGGTGGGAGCAAACCCACATGGTCGCAGGGAGAACGTACAAACTCTGTACGGCCAACACCCATTGTCTGTCGGGATGGAACCCGGGTGTCTGGTGCTGTAAAGGGCCTGCAACCTTTGCAGGCGACTGCCGGCGACCAGAAAAACGCTACAACTCTTTGGAGACCTCTCACAACCATTGGAGACCTCTCACAACCACGGTTGTGAGAGGTCTCCAAAGAGTTGTAGCGTCTTTCTGGTCGCCGCTGAATTTGCAACATGTTTCCTTTCTGATTCTTGGTGTCGCAGTTCCTTCAGTGGTCATGCGGTCGTTCGACAAAGGAGTTTTCAACATGTTGAAAATTTCAGCGACCTATCCCGGGTGCCGGCAGTCGCCTGTAAAGGTCGCGTAAGTGGGACAGGCCCTTAAGGCCGCAACTCTACCGCTGCGCCACCGTGATTTAAGTTTGGCATTAAATCATGTGAAGTATATATAGTCTTCATATAAGTCTGCGCCGTATAAATGCTGATGGAAATCTCACGCATTGAGAACAGATTTGATAAAATGCCACTTAAACATCGCACACCTTTCCGCACCTTTGTCACGGTGATTCTTGCTGTCGCAGTTCTTTCAGTTGTCATGCGGTCGTTCGACAAAGGAAAAACTTCGCACAATATGGATGGTTGGATTAAGAATCCATTTTACGCTGGGCGTATACATGGGTGAAGTAATTGTCACGTGGCTGTATATTCACAAACCAAGAAAACAATTGAAAAGTCCTGAACTGGTTTATTTCTTCTCAAAGCTGGTTTGTGGTCAGTCGGGCCATCGTTAATCCCTTCCAAATTTGTTAACAATGTTCCCACGCCGTCGTCGTAAATGACCAACGTGGTGAAAGAGAGTTCAAACCATGATAACAGGGAACAATAGACAATAGGTGCAGGAGTAGGCCATTTGGCCCTTCATTCAGCACCACCATTCAATGTGATCATGGCTGATCATCCCCAATCAGTACCCCGTTTCTGCCTTCTCCTCATATCCCCTGACTCCGCTATCTTAAAGAGCCCTATCTAGCTCTCTCTTGAAAGCATCCAAAGAACCTGCCTCCACCGCCCTCTGAGGCAGAGGATTCCACAGACTCACCACTCTCTGTGAGAAAAAGTGTTTCCTCGTCTCCACTCTAAATGGCTTACTCCTTATTCTTAAACTGTGGCCCCTGGTTCTGGACTCCCCCAACATCGGGAACATGTTTCCTGCCTCTAGTGTGTCCAAGCCCTTAACAATCTTACCAACAGTTGGAGTCAGATCGGCTTCAGACCAGGAAGCCATGCACGCAATACCAACTGAGATCAATGATGACAAGACCGCCGCTCAGAACTATAGGAGCCGGCGTCAGATCTGTATCGTGCAAGAAATGGTTTACAGCTCCTGTGAAAGCCACGGCTGATAAAAACCTGCAGCACATTCACCACCACCCTGCCGTAAGTCAACAAATATTGAGCCTAAATAGGGTCGAAGACAGTTGCCAGGGTTACAGTCATAGGGTGATACAGTGTGGAAACAGGCCCTTCGGCCCATCTTGCCCACACCGGCCATCACATCCCAGCTACACTAGTCCCACCTGCCTGCGCTTGGTCCATCTCCCTCCAAACCTGTCCTATCCATGTACCTTTCTATCTGTTTCTTAAACGTTGGGGTAGTCCCTGCTTCAACTACCTCCTCTGGCAGCTCGTTCCATGCACCCACCACCCTTTGTGTGGAAAAAGTTACCCCCTCAGATTCCTATTAAATCTTTTCCCCTTCACCTTGATTAAACCTGTTTAAGAAGGAACTGCAAATGCCGGAAAACTCGAAGGTGGACAAAAATGCTGGAGAAACTCATCGGGTGAGGCAGCATCTATGGAGCGAAGGAATAGGCGATGTTTCGGGTCTGAAAGTCTGAAGAAGGGTCTCGACCCGAAACGTCCCCTCTTTCCTTCTCTCCATAGATGCTGCCTCACCCGCTGAGTTCCTCCAGCATTTTTGTCTACCTTTAATGAAACCTGCGTATTTTAAAAGATCCCAATTTTCTGCGGCAACTTCAACCCTTCAACCTCATAATGATAGAGCAGCAAATCGGAGGTGTACGTGGTCCAATAATGTAGACTGCGGCAACAGGGAAAATGCACAGAGCTTCGAAAAGTTAGTTTTGGGCACCTTACAAAAATATCGCTTGGGAGATGATTGAACAGTAGCAAACAGTAGAATTGCACTCACTAACACTAAACTGTTGAATTTGCATGGAAAAACTTTATTTGATAAGAAAAATAGCATTCACAGACTTCTTTTGTAGCTACATATACATCGTGGTCCTTCTTGGGTGGAAGCTACATGGATATGTTAATAATACTACCTGCCGCACCTTACTACACTTATGCTATGTATATTGCCACACGGGTCAAGCTATGAACAATGTCGTATTTATATATGCATAGTAGTTTATATAAAAAAAAAAGACTTGCCCATATATTGCTTTCAATCTACACAGCAGAACATCAGGTCGAAAGCACATTTGCAAGAAAGAACACAAATCGCATACAAGTGTTTTATAATACACAGGCAAGATCACCATCGAGAAACAGGATTCCCAAACAAACAAAAACGTAATAATTACTGATATAGTATTCCTTTTGAAAAGAGTTTTATATACCTGAATCATTTTACTTTAAAATATGTCCCATACATCAGTTTGTTCCATTTCCGAAATATAAACACAAACACATTCCTCACATTTAGTTTTGCCATTAGTTTTTTTTTTAAACTCTTTTTACAGGAAAGGCATAATTTTGCAACAGGCTCTATTAATTACAATTTAAACTTTGTACATACGATGGCGAATCATACAATCTGTACAGGAGCATGGCAAATATCAGTGACAGAGCTTGTTTGTTGAGTTGGTTGATGGGAATGTGAACAGTACAGGCGTACACACTGGAGCACAGAATGCAGTTTACTTTAGTGGTTCGACTATAATGAAGAGTATCTTTCATGGCTCAGTGAGGCAGCTTCTTCCTCTATCCTCCCTCAGTACCACAGCAGACCTTACATTCTTCCTTCAAAGCGATGGTGCAGAGAAATCTATCGAATAAACCTACGTTGCAAGTCGTTTGTTTGAGCGCACCGCCTTCTGACAGCCGATGCTCAAGTCTGCACAATCTTTTAAATTATTTTTTTCCGAATGGTGAAAGCATATCCATCCCTCGATATCAGCGTCGTGGATCATATTCCACCCAGCTTAGACCTCCGCTCTTCCGACTGTGCTATTTGCACGGCTACTCGCCAGTTTAAACAATGCCATACCCACCAGTTTTCTCTCAGATGCCTTTAGAACGCTTTTGCAAACTCATTGCGTGATAATAGAAAAATATTCAGTATTAAAACAGCAAACTGTTTCGACAAAGTGCAATAATTTTGTGCTAATGTCGTCTGGTTTTGTTACAATGTTGGAGACACCCCTTAAACTAACAAAATATCTGGCAAGTTATCTAAAATCAATAATACAGTTAAGGCTTACATTGGACATGTAATTCCAATACTCTTCTCCTTTGAGCAAACCTAGCATGTGTTGGGTCAGGCACATTTCCCTGTTAACTTTTTCCTGACGTATGTACAGTTATTTTTGTTTGGGTTCCACTTTATTCTTTTTATTTTCACATCAGTAGGCCTCTGTTTTTTTGTTTTTTTTTCCTTTCGAGCCGATGATCTCTCATCACCTTTGGGATAGTTTGAGAGAACCCACGTGGTCCTTTCGGGCGTGACCCCGACGTTTCCAGTGCATAATTCGTGATTCAGATGCTAAGATCAGTGCTGTACTCCCTAAACGGCTTCCTTCGCGGCTGTGGAGACTGCCTGGGGCCTCTGGAAGAGTCACTTTTCTCCCCGCCGTGCTCGTCTCTGCGCCTGGACCTCTCCTCGCCTTTGCTCCGCCTCTCGGGGGACCTGTCCCTTTTCGGGTCGAGGGACTTGTGCCTCCTGCGCTCGGGCGAGCGCTCCCTCCTTCTCTCGGCCCCAGCGTCTTTCTTCCAGTGCGCCGATCGCTCCCGCGTTCTCTCCGACGGATTCTCGTTTCTCCTGCCCGGTGAATTGTCTCTCCTCCGGTCAGGTTGGTCCTCCCACCTCCTGTCCGGTGACCTCTTTCTCCTGTCAATGGATGGTTCCTTGCGTCTGCCAAGCGATCGCCCATTCTGTTCCAGGCTGTGGTCCGTCATCCTCGGTACATCCCTACCGCTGTCGGGTGGTCTTTGGTGGTATCCATTCTCTGCTCTCCTTTCCTTCCTCTCGGGTGATCTGTCCCTTCTCCTTCCAGGTACGTTTTCTTTTCTTTTGGAAGTGTCGTTCCAGGTCTTGTTGTGGTTTTCATGGGTTGGTCTGCTGTGTTCCCTCCTGCCTGTTGGTTGCTCTTGTTCATTAACCCTTCTCTCCATGTGCTGTGATGATTTGTGAAGTTCTGGTGGATAACTGGATTCCAGTAATGGATGAGGTCGTCTTTCTGTTAAGTGTTTCACTTCCGGTACATTTTGTGAGCCTGTTGAGGAACTGCCCCTGTCGTTGTTTGGGTCTGAAAATAAAAAAAGAAAGATAACTTGATTCGGTTATTGATCCATCAAATTTCATTTTCAGTTACCAATCCAGTTACCAGGCTGGCACGGTGGCGCAGCAGCAGAATTGTTGCCCAACAGCATTTAGAGCGCCAGAGACACGGGTTCAATCCTGGCTACAGGTGCTTGTCTGTACGGAGTTTCTTCATTCTCTGACACCTTTTGCAACATTTTGCACCAAGATCTATGGGTTTTCTCCGAGATCTTTGGTTTCCTCCCACGCTTATACAATAGTACTTTTTTTTAAATCTCAGGATGGAATTTGATTTTATCTGAATGATGTTGTCAAGCTGGAAAGGGTACAGAGAAGATTTACGAGGGTGTTGCCAGGACTAGAGGGCCTGAGCTACAGGGAGAGGTTGAGTAGGCTGGGTCTCTATTCCTTGGAGCGCAGGAGGATGAGGGGTGATCTTATAGAGGTGTATGAGACCATGGAAGGAATAGATTGGGTCGATGCACAGAGTCTCTTGCCCAGAGAAGGTGAATTGAGGACCAGAGGACACAGGTTTAAGATGAAGGGGAAAAGGTGTATTAGGAATCTGAGGGGTAACGTTTTCACACCCAGGGTGGTGGGGGTATGGAACAAGCTGCCAGAGGAGGTAGTTGAGGCAGGGACTATCCCAACTAGTTTCAACAACTAGGGTGGAGGAAGGGTGCAATGGGGAGGGGAGGGGAGTGTTAGTGGAAGTAATTTAAAATGAGGCAATTTGACGCTCATACCCACGTCTCTGGCGCTGTCGGGCAGCAACAACCGCTGCGCTAGGAGCTGATCCTCCAATTTGTGCTGGGCCTCAGTCTGGCAATGGAGGAGGCCCAGGACGGAAAGATCAGTGTGGGAATGGGAATGCGAGTTGAAATGGATGGCAACTAGGAGATGGTGTAGCCCAGGCAAAGCGAGCGCAAGTCTTCAGCGAGACGGTTGCCGAGTCTCCGCTTGGTCTCGCTGATGTACCAGGTTAGTACGGAGAGGCACGTGATGGCTGGCATGGATGTGGGGGGCTGAAGGGCCTGTTTCTGTGCTGTACGACGCTTTGACAAATGTAACGCACGAGCGGTTCTGGGTGCATGATGCTCACACTGAATGTTGCTTGTAAAAGATCATTTTATAAATAACTTTTATTTTTGTATGCACACACCTATCAATTAGCTCCACTTTACCCAACATGGATCATGGATTAAACCATATCGACTTCAGTCACAAATCACATGATGCAAATGTGGTGACATTGAATATATTCAAGTTTTTCACTACTTATTTAAACCAGCCCATATATTTTAAGTAGCAAAGAGTTAAAAATTAGGAAAGACATGTCGCAAAATGTACCTCAAGACCAATGTGTCTTCATATTAAGGCCTCCAAGGCAATAATATATTATACCAGACCAGGTGCAGACCCGTTGGGCCCCGCCCCCAAGGCAATATTCCACCACTGACCCATAGCCCCCAATTGCGTAGGCGCGGCTGACAGATCCCCGTTGTGACGCCAGAGATCCCCGTTGTGACGTGAGTCACGGCAAACCCTCCCCCAACTGCAGGTTTTTGTAGGTTAATCGGCTCGGTGAAAATGTAAATTGTCCCTAGGATAGTGCTAATGTGCGGGGATCGCTGGTCGGTGCGGACTCGGTGGGCCGAAGGGCCTGTTGACGTGCTGTATCTTTAAAGTAAACTTAAAAACTAAACTAAACTAAACTTAAACCTTAACATGACATGATGAGGAATATCAAATATTTGCAATGGAGAACGTGTGGAATTCCTTCATTATTTTAGTTCTTCGGACTCCATGCATTAGAAACATTTGGACCAGATGTGATGGATGGTCGGCGTGGATTTGGTGGGCCACAGGGGGCTGTTTCCAATGCTGTATCTTTCAATCAATCAAGGTTAGAGACCCCATTCAAATGAATAAGTTGTTCAATTTGATTATTGAATCTTAAAGAAGGCAGTGGGAACTACCTTACTCTTGCCGCATACACCCAGATAACACGGGTGACATGTTGGGAACTGCGTGGATGCAAATGGCACACGTGACCACAGGGACAGAGAGGGGGTGGCACTGCAGTATGACTGAATCAGGCTAATTCTCAATAGCAAAGCTGCCTCTTACTGTGAATGAATGAATGAATACTTTATTGTCACATGTGACAAGTCACGGTGAGATTCTTGGCTCGCGTGCCCAAGGTATGCAAATAGTTGCCACAGAAAGGGCGCGGCCAAAGTTACAAAGTATACAAACTTTGGATTCTGCACAAGTGTACTCAATCTGCCGGAACAAGATGATGATCATAGCATTCACCTCACAAGTAAATTCTCAAATATCATCGATATCTTTTGCAGCAAAAATAAATTAACTTCTGATAATTAACGGTTTGATGCCAGATTCAATGGAAATCTAACAGTTGAGCTCACAAGAGTCAAGACTGTTTTACTAACATATGTCCCAGGTAGAACAATGAAATTCTTACCTCCAGCAGCACAACAGATCTAACATGGAAGCTGTGTTTACGGCATCTGCCTCTTTGTCTTAAAGCCCTGTCCCATGGTACGAGTTCATTCCAAGAGCTCTCCCGAGTTTAAAAAAAATCAATATGAACGTAGCAGGTACGTCGGAGCTCGGGGACGTCTCTTAGCGGCTCGTAACGCTAACGGCAGGTACTCAGGAAGACTCGCTAACGGCAGGTACTCTGGAAGACTCATGAAGATTTTTCAACATGATGAAAAATGTCCACGAGAGCCCCGAGTACCGACGAGCGGTCACTACCGTAAATCTCCGAGTTCGAATCAGGGCAAACTCGGGAGAGTTCTTGGAATGAACTCGTACCGGGGGACAGGGCTTTTAGGAAAGGTCCCAAAATGAAACGTTACCTATCCATGTTCTCCCTGTCTGAAGAAGGGTCTTGACCTGAAACGTCATCTATCCATGATCTTAAGAGATGCTGCCTGACCTGCCGAGTTACTCCAGCACTTAATACTTTTTCTTGTAAACCAGCAGCCGCAGTTCCTTGTTTTAACTGGTCACATCACGTCAGTTATTACACCTTGATATCCCATTTAATGAAATGATGTTATTTGACCCATGTCACTGTAGCACTAATTTCAATTTCATGATTAGCGGTAGTGAGACGAAGAAAGTTCAAATCACAGAATCATGGAACCGGGGTGGGAGAGGCACTGCTGAGAACAAAGAGGATGAGAGGGGGTCTTATAGAAACATATACAATTCTTAAGGGATTGAACAGGCTAAGTGCAGGAAATATGTTCCCCATTTTGGGGGAGTCCAGAACCATGGGTCTCAGTTTAAAAATAAGAGGTCGGCCATTTAGGACTGAGATGAGGAAAAACTTTTTCACCCAGAGAATTGTGAATCTGTGTAATTCTCTGCCACAGAAGGTAGTGGAGTCAATTCACTGGATGCTTTCAAGATAGAGTTAGATTTAGCTCTTAGAGCTAACAGAATCAAGGGATATGGGGAGAAAGCAGGAATGGGGAACTGATTTTGGATGATCTGCCATGATCATATTGAATGGCGGTGCTGGCTCGAAGGGCTGAATGGCCTACTCTTGCACCTATTGTCTATGTTTCTATGGACCATTGGGACAACATTGAACGGTTATTCTGTGACTTTGTCGCCACCCTATACGTGGTGACTCTTTGCGGAATTTACACATGGGATGCAAGACCGTGACTTGATGCCCAGACCATCACACAAACAAACTTCCCTTCCATTGACTCCATTTATACCTCACCCTGCCTCGGCAAGGCCAGCAGCATAATCAAGGACCAGTCACACCCCGGCCACTCCCTCTTCTCCCCTCTCCCATCAGGCAAAAGGCACGAAAGTGTGAAAACGCACACCGTCAGATTCAGGGACAGTTTCTTCCGGGCTGTTATCAGGCAACTGAACCATCCCACCACAACCAGAGAGCGGTGCTGAACTACCATCTACCTCTTTGGTGACGTTTGGTCTATCTTTGATCGGACTTTGCTGGCTTTACCTTGCACTAAACGTTATTCCCTTTATCATGTATCTGTCCACTGTAAATGGCTCGATTGTAATCATGAATTGGTAGACAAAAGTGCTGGAGAAACTCAGGGAACCTTCGCTCCATAGATGCTGCCGCACCCGCTGAGTTTCTCCAGCACTTTTGTCTACCTTCGATTTTCCAGCATCTGCAGTTCCTTCTTATACACTGTACTCATGTATTGCTTTTCAGCTGACTGGACAGCACACAACCAAAGCTTTTCACTGTAGCTCGGTAAACATGACAATAAACTAAACTGAAAAAAAAAGGAATTTCACCATGTTATGCCACAATAAAATATTATCCATTCATCCAGTGATTAGTAAAAAACCAAAACTGTTGATCTTTCAATGCATCAGAATTTTTGATTGGACAAATACTTCACAATTCCCCTGCAAATATCCTCTCCTTTCATCAACGCCTGTTTGTACAGAGAGAGTTAAATATAACCAAGTGCATTCTTTTTTTTACTGCAATATCATAGTAAATTAACACAAGCGAACAGCTCCATGAATAGCCGTGCGACATGGCAGCAATATAACACTACAAGTTCGCCAGCAAAAGACTAATTAGTAAAACAAACAAGACCGCAGTCAAAATCACATTCTGAAATTAAACTCTCCCATCTGTTATCTAAACATCGGGCTCAATCGATGTTGACAAAACACTTAAGCTGCAATCTCATAATGGACATGTCTAAACTGTTCGAATAGGTCACTGCGATGTAAGCACTGCCGATTGGGTTTCCATCTGTAAGAATGACAGGGGACAATTGAAAATCTCCTTCCGAGTTCTGGATTTTAATTTTTCAGTCTCTGGCAACATGGACAGGAATCCGCTGGTGTTCCTCTTCCAAAGAGGACATTGATTTTCAGTGACCAATAATCTGCTTGGTATACTATAAATAACAGACGCGGAATGCATATTTAATCCATACAATTATATACAAAGAAAATAGGGGCAGGAGTAGGCCATTCGGCCCTTCGAGCCAGCACCGCCATTCAATACGATCATGGCTGATCATCCACAATCAGTACCCCGTTCCTGCCTTCTCCCCATATCCCTTGATTCCATTAGCCCTAAGATCTTTATCTATCTTTAACTTTAAAAAAATACAAATGGGTGACATGAATTATGTTTAGAGAAACAGCGCGGAAACAGGCCCTTCGGCCCACTGAGTCGGCACTGACAGCGATCCCCGCACGTTAACACTACCCTACACACATTAGGGACAATTTATACATACACCAAGCCAATTAACCTACAAACCTGTACGTCTTTTGAGTGTGGGAGAAACCGAAGATCTCGGAGAAAACCCACGCGGGTCACGGGGAGAACGTACAAACTCCGTACAGACAGCACCTGTGGTCGGGATCGAACCCGGGTCTCTGGCAACTCTGCCGCTGCGCCACTGTGCCACAGCGGTAAAGAATGGGCCTGCAGCTGGCTTTGCCCCAGTCTCACCTCTCTTTACCACCTTTCTCTCCCCAATTCCATCTGACTAAAGCAGGGTCCCGTCCTGAAACCTCACAGAGTCCCATTCCCTCACAGATGCTGCCAGACCCGCTGAGTTCCTCCGCCAACTTGTTTTTTACTCAAGATTTCCGCATCTGCAGATCCTTGTGTCTCCAACCTTTACCTTTATGCCTGGATGCAGACTCCCAAAACAGGCACTCTCTATTCTGAGACACTTCACGAAGGACAAGTTAAACCATTGAGGATGTTCTCAATGCTAATCTCTCATCAATTTGCAAAAATTTATGGCCCTTGCCTACTCAAAATGGAGAAAGAGCATCCAGGATTTATTGCCAACTTTCAGTGTCCTTGCTGGGAGCACAAGGAGGCCTCGGTGAAAGGGTGGAAGACGCAAACAGCATCCCTAACTACCCGTCCATTCACTCTATCAAGTACCAACTGTTCCATCACCAGGTCCCACATTGGTGGCAGTATTGCGTACAGTTCTGGTCTGCAAATCTGAGGAAGGACATCATTGCCATAGAGGGAGTGCCGAGAAGGTTCACCAGACTGGTTCCTGGGATGTCAGGACTGTCTTATGAACAAAGACTGCATAGACTCGGTTTATACTCTCTAGAATTTAGGAGATTGAGAGGGGATCTTATAGAAACTTACAAAATTCTTAAGGGGTTGGACAGGCTAGATGCAGGAAGATTGTTCCCGATGTTGGGGAGGTCCAGGACAAGGGGTCACAGCTTAAGGATAAGGGGGAAATCCTTTAGGACCGAGATGAGAAGGACTTTTTTCAAACAGAGAGTGGTGGGTCTCTGGAACTCTCTGCCACAGAGGGTAGTTGAGGCCAGTTCATTGGCTATATTTAAGAGGGAGTTAGATGTGGCCCTTGTGGCTAAGGGGATCAGAGGGTATGGAGAGAAGGCAGGTACGGGATACTGAGTTGGATGATCAGCCATGATCATATTGAACGGCGGTGCAGGCTCGAAGGGCCAAATGGCCTACACCTGCACCTAATTTCTATGTTTCTATGGTGCCATCAGCCTCACAACCTGTAGAAATATGGGCCGCAGCCCGCTGGGGCCTGGGTCGGCGCGCCAGAGACGCCCGGAGAGGACCCGGCGACGTTAGTGGAGAGGTCGGCGCGGAGGTTGACGATGGCGCCGACCGACGGATGGACACGTGGAAGTGAGGACGCCACTGCCTGGGGAAGGAACAAATCAGGACCCGGCGTGCTGGGGACCGCCGTGAGGGGGGGGGGGGAGCAATGGACCCGGTGTGGAGGGAGGGTGGGGGGGGGGTGAACAAAGGGGGACATGGCACGGGGTTTGTAACTTTGTAAGCGCCCTTTATGTGGTAACTATTTGCATACCGTGGGTACGCAAGCAAATAAATTCACCGTGACTTGTGACGCCGACAATAAAGTATTCAATTCAATTCCATTGGAGTGGAGGCTGAGAATGGTCAGGGCCGATGGACCATCTGAGAAGTAGTGGAGGTGCCTGGCCTATGGAGATCTGCTGGAGTTAGATTTTCCAGCAGGTGCCATCATGGTCAACACGTGACCTGTCAGCACAAGACCTGACCACAAGATGGCTGGAGAAACATTTGGGCAGCTGGTCAACTGATTGTGGATGATGAGCCATGATCACATAGAGTGGCGGTGCTGGCTCGAAGGGCCGAATGCCCTACTCCTGCACCTATTTTCTATTGTCAAACCATGGTACCTGTTCAACCACGTTCAAAACTCTCAAGCTTTCTGTGTTCATTAAGTAATTAAATTATTGTTCCGTTGACAATACAGATGACAATTAAACGCCCTCGACACTGGAAATACTTTTAAACAAATAAAAACACAATTCAAGTTCATAAGTTCTAGGAGCAGAATAAAGACATTCGCCCCATCGAGTCTACTCCGCCATTCAATCATCTGATCTATCTTTCCCTCTCAACCCCATTCTCCTGCCTTCTCCCCATAACCCCTGACACCTGTAATCCAGAATCTATCTCTGCCTTAAAAACATAGTAGAAACATAAACAATGGGTGCAGGAGTAGGCCATTCGGCCCTTCGAGCCAGCACCGCCATTCAATATGATCATGGCTGATCATCCAAAATCAGTACCCCGTTCCTGCTTTCTCCCCATATCCCTTGATTCAGTTAGCCCAAAGAGCTGTATCTAACTCTCTCTTGAAAACATCCAGTGAATTGGCCTCTGTTTCCTTCTGTGGCGGAGAATTCCACATTCACAATCTGGGTGAAAAAGTTCTTCCTCATCTCAGTCCTAAATGGCCTACCCCTTATTCTTAAACGGTGACCCCCCTGAGCTCTGGACTCCCCTAACATGGGGAACATTTTTCCTGCATCTAACCTGTCCGAACACCTCAAGAGTTTTATATGTTTCTTTAAGACCCCCTCTCGTCCTTCTAAATTCCAGTGAATACAAGCCCAGTCGACCCATTCTTCAGTACCTGAACCAGAACACTGCACTCTTGTGCTGTGTGGTAATACATATCACCTCATAGAACGGGGAAAGCACTAATTAGTGTGGTGTGAGCATAATAGATAAGCATACCAGAGGAGGGCTCTGTTTGAAGTCGAAAGTCACAAAGGGTCCATATTTCTGTCAGATAATTATCACTATCATTTTGCTCTTGACTGCAATGACTTACAATGCAGCGGCAGAAACAGGTCAGGCATTCCGTGCACGTTTTCAAATATATTAGTTCTCTCTTTAACGCTGCACAATAGACCTTCGAGCTACCTTTAATCGGACTTAATCATGAGCTATCTTGCTCCAAACATTCTTCCCCTTATCCTCTATCTGTGCACTGTGGAATGCTCGATTGGAATCCTGTATTGGAATTTTGCTGACTGGATAGCACGCGACAACATGGTTTTCACCGGCACAATCATAAACTGAATCCATAAAGTTATAGAGCGATACAGCGTGGAAACAGGCCCTTCGGCCCAACTTGGCCGCAACCGACCAACTACACTAGTCCCACCTGCCCGCATTTGGTCCATATCCCTCTAAACCTGCAACCTGTGTTTAAGAAGGAACTGCAGATGCTGGAAAAATCGAAGGTAGACAAAAACGCTGGAGAAACACAGCGGGTGAGGCAGCATCTATGGAGCGAAGGAAATAGGCGACGTTTCGGGACGAAACCTTCCGGGGTTTCGGCCCAAAACGTTGCATATTTCTTTCGCTCCATAGATGCTGCCTCACCCGCTTAGTTTCTCCAGCATTTTTGTCTACTATCCATGTACCTGTCTAATTGTCTCTAGAACGTTGTGGTAGTCCCTGCCTCAACTACCTCCTCAGGCAGCTCGGTCCATACACCCACCACCCTTGTGTGTAAAAGTTACCCCTCAGATTCCTATTAAATCTTTTCCACTTCACCCTCAACCCATGTCCTCTGCTCCTCGATTGCCCTATTCCCTATTCTATGCGACTACAAACGCCAAGGACAAGAGGCAGTTGTACAGGGCCCTAGTGAGACCACACCTGGAGTATTGTGTGCAGTTTTGGTCCCCTAATTTGAGGAAGGACTATTGATGGAGTGCAGCGTAGATTTACAAGGTTAATTCCCGGGATGGCGGGACTGTCATATGCTGAGAGAATGGAGCAGCTGGGCTTGTACACTCTGGAGTTTAGAAGGATGAGAGGTGATCTCATTTCAACATATAAGATTGTTAAGGGCTTGGACACACTACAGGCAGGAAACATGTTCCCGATGTTGGGGGAGTCCAGAACCAGGGCCACAGTTTAAGAATAAGGGGAAAGCCATTTAGAACGGAGACGAGGAAACACTTTTTCCCACAGAGAGTTGTGAGTCTGTGGAATTCTCTGACTCAGAGGGCGGTGAAGGCAGGTTTTCTGGATGCTTTCAAGAGAGAGCTAGATAGGGCTCTTAAAAATAGCGGAGTCAGGGGATATGGGGGGAAGGCAGGAACGGGGTACTGATTGGGGATGATCAGCCATGATCACATTGAATGGCGGTGCTGGCTCGAAGGGCTGAATGGCCTACTCCGCACCTATTGTCTATTGACAAAGGACATTTATTGTCACATACACCATTTCTGGTGTAGTGAAATTTGAGATGCCATTTGCAGCACACCAATAAAAGTAAGAGACCACATTAAAGAAGAATTTAACATAAAACAAAAAAACATCCACCCGATCTAGTCACGATTTTACACACCCCTCATGATTTTAGACACCCCTCATGATTTTGGACACCTCTAATAAGATCACCCCTCATCCTCTGAAATATTAATAAACTGTTTTCATATTCCAGACCAATCCAGTCATGTACAGCTCATCTTTATACGCACAGCGTGGACACGGAGAAGCAGGAAATGCCGCTGTTCTGAAGTTAAGGGAGAGGATAATTGTTTGGCAGAGGCTGCACAGGAACTGACTAAAAATATCAACATGAATCCAACCTCAATTCCTTCGAGGAAATTTAGAAATTGGCATTGGAAATTGATTAAGCAAGACAGACATGGTGGGATTTTCACATTGGCAGTCGACGCAGTGGGACTTGGGTTATATGGTCATCACTGCTATAGACTCACTGCAGATTTGACTCACGGCTAAATTGATTATTCTGGTAGTTATCATGATTTAATTTATTAATTGGTTTATGCACTTTATAGCTTCCAGATAAAGATTGGTTGGAGAGCTAAAGATTATTTATTTCCAATAGAGTCACGAATTCAAGCACATGGTTCTCCGTGTGTGATGTACCTCCAGTATTATCCGACTCCACGAGATAAACCTCCCCTACCCTGAGTGTAATTCAGAAATGTCTTCACAGGGGGGACTTTAGGAAGGAACTGCAGCTGGAAGATAGACACGAAACGCTGGAGTAACTCGGCGGGACAGGCAGCATCCCTGGAGAGAAGGAATGGGTGACGTTTCGGGACGAGACCCTTCTTCAGACTGGCGAGGGAGAGGGAGACGTAGATAGGGAAGAACAAGGTGTAGAATGGATCATTGTTTGCTGAGGGGAAGGTGACAAAGAGGCGTACAATCTGTAACATTTAACCAAGAGGACAGTGCAAGTAGTCGGAGAACCAGGGTGAGAGGGGGAAGGGGCGAGAGTGAAAGCAAGGGTTATTTGCAGTTGGAGAAGTCAATGTTCATACCGCTGGGGGTGTAAGCTGCCCAAGCCAAATATGAGGTGCTGCTCCTCCAATTTGCGCTGGGCCTCACTCTGACAATGGAGGAGGCCCAGGACGGAAAGGTCAGATTGGGAATGGGAGGGGGGGTTGAAGTGTTCAGCAACCGGGAGATCAGGTAGGTCTAGGCGGACTGAGCGGAGGCGTTCAGCGAAACGATCGCCGAGCCTGCGCTTGGTCTCGCCGATATACTGGAGACCGCACCCGCAACAGCGGATACAGTAGATGAGGTTGGAGGAGGTGCAAGTGAACCTCTGCCTCCCCTGAAAGGACTGTCGTAATGTTCCGTATGAACAATGCAAAATAACACAGAGAAAACCTGCGTCGTTCATAGAAACATAGACAATAGGTGCAGGAGTAGGCCATTCGGCCCTTCGAGCCAGCACCGCCATTCAATATGATCATGGCTGATCATCCAAAATCAGTACCACGTTCCTGCTTTTTCCCCATATCCCTTGATTCCTTTAGCCCTAAGACCAAAATTGAACTCTATCTTGGAAACATCCAGTGAATTGGCCTCTATAATGGCTCAGAGCGTTCGTTCAGAGGGATCTGATCCATCAGCTTAGTAAAGTGAGTTGACTTCAGCATTAGCGTCTTGGCTGGTACACTAGTGCAATGGTATTCTGCAGTTCTACTCTGCTGCCTCGTGGATGAGACGTTAAACCTGGCCCTGGAATGAATGACTATCTTGGTCTATGGCCGTCTTGCTGGATGGGGGACTTAAAGCTGCTGACGTCACTAACTTCAAGAGCAGGGGAATTATTCACCCTGAGTCTACAACATTGGGAACAGATCATCTTTGCTGGCTGTATGGTCCTTAATTGAGCCAAATGGGTTGCTATGTTACCTGGATTACACATGTGATTCACAAGTACATTGTCTGCCCTAAGATGGTATAAACTGCTCCAGAAATACTAAAAGCTGTCTGACGAAGGGTCTCGACCCGAAACGTCACCCATTCCTTCTCTCCAGAGATGCTGCTTGCCCCGCTGAGTTACTCCAGCATTTTGTGTCTATCTTCGCTTTAAACCAGCAGCTGCAGTTCCTGCCTGCACTAGATAAAAAGCCTATTCTTCTGCCTCAGGACTGCCAACACTATGGTCATCCCCAATCAGTACCCCATTCCTGCCTTCTCCCAATATCCCCTGACTCCACTATTTCTAAGAGCCCTGTCTAGCTCTCTCTTGAAAGCATCCAGAGAACCGGCCTCCACCGCTCTCTGAGGAAGAGAATTCCACAGACTCACCACTCTCTGTGAGAAAAAGCGTTTCCTCGTCTCCGTTCGAAATGGCCTACCCCTTGTTCTTAAACTCGATGGGCCGAATGGCTTAATTCTGCTCCTGTAACTTATGACCTTATGTTGCCGACACACAAGCTTTAGGCCCTCTCTAGCTCTGCTGCGATGTACGTTTCTACGTGTTCATGGTCTAACTGAACACATTTTAGTAACCGATCGTGAAACTGAGAGAAAGACGGGTGCTCTGGTTTCCTCCCACACTCCAAAGAGTGCGTGAGGTAAATTACTCTGCATCTTAAACTCCAAAGGTAATTTGTCCCAAGTGTGCAGGATAGTGCTAGTGTACGGGATGGTCGCTGGCCTGCACGGACTCGGTGGGCCGAAGGGCCTGTTTCCGTGCTGTATCTCTAACAGTCTGAGGAGAAAGAAAAGCCTGGTGGGGAGATGGAAGGAGTAATATTGAATGCTTACACTGCAGCTGACAATAGATTCAGTCCCTGTGTAAAGGGCTGACAGGAGCAGCAGGAAAAGGTTCATAAAAGAGGACTTTGTCGAAGATATGTTGGATACTGTGCTGGGTTGGGCAAATTAGCCCATTATTTGGTTTAGTTTAGTTTGGAGATACAACATGGAGACAGGCCCTTCAGCCCATCGGGTCCGCACCGACCAGCGATCCCCCGTAAACGAGTTCAATCCTGCACTCCAGGGACAATTTATACAGAAGCCAATTAACCTATAAACCTGTAGGTCTTTCAGAGTGTGGGAGGAAACCGGAGCACCTGCAGAAAACCCACGCAGGTCACGGGGAGAACGTGCAAACTCCACACAGACTGCACCCGAGGTCAGGATCGAACCGGGGCCTCTGGAGCTGTGAGGCAGCTACTCTACCCCTGCGCCACTGTGCTGGCCCCTAACATTACAGAACATGGAACAGTACATGACAGGAACAGGCCATTCAGCCCACAATGTCTGTGCCGATCACGATGCCAATACCAACTCTTATCTGCCTGCATATGATCCATATCCCTCATTTTCCTGCAGATCCATGTGCCCATCCAAACAAATTCCAAAATGCCTCCACCACTACCACCCACAGCAGCACATCCCAGGTACTAAAACCCCCTTGTGTAAAAAAACTTGCCCTGTACATCTCCTTTAGATGACTTTGTCCCTCCCACCTTAAAGCAATGCCCCTGTTTTATCGATGTTCCAACTCAACCCATTCCTAACTCACTTTCTTCTATGAAAGGAAATTGCAGTGTTAGTCTTGTCAGTGTGGAACTGATCATTCATTGTGAGCATCTCCATAATTGGGCCACTGTTAATATGAACTAATGTGGGGCCCCATATCTGAGGAAGGATGTGCTGGCTCTGGAGAGGGTCCAGAGGAGGTTTACAAGAATGATCCCAGGAATGAGCGGGTTAGCATATGACGAGCGTTTGGCGGCCCTGGGCCTCTACTCGCTGGAGTTTAGAAGGTTGAGGGGGGACTTCATTGAAACTTACAGAATAATGAAAGGCATTGATAGAGTGGATGTGGAGAGGATGTTTCCACTGGTGGAAGAGTCTAGGACCAGAGGTCACAGCCTCAGAATTAAATGGGGCTCGTTTAGAAAGGAGGTGAGGAGGAACTTCTTTAGCCAGAGTGTAGTTAATCTGTGGAACTCATTGCCACAGAGGGCTGTGGAGGCCAAGTCAGTGGATATTTTTAAGGCAGAGAAATTGATTGGAACAGTTGTCAAGGGTTATTGGGAAAAGGCGGGAAATTGGGATTAAGAGGCAGAGATCAGCCATGATTGAATGGCGGAGTGGACTCGACGGGCCGAATGGCCTAATTCTACTATCAGGTGAACTTGTGAACAGGAGAACCATTTCGCTAGCCATTTCCACGATCTTCCACGGAAGATGCAGTGTGGAAATATCTACCATGGATGTAAATATTCCCCAACACATTGCAAAAACAATTCCACCTGGGTTATTTTGTCCTCTCTCCTTGAGTCCTCATTATGCTCTATCATTTCTCATTGAAAAAACACAAAGCGCTGGAGTAACTCAGCGGGTCTGGCAGCATCTCTGGAGAAGATGGAGGCCATTTTGGGTCAAGACCCTTCTTCAAACCTCATCCAAAAACGTCCTCCAGGGATGCTACCTCAGCCGCTGAGTTACTCCAGCACTTTGTGTGCGCTTTTTTTCAGTAAACCAGCATCTGCAGATCCTCGTGTCATCTTCTTCCAATGGTTTATTTGGGTTTGTATATTTATATAGGCCACTAATAATAAATTGAATCATTTAGGCTTGGTCGGCATGGGAAAGTGGGGCCGAAGGGTCTGTTTCTATGCTGTATTGACTCTATGACTGTGAAGAGGGAGTGTCAGATTGTTTTTTTTCCATTGTGTGCAGAAGTAACTGCTGGCAATTGTACTCACCTCGAAACATTTGGCGTAACTAAAGTCAGTGAAACTGAATGTAGCACATCCAGAGTCTACTGCGAATGCGACTTTTAGTTTAGTTTAGTCTAGAGATACAGCGCGGAAACAGGCCCTCCGGCCCACCAAGTCTGCACCGACCAGCGATCCCCACACATTAACACTATCCTACACACACTAGGGGACAATTTAAATTTATACCAAGCCAATTAACCTGCACGTCTTCGGAGTGTGGGAGGAATCCAAAGCACCTGGAGAAAACCCCGCAGGTCACGGGGAGAACGTACAAACTCTGTATAGACAGCACCCGTAGTCGGGATCGAACCCGCGTCTCTGGCGCCGTGAGGCAGATACACTACCGCTGCGCCACTGTGCCACACCTTGCTTGGATAACAATGTACCATTAATACCCAATATTCATCGGGATTAAAGTATGCTTTCAAGGTATTAGTTGATATGTAGACAACAAAATGTCAGACTGAACAAATAAATAGTTAGGGTACACAAAATGCTGGAGAAAGTCAGCGGGTGCAGCAGCATCTATGGAGCGAAGGAGATAGGCAACATTTCGGGCTGAAACCCTTCTTCAGATAGGCAGTGTAGGTAGGAACTGCAGATGCTGGTTTAAACTTAAGATAGACACAAAAAGCTGGAGGAACTCAGCGGGACAGGCAGCATCTCTGGAGAGAAGGAATGTGTGACGTTTCGGGTCGAGGCCCTTCTTCAGACTAGTTAGAACAAGGATGGCTAGCCTGTCCCTTGCTGTGAGCTCACAGAATCGTAAGAGGACGAGGAAGAGTCTTCTCAGGACTTCACTAATACAGATCCCATCTTTATTTTTTTGTGTAACGTACCACAATTTTAAGCTCAGATTGATATTTGAAACAAGTTAAATGTAACTTACTGGAACAGGCACTGAGTGGACGGAGGAATTCATCATTCTTTTAAAAAGTTGGGCAAAGCAAATGGAATCAAACCGATTGAATGGGAAAATGTCAAATCATAAGATCAAGTGACAGGAGCAGAATTAGGCCATTCGGCCCATCAAGTCTACTCCGCCATTCAAACATGGCTGATCTATCTCTGCCTCCTAACTCCATTCTCCTGCCTTCTCCCCATAACCTCTGACACCCGTACGAATCTGGAATCTATCTATCTCTGCCTTAAAAATATCCACTGTCTTGGCCTCCACAGCCTCTGTGGCAAAGAATTCCACAGATTCACAACCCTCTGACTAAAGAAATTCCTCCTCATCTCCTTCCTAAAATAATGTCCTTTAATTCTGAGGGTGCGACCTCTAGTTCTAGACTCTCCCACTGGTGGAAACACCCTGTCCAAATCCACTCTATCCAAGCCTTTCACCACTCAATGAGGTCCCCCCTCATTCTTCTAAACTTTAACGTACGTTTTTTTTTTTTTTAAAGTTAAATTTTATTAAAGGCATATCATAGTCCGAACCACTACAAACTTTGCTAAACGGTTACATATTAAATATCCAGGATTCCAGGGACTCCGCTAACTTTAACGTACATTGATGTCGTTCCATTCAGTTAGAAGGGAAAGCTTTGAGGCCTATAATCATCAGGCGATTTCTGGTCATTGTATTTTATCAGAAGTTCCATTTAACCAAAGGGATGTGGCATTTAAAATAGGACACGGTATTCATTTATGCTCTATCCATTTCCAGCCTGGGTAATATTTTAGCCGTTGGGCCACATTTATCGAACAATTGATATTCACTGGGCTGTGTGATGTCTATAGCTCTCATGCTGAGCAGAAAGGTTGAGTCGTGAAAAGCTGGAGCAACCCTGTGGGTCTCGACCCAGAACGTCACCTATTCCTCCTCTCCAGAGGTGCTGCCTGTCCCGCTGAGTTACTCCAGCACTTTGTGTCTATCTTCGGTTTAAACCAGCATCTAGCAGTTCCTTCCTACACAGGGTTCAGTCCTGAGTCCAGATGTGGAGGACTCCACCAATTGTTGTCATGCTACTGCCACAAATCTGAAGTCAGACAGCTCCAACGGTTCACGGGTTCGATCCTGACTGTGGGTGCTGTCTGTGTGGAGTTTGTACGTTCTCCCGGTTTTCCTCCCACAGCCCAAAGACGTGCGGGATTCTGGGTCAATTGGCTTCTGTAATTTGCCCCGAGTGTGGAAGGAGTGGATGCAAAAGTGGGATGACATAGAACTATTGTAGAACTATTGTAAGGGGCGATCGATTGTTGGAATGGACTCGATGGGCCGAAGGGCCTATTTCCACAATATATACCTAAAACTAGAAGTAAAAAAATGACAGGATTAAGACTAAGTAAGAGATGTCTCCAATTAAAAAAAACTTGCTGCATGGTTTTAGAAGGTGTAGGAACCTATCTGAAAAACATCTAGGTTTAACTTGAACCTAGAATAGACAGAAGAGATCAAACCACATTAACATTCGGTGGATCCCAATGAATGTCTCAAATTCATATCATCATCAATGTTCAAGTCTGCAGCCTTGGATAGAATTATTGAAAATAGGTGCAGGAGTAGGCCATTCGGCCCTTCAAGTTAGCACCGCCATTCAATATGATCGTGGCTGATCATCCAAAATCAGTACCCCCATTCCTGCCTTCTCCCAATAGCCCTTGATTCTGTTAGCCCTAAGAGCCATATCTAACTCGCTCTTGAATACATCCAGTGAATTGGCCTCCACTGAATTCTGTGGCCGAGCATACCACAGATTCACAACTCTCTGGCTGAAAAAGTTTTTCCTCTTCTCAGTCCTAAATGGCCTACTCCTCAATCTTAAACAAGAGGACATGACTTTAGAATTAAGGGACAGAAGTTTAGGGGTAACATGAGGGGGAACTTCTTTACTCAGAGAGTGGTAGCGTTGTGGAATGAGCTTCCAGTGGAAGTGGTGGCGGCAGGTTTGTTGGTATCATTTAAAAATAAAATGGATAGGCATATGGATGAGAAGGGTATGAAGGGTTATGGTATGAGTGCAGGCAGGTGGGACTAAGGGGAAAAAAGTTGTTCGGCACGGACTTGAAGGGCCGAGATGGCCTGTTTCCGTGCTGTAATTGTTATATGGTTATATGGTTAAACCGTGACCCCTTGTTCTGGACTCCCCCAACATGGGGATCATTTTTCCTGCATCTGGCCTGTCCAATCCCTGAAGAAATTTATATGCTTCTGTAGGGTCCCCTGTCATCCTTCTAAATTCCAGCGAATATAAGCCCAGTCGATCCATTCTTTATCTTAAGGAGGTGAACATGGAATGGCTAATTTAAGTGGGTGCAAGATAATGACATGGAACCGAGGTGAAGATTCCATGTTGCAGACTGGAAGTGGCAGAAGAATCTAATGGAGGCCAAAAGGGTGAAGAGGGAGACATTTTGAAGAGTTAGTTCTCGTGATTTTGATGAGAGCTTCTCCAGGTCCATAAGAATCGGGTAGCTGGGCTAGAACCGGGATATGAATGAAACAGGATGGAAAATTGTAAAAATTGTGAATGAAAAGAGGGCAAAGAATTGAAAGACTGTTTATAAAATTGGAAGTAGAGTTTACATGGATGAAAATTTAAAGGACGAGGCATGGACGGTTCATTCAGAATGACATTTGAGGCTCTATCTACTGCAGAACAGGTTTTCTTTTTACAAAGAGGAGCTTTTAGTCTTGAATACACCATTCTTTTACTTGGGTCCTAAAACTGCCGGCATCTGAATTCTCCTCAACATGTGGCGGAATGGACTGTATTAAAAGTCCAAGAACCAAACTCTGCAATTTGAGTTTTGAAGCTCTGATCTTTTGCTTTGGTTTTAGAAACATGGAAACATAAAAAATAGGTGCAGGAGTAGGCCATTCGGCCCTTCGAGCCTGCACCGCCATTCAATATGATCATGGCTGATCATCCAACTCAGTATCCCGTACCTGCCTTCTCTCCATACCCCCTGATCCCATTAGCCACAAGGGCCACATCTAACCCCATCTTAAATATAGCCAACAAACTGGCCTCAACTACCTTCTGTGGCAGAGAGTTCCACAGATTCACCGCTCTCTGTGTGAAAAATGATTTTCTCAACCAATTGGTTTTGGTGACAACCAATTCAATTGGTCATCTTCAGATGTTTTATTGTGCTACAGAATAATGAAAGGCATCGTGGATGTGGAAAGGATGTTTCCACTGGTGGGAGAGTCTAGGACCAGAGGTCACAGCCTCAGAATTAAAGGGTGCTCTTTTAGAAAGGAGGTGAGGAGGAATTTCTTTAGTCAGAGGGTAGTTAAATCTATGGAACTCGTTTCCACACAGGGCTGTGGAGGCCAAGTCAGTGGATATTTTTAAGGCAGAGACAGACACATTCTTGATTAGAACGGGTGTGAAGGGTTATGGTGTACAATTTTGGTCGCCTAATTATAGGAAGGATGTCAACAAAATAGAGAGAGTACAGAGGAGATTTACTAGAATGTTGCCTGGGTTCCAGCAACTAAGTTACAGAGAAAGGTTGAACAAGTTGGGTCTTTATTCTTTGAAGCGCAGAAGGTTAAGGGGGGACTTGATTGAGGTCTTTAAAATGATGAAAGGGATAGACAGAGTTGACGTGGATAAGCTTTTCCCATTGAGGGTAGGGAAGATTCAAACAAGAGGGCATGACATGAGAATTAAGGGACAGAAGTTTAGGGGTAACATGAGGGGGAACTTCTTTACTCAGAGAGTGGTGGCTGTGTGGAATGATCTTCCAGCAGAAGTGGTGGAGGCAGGATCGATTTTAACATTTAAAAGTAAAGTGGATAGATATATGGACGGGAAGGGAATTGAGGGGTATGGTCTGAGTGCAGGTAGATGGGACTAGGGGAAAAATAAATGGTCGGCACGGACTGGAAGGGCCGAGAAGGCCTGTTTCTGTGCTGTTATATGGTTATATGGTTATGGGGAGAAGGCAGGAGAATGGGGTTGAGAGGGAAAGATAGATCAGCCATGATTGAATGGCAGAGTAGACTTTTTTGTTGGGTTGAATGGCCAAATTCTGCTCCTACAGTTTATGCGTTTTTGAGTATTCCCATAAAAATAATCTGGGATCAGAGGGAACAGCAAAGACAATCCCAATGACATCCGTAAAACATTAAATCCATTCTCAATCGGACTTAGGAATCTATAGGCTACCATGAAATGATGGGTTAACTACCCCAATCCTTTGTTTGGATCATCTTCTTAAGTCTTTCGATACACAGATTTAAGATGGGAACAACTACAAGGTATTTTCAATCCTCGCCTCTCTGTACCAAAATGCAGTTTAGCCAACAAACAGGATGTGCTTTTTGAGGCCTGGCCACGTTGCAAGATTACAAATGTCCTTGGTAGGAATTCCCTAGAGTCAGTCAGCATGGAATCAATCAGGCCCTTCGGCCCAACTTGCCCACTTCAACCAACATGTCCCACGTCTCTCTAAACCTACCTACCCATCAACCGGTCTAAATGTGTCTTAAATGTTACGAGAGTACCTGCTTCATCTACCTCCTCCAGCATCTTGTTCTGTACACCCACCATCGTTTGTGTGAAAAAGTTACCCCTCAGGTTCCCAATAGATCTTTCCACCCTCACCTTAAACCTATGTCCTCTGGTTCTTGATTCCTCGAAACAACTCTGTACGTTCACCCGATCTATTCCTCTCAGATCCAAAGCAAACTCAATGCTAGCATTCATTTCAAGAGGGCTTGTATACAAAACAGGGATGTAATGCTGAGGCTCTGAAAGGGGCTGGTGTGGCCACATTTAGAATATTGTGTGCAATTTTGGGCACCATATCTGAGGAAGGATGTGCTGGCTCTGGAGAGGGTCCAGAGATTGTTTACAAGAATGATCCCAGGAATGAGTGGGTTAACATATGATGAGCGTTTGTCAGCACTGGGCCTGTACTCGCTGGAGTTTAGAAGAATGAGGGGGGGGGGGACCTCATTGAAACTTACAGAACAATGAAAGGCTTGGATAGAGTGGATGTTGAGAGGATGTTTCCACTATGATCTCTAGGACTAGAGGTCATAGCCTCAGAATTAAAGGACGTTCTTTTAGGAAGAAGACAAGGAGAAATTTCTTTCGTCAGAGGATGGTGAATCTGTGGAATTCTTTGCCTCAGAAGGCTGTGGAGGCCAAGTCAGTGGATATTTTTAAGGCAGAGATAGATAGATTCTTGATTAGTACGGGTGTCAGAGGTTATGGGGAGAAGGCAGGAGAATGGGGTTAGGAGGGAGAGATAGATCAGCCATGATTGAATGGCAGAGTAGACTTGATGGGCCGAATGGCCTAATTCTACTGCTATCATGTATGACCTCAAGACCTCATTATTTTGTACACTTCTATAAGATCACACCTCATCCTCCTGTGCTGCAAGGAATTAAGTTCTTGGGACAGTTCATTCAAGTGACAACTCGGCATTCCTGGGTTCCAACAAGCTTCAGGCCAGCTTGTGGTCTTCTAGTCTTCAGTAACTTTTTTTAAAAATTGCATACAGTTTTGGTCTCCAAATTTGAGGAAAGACATTCTTGCCATAGAGGGAGTACTGAGAAGATTCACCAGACTGATTCCTGGGATGTCAGGACTTTCATATGAGGAAAGACTGGATAGACTTGGCTTGTACTCGCTGGAATTTAGAAGATTGAGGGGGGATCTTATAGAAACTTACAAAATTCTTAAGGGGTTGGACAAGCTAGATGCTGGAAGATTGTTCCCGATGTTGGGGGAGTCCAGAACAAGGGGTCACAGTCTAAGGATAAAGGGGAATTCCTTTAGGACCGAGATGAGGAAAACATGTGCCCCGTGTGGCTAAAGGGATCAGGGGGTATGGAGAGAAGGCAGGTACGGGATACTGAGTTGGATGATCAGCCATGATCACATTGAATGGCGGTGCAGGCTCGAAGGGCCGAATGGCCTACTGCTGCATCTATTTTTCTATGTTTCTATGATTGTATTTGAAAGGCTTTTGCATTCTAACACAATAATTACAAAGTTAACCACATCACGTTGGTTGCGCCCTTTCCTTATCAACTGGACTTCTTGATTAGTGCGGGTGTCAGGAGTTATGGGGAGAAGGCAGGAGATTGGGGTTAGGAGGGAGATATAGATCAGCCATGATTGAATGGCAGAGTAGACTTGATGGGCCGAATGGCCTAATTCTGCTCTGATCACATTATTAATTCACATGCTCTCCGAATGGACGTACCTTTTCCTCAATCAATAAAAACTAGAATCACTGATGTAGAAACATTCTTGTGATCCGTTCTCTTCCCCTTGTACTGTATTAGCAGAATCCAGTCCCAATTTACATGAACCACATCACTCTTTAATTTTTCTTCTATTCATTATTTTATTCACTCATCTATTGACTCCATCTACACCTCGCGCTGCCCCGGCAAGGCCAGCAGCATCATCAAGCACGAGTCGCACCCCGGCCACTCCCTCTTCTCCCCTCTACCAACAGGCAAAAGGTACTGAAGTGTGAAAACGCACACCTCCAGATTCAGGGACAGTTTCTTCCCAGCTGTTATCAGGCAACTGAACCATCCGATCAACAACTAGAGAGCAGTCCTGGACTACCTCATCTACCTCGTCGGTGACCCTCGGACTATCCTTGATCGGACCTTGCTGGCTATAACTTGCACTAAACGTTATTCCCTTTATCATGTATCTGCACGCTGTACATGGTTTGATTGGAATCATGTATTGTCTTTCCGCTGGCTGGTTGGCACACAACAACAGCTTCTCACTGTACCTTGGTACATGTGGCAATAAACAAAACTAACTAAAGATAGACACAAAAAGCTGGAGTAACTCAGCGGGACAGGCAGCATCTCTAGAGAGAAGGAATGGGTGACGTTTCGGGTCGAGACCCTTCTTCAGACACTAACTAACTAACATTCATCCATTCTTACCATCCCAGCTCCCAATGCTAATTTGGATACCATGATATTGGCTTCTCTTTCTTCCCCTTTTTGCAGGGAACACACCTTTACACTCATTATGTGCAACTGAGATCTAATTACGAGTAAGATGCAGCACTAATCTCAAATTTGTTCAGCTGAAGCACAAAAGTGCCCCTTAAAAGTATTAGCATATAGTGCCTAGGCTAGGTGAGGTTCATAGTGGGAAAGTCTAGGACCAGAGGTCACAGCCTCAGAATTGAAGGACGTTCCTTTAGGAAGGAGATGAGGAGGAATTTCTTTAGTCATGGATGGTGAATCTGTGGAATTCATTGCCACAGAAGGCTGTGGAGGCCAAGTCAGTGGGTACATTTAAGGCAGAGATAGACAGATTTTTTATTAGTACGGGTGTCAAGGGTTTATGGGGAGAAGGCAAGAGAATGGGGTTAGGAGAGAGAGATAGATCGGCCACCATTGAATGGCAGAGTAGACTTGATGGGCCGAATGGCCTAATTCTGTTCCAAACACTTACGAGCTTATGAATCGCCTCTGGGAAGTACACACATTTTTGGCGGTTAACAATGAAGGTGTATTTCAGCAGAAACTGGAAAATACGACAAGGATTTTAAACGTAAAAGCTTTTGAACTCGCATCTATGTTAACGCTTGAAGCTAGCAGTCATCGGGATGTGGCTGTGTGCCATGGAATTGAAAAGAGTGTTCTTTTAGGATTAACTGTAGTTCTAACTTTGTAAACTGTACTTAATTTAGTTTAGTTTAGAGGTACAACGCGGAAACAGGCCCTTCAGCCCACTAGGTCCGCGCCGACCAGCGATCCCCGCGCATTAACACTATCCTACACACACTATGGGCAATTTTTACATTTAACAAGCCAATTAACCTACGAACCTGTACGTCTTTGGAGCGTGGGAGGAAACCAAAGATCTCGGACAAAACCCACGCAGGTCACGGGGAGAACGTACAAACTCAGTACAGACAGCACCCGTAGTCAGGATCGAACCCAAGTCTCCGGCGCTGCATTCGCTGCAAGGCAGCAACTGTACCGGCTGCGCCACCGTGACCGCCAGGATCTGTGGACAGGAATCTCCGCTCCTATCACATATGAACATGATCATATCTCTTTCATTGAAGATTTGATATGGTGTTTGTGTAAGTGAATAGCATGGGTTATGAACAAGGCCAAACAGAGAACGAGGGCTTCAGGAACTTGCATCAGGTGAACTGCAACACAAATTCATGAGGTTAAAAAATTTTAGCCCAAAGGCCGGCAATTCAATATTGTCAGCGGCAAAACACAACGCAACCACAAATTCTATCCCATTTTTTGCACTGTACAGAGCGTGATATTTTGTGTAATGATGGTGAAAAGTCACAAATTTCAGTTTCCAAATCTTAATCATAAAAATCTTTTGCAGAGGTTTGCAAACCTCTGCAAAAGATATTTAAGATTAAGATTTGCAAACTGAAATTTGTGCCTCTTTGCCATTATTACTTTATTTGCACTTCTGCAAATCTTAAAGGCATTGGACAGGGCACCATGTAACAAATCACACAATGTATTAAGTACTTGCGAAGTATTCTCTCCGAATTTTGGGAACGATAGGCGATTTTACATTAATGATCTCTTGGTGAAACTTTCAATTCTGACAAGCGTGAGTAATGAACATCACCAGAATGAGGATCAAATAGTTGCCTATTCATTAATTTCGAAACGAGAAGGGCACAGGAGCAGGCATGGCCATTAACAGCAGACTTATCTGATATTGCCCGATAAATTCGCCATCTAACAGCATTGAAAGTTCCAGTTCCAAAGCATGATCGAGTAGTGTGAATTATGGATGAGCTCTTAAGTTTCCGTAAGGAAGCAAAATTTGAAATTGAAAAGACATTATACCCGACAAGCCTCTTTTTTCATCCAGTATTTCATTTCAGGTCTTTGCCTTAATAAATTTAAGTCTCTTGGGCAAATGCTTCTGTTGTCAATGAAAACTAGGCAGCATTAATTTCTACAAAGAATAGGACACATACTATGGAATAGGACACAATAGGAATTACTCCACTTGCTGGAGTAACTCAGCGGGTCAGGTGGCATCTCTGGAGAACGTACATGAACAGGTGAAATTTGGGGTCAGGTCACTTCTTCAGACTGATAGGCGACGTTTCAAGTCAGAAGAAGGGTCTGAAGAAGGGTGCCGAACCGTAACGTCCATGTCCTCCAGAGATGCTGCCTCGCCCGCTGAGTTACTCCAGCACTTGGTGTCCTTCTGTGCATCAACCAGCATCTGCAGTTCTTTGCTTCAGCACCAATATACGCGCATGGATGCAATGGCTTTGGACGGATCAGGTGGACATACCAATTTCAAATGAGATACTGGATCGTGACAAAGCAGCACAACCACCACACAACAGACATGATAGCATGAAGGGGTTCCCTGGCAAAGAGCCTGCACCCCAAACATGTAGGCGCATGAGTTCTGCCAGCAGCGTCAGTGGGCGAAACCCGCACTGACGGACGCAAGCACACTCATTGATGTAAGGGGGGGGGGATATAGATGGAACATTGCATGAGCCTTTACAAGCAAGGCAGCGAGATGGGAGCAGCAAATATTGATTGAACTACCAACCGTGTTTTGATTAGGGCCCATTAGGTAGAAGCAAGAGTCCTCATGCTTGTCACTTCTCATGCATGAGGAGAGATTAGGAGGCACCATCGCTGAGGGTAGGAGCGTAGAGATCAGCACCCATGACAGACGAGACAGACGAGACAGAGAGAGAGAGAGAGAGAGAGAGAAAGAGCAGAAGATAGATTTAGATTCCCTATTAGTAAGCAGCAACAGGATTGATCAGTCTGGTGATCATGGAAAGATGTTTATTATAGTTCCAGTCAGATTGTCCAGGCAAAAAAAAAAAAAACCAATTAAGACTGCAAAAGCAGAACCAAGACACAGCAAAAATAGCACCAGAAAGCACTAATGGGAATTTCACCATTTTTTTTATCGCAATACAGTGAGTCACAATAGTATGTAAACATGATTCATTTCAATATGTACAAACTCGACATTTAAATCCATGCAAGTTATGAACCGTGTTAAAAGTAATTACAGAACTTGTTACAAAAATATATACCCTTACAGAGAGATCACTTCAATGGAGATTTAAGAACAAAAAGAAATCAATAGTTCAGAGTTCTATTTTTGGTCATTATGTATTATTTTTAAATAATAGATAATAATCCCCTTCATTTGGTCTCAAGAGGGAGGGATGTTGGTGGATGCAACTGTACTTGTGTTTTTTTTTAAACTATAAAACGTGACAGGTCTTTCGGGAAAGCAGCACACACAGCGTTATACACATCATAAACGGGGTCGGAAGTTTGGATACATCATCTTCAAGGCCTAACGTCCCAGAGAAAAGGGCTTGGAAGCCCAGTGAGCAGAATATAATAGCAAAATTAATGTATAATGTACCTGAGTGCAGGAAGACGAGGGGTGATCTTATAGAGGCGTATAATATCATGGGAGGAATAGATCGGGTAGATGCACAGAGTCTCTTGCCCAGAGTAGGCGAATCGAGGACCAGAGGACATAGGTTTAAGGTGAAAGGGAGAAGATTGAATAGGAATCTGAGGGATAGCTTTTTCACACAAAGGGTAGGAGGGGTATGGAACGAACTGCCAGAGGAGGTAGTTGAGGTTGAGAATATCTCAATGGTTAATAAACAGACACGTACATGGATAGGGTTACACAAAAAGCTGGAGAAACTCAGCGGGTGCAGCAGCATCTAAGGAGTGAAGGAGATAGGTGACGTTTCGGGTCGAGACCCTTCTTCAGACTGGTCAGGCGTACATGGATAGGACAGGTTTGTAAGGGGAATGGGTCAAACGCGGGTAGGTGGGACTAGTGTAGCTGGGACATGTTGGCTGGTGTGGGCAAGCTGGGCCGAAGGGGCCTCTTTCAATGCTGTATCACTCTGTGACCCTATTCTGCAAATTTTCCATTGGCAACAAGGATTGCTCTGTTCGTAGCTAAATGTCCACAACTAAAAGAAAATAAAGTCTGGTGTCTTTAAAATGCTATAAATAAACACGATAACTTAAATTAATAAATATTAGAACACTTCTATTCGAGATTTGGCCACAAGGTGTGAAGTTAGATTGTGGTATCGTTCCCGTTGAACTGTGACAATTGGGGTGATAGTTATATGCTCATCAGACATTTGAACAATTGAGAACTTCATACGTGTAAGTAACTAATGACGTACATACTCCAGCCCATTCCTCATCGAAATGGTGAATGCGCAGAATTAGTAGCAGCTGTTAAGGACCAAAAGCTGCACATTTGTGAAAGGAGGGAAAAAAAAAAATCCTAGATTTTAACGTAATAAAAAAAATAAGAGAAAGGATTAAAATCGCTCATGGTGTGAAGAAAGTAACGTTTTCATAGGGCAACCCACCATATTCTGGCACATAACCATTTCCACGTTTGAGAAACAGGCTGACTCTTCGACCACCATTTTTAATCAGCTCTATAGCGCGAGAATGCTTCATGTTCTTGGTCGTTTCCCCATTGATCTCCAGGATTTCATCTCCGACCTAGAAGGTGAGATAACCATAAATAGAAGTGAGTGCATTTGTACCTCACGCTGCCTCCTCTCCCCTCTCTCATCGGGCAAAAGGTACAGAAGTGTGAAAACGCACGCCTCCAGATTCAGGGACAGTTTCTTCCCGGCTGTTATCAGGCAACTGAACCATCCTACCACAACCAGAGAGCGGTCCTGAACTACAGTCTACCTTTTTGATGACCCTCGGACTATCCTTGATCGGACTTTGCTGGCTTTACCTTGCACTGAACGTTAATCACTTTGTATCTCTGCACTGTAAAGAATGGAGATGAGGAAACACTTTTTCTCACAGTCAGTTGTGAGTCTGTGGAATTCTCTGCCCTAGAGGGCGGTGGAGGCCGGTTCTCTGGATACTTTCAAGAGAGAGCTAGATAGGGCTCTTAAAAATAGCGGAGTCAGGGGATATGCGGAGAAGGCAGGAACGGGGTACTGATTGGGGATGATCAGCCATGAGTCACATTGAATGGCGGTGCTGGCTCGAAGAGCCGAATGGCCTACTCCTGCACCTATTGCCTATTGTCTATTGTAAATGGATCGACTGTAATCATGTATTGTCTTTCCGCTGACTGGTTAGCATGCAACAAAGGCTTTTCACTGTACCTCGGTACACATGACAATAAACTACACTGAGCTGATCTGAAGGAACTGCAGATGCTGGTTTACGCTGAAAAGATGGACACAAAATGCTGGCATAGTTCACCCATTCCTGTGCTGTAGTGTAATGAAAAAATAAAATTGAAAATCAAAAGGAAAGCAAAATCATCCAGAGAACATCTCTGGATGAAGATCTAGATGTCCATGTTGGCAAATGTTTGTTATGCCTACATAAGAAGTAATAATAGGTAGACACTAAAATGCTGGAGTAAAGGGGCTGTCCCACTACGGTGATCTAATTGGCGAGCTTAGAAGAGTTTAGAAGAGTTTGAAAAAATGACGTGTTGAAGACCTCCTTCAACCTCCTTCGACTATGTTGAAGACCAGCCTCAACTAGCTACGACTAACTTCGGGAAAATTGGACACCGAATAGTGGCGAGTGAAGACGACCCCCTTCGATCTCCTTCAACCTCCCTTCGACTATGATGAAGACTATCTACGACTACCTTCGACTACCATCGATTACCTACGACTAACAGGCCGACCTACTGCGACCTACTTTGACTAAACCTTTAAGTAAAAAAAGCATTGATTTTTTTCCATGGCAGCCTTTTTTTACTCGCGGGCATTTTTCAGCACGTTGAAAAATACGCCGCGACCTAGCTGAGGCCTCGGGTACGCGGGGACTACCCTCGAGCATGAAGGAGAGTTACAAAGACCTCCTAGGACCTCGTGTCGACCGTGCTGCGAGTATGAGTCGAGGCCAGAACTCGCCAGATTAGGTCGCCCAAGTGGGGCAGCCCCTTAACCCAGCGGAGCAGGCAATGGGTGATGTTTCGGGTCGAGAACCTTCTTCATGTATAGTCTTTCAGCTGACTGGATAGCACGCAGCAAAATGCTTGTCACTACACCTGGGTACATGTGATAATATTAACATAAGCTAAACTAAAAAATATATATCAACTACGCAAAAGACAGATTCAAAAATAACTCCACGCGTCGTTCTGATCATCATTAGGCATTATGCATGCACCAATAATCAGCATGAAATGAAAATGATAGAGTGTGAGACTATTTCTGGTGGGGTGGAAAAGGTCACCTCTAGTTTCAACGTGAGGAAAGGCAGAGACGTTGTTTCTCCTAAATATTTCCGCTTGTAAACCTGGGCACCATCATTTTAACCTGGCAGATAATTAGACTGCCCAGATACACACTTACAGTCACTGAAGATTATCCATCTTATTTGACCAGTGCGCCGACATTTTCTCCTTGGAACAGAAATATCAGAAAGCAATTGGGGATGATCAGCCATTGAATGGCCTCGAAGGGCCGAATGGCCTACTCCTGCACCAATTGTTTATTGTGTAATAAGCATCTAAATTTGCTTAAAACCATGCAGCATAATTATGATTCAGTCTTCTTAAGTCGTCGAACATCTCTAATATTTTGAACTTGTGTGCAAGTCATATTATTTTTCCGCAGTGTTAAAACTCTTTTCCACAAACCAGGATTTTCAGCCTGGAGCTAAAACCATTCTTTTGGTTTCCACGAAAATCAACAGGGCGGCACGGTGGTGCGGCTGTCGAGTTGCTGCCTCAAAGCGCCAGAGACCTGGGGTCGATCCTGACTACGGGTGCTGTCTGTACGGAGTTTGTACGGAGCTAAATAGAGCTCTTAAAAACAGCAGAGTCAGGGGATACGGGGAGAAGGCAGAAACGGGATACTGATTGGGGATGATCAGCCATGATCACATTGAATGGTGGTGCTGGCTCGAAGGGCCGAATGGCCTACTGCTGCACCTATTGTCTATTGTCTATTGTACGTTCTCCCTGTGACCTGTGTGGGTTTTCTCTGGGCGCTCCTGTTTCCTCCCACACTCCAATGACATTCAGGTTTGTAGGTTAATTGACTTCAGTAAATTGTCCCTAGTGTGCAGGATACGCACCGGTGTACAGGAATCGCTGGTCTGTACGGACTCGGTGGGCCGAAGGGCCTGTTTCCTCGCTGTATATCTAAACTAACCTAAAAACTAAACTGACATAATGTTTACCTTTTCCCACTATCTGCCACTCTCACAGTCACCCTGCTCCTTTCACCTCCCTTCGTACACTCATCTCCTATCCCAAAGTCCTTCATTTTGTCTTATCTCCCTTCCGTCCCTCTTTCACTGTCTCCTTTCACCCACATCCCTCCCTCTGGCCTCACATTTCCCTGTTTCTCTCCTGGTCCGACACCCCTTTATCTCCTTTTCACCTCTAGCCTTTATCAACCACCTGCTGATCAAACACTCCCCTCGTCTCCATCCACCTATCACTCACCAGGTTTTCTCCCCGCCCCTATATTCCAGCTTCCCCTCCCCTACTCCAATCAGACTGAAGGAGTAGCCCGACCCGAAACATTGCCGGTCCATTCCCGACACAAAATGGCGCTCGATTCCACCAGCACTTTGTACGTTGCTTAAGATTCCAACACCTGCATTTCCTCGTGTCTCCATTGCCCTGTTGTCTGTTCCCTTTCTCTCAGCTTCATCTGTTCTTTGACATCAAGTTTCATTGTCTCGTTTAGTGAAGGTTGTTTTGAGTGAAAAGCATTTTTGTTGCGCGCTATCCAGTCAGCGGAAAGACTATACATGATTGCAATGAAGCTGTCCACAGGGTACAGACACAGGGTAAAGGCACTGGGTAAAGGGGTCATCACCGCCATCATGGTTGAGCACACCAACGGGCACTGTGCCTTACCGTGCCGTGTACGACAGTGATCGCAACTTCTACTGAAGTGCGGATGGCCGTCGGCTCTCTAGAAGCTCATCCACCCTTTGACAGGGCTTGTTTTTGGTCCTGCTGGGGGTCCACAGCCCCCTCCTCACCTGGCAAACCAGGTGGGGGAGACGGTTTAGTCGCCGACTATCCGACCATGGAGCAGGTAGCACGAGATTACATGGTACCTGTGGCGGGGGGAACTCACCCCGACCTGACCTGAAATGCCTTTATAGGAATAAAGGCATTGGTTTTGTCTTGTTGCACAGTTATTGTTTGTTTGTTCGTGCTTATGTGTATGATGTATGTATGTGTGTATGATGTATGTATGTGTGTATGATGTATGTATGTAGTGTGTGGGAAAGAACTGCCGATTCTGGTTTAAATCGAAGGCAGACACAAAATGGTAGAGTAACTCAGCGGGACAGGCAGCATCTCTGGAGAGAAGGAATGAGTGACGTTTCGGGTCAAGACCATTCTTCAGACTGATGTCAGGGGAGTGGGCGGGACAGTGTTAGAATGTAGTTGGAGACAGTAAGACTGGTGGGGGAACTGGGAAGGGGGAGAGGATGGAGAGAGGGGGAAAGCAAG
Source organism: Raja brachyura (assembly GCA_963514005.1). The sequence continues at coordinate 47,650,875 of OY740796.1, read as the reverse complement.
GGCTATTTAAAGTTAGAGAAGTCAATGTTCATACCGCTGGGGTGTAAACTACCCGAGCGAAATATGAGGTGCTGGTCCTCCAATTTGCGCTGGGTCTCACTCTGACAATAGAGGAGACCCAGGACAGAAAGGTCAGATTGGGAATGGGAGGGAGATAAAGTGCTGAGCCACCGGGAGATCAGGTAGGTTAAGACGGACTGAGCGGAGGTGTTCAGCGAAACGATCGCCGAGCCTGCGCTTGGACTCTCCGATGTAGAGACGTTGACATCTGGAACAACGGATACAGTAGATGAGGTTGGAGGAGGTGCAAGTGAATGTCTGCCTCACCTGGATAGACTGCTTGGGTCCTTGGATGGAGTCGAGGGGGGAGGTAAAGGGACAGGCGTTGCATCTCCTGCAGTTGCAGGGGAAAGTACCTGGGGAGGGGGTGGTTTGGGGTGGGAAGGGACGGGTTGACTCCGGAGTTGCGGAGGGAACCGTATCTGCGGAAAGCAGAAAGAGGTGGAGATGGGAAGATGTGGCCAGTAGTGGGATCCCGTTGGAGGTGGAGAAAATGTTGGGGGATTATGTGCTTTATGCGGCGGCTGATCTGTTGTGCTGCTGCAAGTAAGAATTTTATTGTTCTGTCTGGGACATATGATGATAAAATACTCTTGACTCTTGACTCGACTCTTCTGTATGAGATGGGCCAAACATTGTAAAACTTACTCGTACAATCCCCTCTTTTGGTGAGAAGAAAACGGAAAGAGAGGCAGCAACAGCCAAAGCCCGATTTGTCCTGAATGCCGAAGAACTTTCAACGCCAGGAATGGATTCATAAGCCACCTGAGAGTTTTGCTCCCCTAATTTGAGGAAGGACATTCTTGCTATTGAGGGAGTGCAGCGTAGGTTTACAAGGTTAATTCCCGGGATGGAGGGACAGTCATGTGCTGAGAGAATGGAGCAGCTGGGCTTGTATACTCTGGGGTTTAGAAGGATGAGCGGGGATCTTATTGAAACATATAAGATTATTAAGAGTTTGGACACGCTAGAGGCAGGAAACATGTTCACAATGTTGGGGGAGTCCAGAACCAGGGGCCACAGATTAAGAATAAGGGGTAAGCATTTTGGAACAGAGACGAGGAAACCCTTTTTCACACAGAGAGTTGTGAGTCTGTGGAATTCTCTGCCTCAGAGGGTGGTGGAGGCAGGTTCTCTGGATACTTTCAAGAGAGAGTTAGATAGGGCTCTTAAAGATAGCGGAGTCAGGGGATATGGGGAGAAGGCAGGAACGGGGTACTGATTGGGGATGATCAGCCATGATCACATTGAATGGCTGTGCTGGCTCGAAGGGCCGAATGGCCTACTCCTACACCTATTGTCTATTGTCTATTGAGAGTCCATAAAAACAGAACGTGGACCATCATCCTCGAGCTCGAGGGACGGCCGCGACGAGTGAATAAGTGCTCGCGCTCACCTTCATATTCCCATTCCTTATGGCCGCGCCGTCCTCCGCCAACCGCAGCACGTACAGGTCCATGTTGTACTCCCGCCCACCGCGGAGACTGAAGCCAAAGCCCTTGGGTCCTTTATCCAGCTCCACCGTGAACAGCTCGGGCTCCTGAAAGATACAAGTCACTGCGATCAACAATTGCAGCAGGAGAGAAGGGAGCGAGGTGCTCCTGCGTTCAGAGATCATGAAATCTCGCACAATAACACAACAGGTTATAAAATTACAAGCCTGGCGTAGACAGGGTAGACAGTCGGAACCCTTTCTCCCCTCCCAGGGCGGAAAGATCAAACACTAGAGGGCGTAGGTTTCAGGTGAGAAGGGGTAAAGTTTCAAGGAGATGTTTTTTTTCACACAGACGGTGGTAGGTGCCTGGAACGCGCTGCTGGGGGAGTCAGATACAAGAGCGCCGTTTAAGAGATGCTAAATAGGCAGATGGTTATGCAGGGGATGGAGGAATATGGATCACGTGCAGGCACAGGAGGTTAGTTTAACTTGGCATAATTTACAACACAGACATTGTGAGCCTGAAGAAGGGCCTGTTCCTGTGCTGTACTGTGTTATGTGCAGGAAGGAACTGCAGATGCTGGTTTAAATCGACGGTAGACACAAAATGCTGGAGTAACTCAGCGGGTGAGGCAGCATCTCTGGAGAGAAGGAATGGGCGACGTTTCGGGCCGAGACCCTTCTTCAGGCTGAAACGTCGCCCATCCCTTCTCTCCAGAGATGCTGCCTCGCCCGCTGAGTTACTCCAGCAATCTGTACTGTACGATGTTCCATAACAGCTTCTGCAAGAGCAGTGACAAATTAGGATCAAACCTTATTTACATTAAATTATTAAAATACAGTTACACGATCTGCCCATGAGGAATTATTAAAATTTGCAATTTTACACAGTGTATCACATTTTAACAACGTTTAATTAAAAACATTAGACGCATTAATTAAAAACAGACACTTGGATATGCGGGGAATGGAGGGATATGCGTGATGTGCAGGCAGGCAAGAGTTGCCCTTGGCATCATGTTCAGCACAGATAATGTGGGCCGAAGGGCCTGTTTTCTGTTCAAAGTTCGAAAACAGTGATTCCCAGAGTTTTGATACCCGTGTGATCCTTCGTAAATTTCCGTAAGCATCTCGTTAAAAACAATCGTAATTCGTTGTAAAAGTCGATAATAATTTTTGCGCGGGGGTCTGGGAACTACCCAAATGCAGCACCTATCGCAACTTGCGTTAGAGAATTCATACGAAATATATAATTTTTCTGCAAATATGTGTGCATGAAAACACTCGTAACCACAGTACTTTTTTCTAATAATGAATCTATGTTTCAGTAAGTAGTACGTAGCTGAAAATTGCCACGTAACCCCCTGAAGACCTTCGTCTACCACTAGGGGTACTCGTACCCCACTTTGGGAAACTCTGTTCTAAAAGATTGGCACCGCAGACACAAACCCAATTGGTGACATGCCAAATTGGTTAAAAAAATATGAAAAATCTACCCAGGCAGTATTTAGAGTTATAGAGTGATCCAGCGTGGAAACAGGCCCTTCGGCCCAACTTGCCCATGCTGACCAATATGTACCATCAGCACCAGCCCCACCTGCCTGCGTTTGGCCCATTTCCCTCTAAACTTGTCCTGTCCATGTACCTGTCCAAATGTCTTTCAACTATCTTTCATATATAGTGTCTGCCTCAACTATCTGTAACTACTTAACGTGAGTGGATATGCTGAGACTAATTACCGTGGAAATTCTTCCCTCATCTTCATCATCGAAGGGAGCCTTGCACAGCACAACGTTGTCACATGAAAAGGTGTGGGCGTACCTGATCTGCACACCTGCGCCACAGCATGGGTTTACGAAAGGGAAATCATGCTTGACTAATCTTCTGGAATTATTTGAGGATGTAACAAGTAGAATGGACAAGGGAGAGCCAGTGGATGTCGTGTACCTGGACTTTCAGAAAGCCTTTGATCATGTCCCACACAGGAGATTAGTGGGCAAAATTAGAGCACATGGTTTTGGGAGTAGGGTATTGACATGGATAGAGAATTGGGTCGCAGACAGGAAGCAAAGAGCAGGGATTAACGGGTCTCTTTCAGAATAGCAGGCAGTGACCTGTGGGGTACCACAAGGCTCGGTGCTGGGTCGCAACTATTTACAATATTAATGATTTAGATAAAGGAATTAAGAGTAACATTAGCAAATTTGCAGATGAGACAAAGCTGGGTGGCAGTGTGAACTGTGAAGAGGATGCTATGAGAATGCAGGTTGGCTTGGACAGGTTGGGTGAGTGGGCAGATGCAGGATAATGTGGATGAGGTTATCCACTTTGGTGGCAAGAACAGGAAGGCAGATTATTATCTGAATGGTGTCAGGTTAGGAAAATGGGAAGTACAACGAGACCTGGTGTCCTAGTACATCAGTAAGTGAAAGTAAGCATGCAGGTACAGCAGGCAGTGAAGAAAGCTAATGGCATGTTGGCCTCCATAACGAGAGGAGCTGAGTATAGGAGCAAAGAGGTTCTTCTGTAGTTGTACAGAGCCCTAGTGAGACCACACCTGGAGTATTGTGTGCAGTTTTGGTCCCCTAATTTGAGGAAGGACATTTTTGCTATTGAGTGCAGCGTAGGTTCACGAGGTTAATTTCCGGGATGGCGGGACTGTCATATGCTGAGAGAATAGAGTGACTGGGCTTGTATACTCTGGAGTTTAGAAGGATGAGAGGGGAACTTATAGAAACATGGAAAATTATTAAGGGATTGGACAGGCTAGATGCAGGAAACATGTTCCCGATGTTCGCGGAGTCCAGAACCAGGGGCCACAGTTGAAGAATAAGGGGAAGGCCATTTCGAACTGATACGAGGAAAATCACACAGAGAGTTGTGATTTTGTGGAATTCTCTGCCTCAGAAGGCAGTAGAGGCCGATTCACCGGATGCATTCAAAAGAGATTGACCTCTTTGAGCAAGGAGAATCAAGGGGATATGGGGAGAAGGCAGGAACGGGGTACTGATTGTGCATGATCAGCCATGATCACATTGAATGGCGGTGCTGGCTCGAAGGGCCGAATGGTCTACTCCTGCGCCTATTGTCTATGTATCTATGTATCTTTGTTTCAATCCATCAAAATGAATTAATTAAAATATATATTTGTCTAGTTCAGTGCAGTTTTAATTTCTTGGCCTTCATCCAAAGCATTAGCTGACGAGGCACGGATTTCCTCTGTCTACAGATTAGTTAAGTCCATGTTTTAGCTGCCACTAGAGACTTACACTAAGCAAGTTTCACAAATCTCATTGATTGCCTCAAATTATCAGGTCAGCAGGTTTAAACCATATGGGGTGGGGCTTCTAGCCATGGGGAAAACGGAGGAGGCTGAGTTACTCTAGCGTTTTGTGTCTATGTTTTTCGATGCAGACTCATCTGTACGTTCTCCCTGTGACCTGCGTGGGTTTTCTCCAGGTGCTCCGGTTTCCTCCCACACTCCAAAGACGTGCAGATTGGCAGGTTAATTGGCTTGGTATCATCGTAAATTGTCCCTAGTGTGTGTAGGATAGTGCTGGTGTACGGGGATGGCTGGTCTGCGCGGACTCGGTGGGCCGAAGGGCCTGTTTCCGTGCTGTATCTATAAAGTCTAAACCTCAGCCTCAATTACCTACACACTGACAATTGCAATCGCACATGGGTCCAAGAACTAACTGGCATGCCAATGCGTGCGAGGGAACTGCAGATGCTGGTTTAATCCAAAGATAGACACAAAAAGCTGGAGTAAATCAGCGCGACGGGCAGCATCTCTGGAGAGAAGGAGTGGGTGACGTTTCAGGTGCCAATGCCTTGTATTGAGTGCATTTTACCTCTACCCTGCAACAGCGGGTATTGCTGCCTCGCAGCGCCAGAGACCCGGGTTCGATCCTGACTACGGGCGCTTATCTGTACGGAGTTTGTACGCTCTCCCCGTGACCTGCGTGAGTTTTCCCCGAGATCGCAGGCTTCCTCCCACACTCCAGAGACGTGCAGGTTTGCAGGTTAAATGGCTGGGTCAAATTGTAAATTGTCCCTAGTGTGTGTAGGATTGTGTTAGTGTGCGGGGATCGCTGGTCAGCGCGGACTCGGTGGGCTGAAGGGCCTGTGTCCACGCTGTGTCTCAAAATTAAAACCCCCCCCCCAACAAAAACAATTTGCACAGCTGCCGAGATGTAAGTCTCAAACTAAAAATTCGGCATTTCCTTTCAGGGACTGAGAAAACTCACCAGAGAGCAAATGATCACAGTCCAATTTACTACCTGCTTGCTGGATAAATTTGTGACATTGGCCTATTTGCTTGTTTGCTTATGAAAGAACATCAGAGGCACGAATAAAACCTCTTTGGAGCTTTCCAAATTAGTGAAAATACCCTATTCAAACTCACTTACTGCTATCAGCAAGTACGAGGTTTTGTACCACGACACTAAGCACAGTGCTCCAATTTTCTAAATTGCCCCAATTTAATGGTTCTGCCTTTATTTCAATTAAACCACTTACCTGAGCTGATTTATATTCGTATGATACATCGGGCTTTGGCTTTGGATTATTCCTTCAAACAGAATCAAAAACGAGGACATGTGAGGTTTCATTCTCAGTGTAAGACATTCAATTACACAGGGCATGTCTGTTATCATTGAAATCAAAGCAAGGACAAAAGCCTCGCAAAATAATGGAAAATCAAGTGATTCTCAATTAGCACGTTGAACAAAACTTCACCCTGTTTTGTGTGTGGGAAGGGACTGCAGGCGCTGGTTTATACCATAGATAGGCACACAATGCTGGAGTAACTCAGTGGCTCAGGCGGCATCTCTGGGGAAAAGGGAACGGCAGGCGGCGTTTCGGATTGGAACGCTCCTTCAGACAGCACGGTGGCGCAGCGGTAGACAGCGCCAGAGACCCGTGTTCGATCCTGACTACGGGTGCTGCTGTCTGTGAGGAGTTTGCACGTGACCTGTGTGGGTATTCTCCGGGTGCTCGGGTTTCCTCCCACACTCCAAAGACGTGCAGGTTTGACAGTTTATCGGCTTTGTTAAAATTGTAAATTGCCCCCCAGTGTGTAGGATGGTGTTAGTGTCGGGGGTGAAGGGCGCTCAGCACGGACTCTGGTGGCTGAAGGGCCTATTTCCGTGCTGTGTCTCTGAAGCCTAAAGCCCATGACTGAAAACACCCATTTCTGTCTGTGCTTCATCAACTGGGTCCTAGCTGAGATTTTGTTCCTCCCACTTCCAAATGATCTGTCTGATTTGCTTCTCTGAAATGCCCCAGGGAATTTGTACAACGTTAGAAGTGCTCCGGAAGCCCCATTGTTGACGTAAGACATCTCCTTACCGTCCTTCCTGTTGTTGTTGTTGTTGCTGCTGTGGAGCGTGAGTGGTCGTGATCGTCGCAATCTTTTCCGCATTTGTTAGCAAGGATGGGTTGGACGATTCTAGCAACAAAGGACAGAACATTTAAACATAGTCAGCGCAGGATATTATTTCAGCTGATCGTACATATTCCAAATGTAAAACTATTTCATTGGGCAGCTCGGTGGCACATACCTGCTGCATTTACATGTGTTTGCCCCACATTGGTCATTGATTTTTGGAATTTTTACTAATAAAAGTTCATAGGTTTTTACTAATAAAGGTTCATGAGATCATGAGTTCTAGGAGCAGAATCAGGCCACTCAGCCCATCAAGTCTCCCTTGATTCAATCGCGGCTGATCTATCTCTCCCTCTCAACCCCATTCTCCTGCCATCTCCCCATAACCCCTGACTCCCGTACCAATCAAGAATCTATCTATCTCTGCCTTAAAAATATCCATTGACTTGGCCTCCACAGCTGTCTGTGGCAATGAATTCCACAGATTCACCGCCCTCCGACTGAAGAATTTCCTTCTCATCTCCTTTCTAAAGGAACGTCCTTTAATTTTGAGGCTGCGGCTTCTGGTCCTGGACTCTCCCACCAGTGGAAACATCCTCTCCACATCCACTCTATCCAAGTTACAAAGAGTGAAATCTCAATGTTACCCAGCAGGGCTGATATTTGAATTGTTCGGTCACCGTAAGCTCTGGTCCTGAACTATGGATGCAGTGAATCAGAAACTGTAGGCTTTGCCCCATTCAAAAACATGAGTGAAGATGCCGGATACCAACACAGCAAAAATTAAATTGGCTTTAAAGCAGTAGCCTTGGGCATCCTATAAATTTTACAAGGTGTGACAACATGCGGCTGAGGACTGGAAATTGCAAGAGTTATAAATCAGTTGCCTGGATCGCTAATTTCTCAAAGACTCTTTTCTGGTGCTAAGCAAAAACCAAACCATAAAAATAAACTGCAGCACCTCACTCGAGATGCAGCGCAGAAACAGGCCCTTCGGCCCACCGTGTCCGCACTGACCAATGATCAATAGACAACAGGTGCAGGAGTAGGCCCATTCGGTCCTTCGAGCCAGCACCGCCATTCAATGTGATCATGGCTGATCATCCCCAATCAGTACCCCGTTCCTGCCTTCTCCCCATATCCCCTGATTCCGCTATCTTTAAGAGCTCTATCTAGCTCTCTCTTGAAAGTATCCAGAGAACCTGCCTTCACCACCCTCTGAGGCAGAGAATTCCACAGACTCACAACTCTCTGTGTTTCCCCGTCTCCGTTCTAAATGGCTTACGCCTTATTCTTAAACCGTGGCCCCTACACACTAACACTACTCTACACACATTAGGGACAATTTACAAAGACATGATAAAGAGAGTAACGTTTAGTGTAAGATTTTACTCCAGCACTTTGTGTCTTTTCTTTTGTAAACCAGCAACTGCAGTTACTTGTGTCTACCTTACACACATTTATGAGGACATAAGTGATAGGAGCAAAATTAGGCCATTCGTCCCATCGCCTACTCCGCCAATCATGGCTGATCTATCTCTCCCTCCTAACCCCATTCTCCTGCCTTCTCCCCATGACCCCTGACACCCGTACTAATCGAGAATCTATCAATCTCTGCCTTAAATATATCCACTGAATTTGCCTCCACAGCCTTCTGTGGCAAAGATTCATCATCACCCTCTGACTATAGAAATTCCTCCTCTACTCCTTCCTAAAAGAATGTCCTTTAATTCTGAGGCTGTGACCTCTAGTCCTAGACTCTCCCACTAGCGGAAACATCCGCTCGACCCAAGCCGTTCACTATTCGGTAAGTTTGAATGATAAGTCCCCCCCTCGTTCTTGTAAACTCTCTGCGCAACAAAGAGTGTCGCTGTGACTCGTCACATGTGACCATGAAGCATTCGTTCATCCGCAGAAATAGAAGGAATACCGTGGACTGACTCACCGTCACCGGGAATGATGCGGAGAGTGACAGTGTTCCCGGCCTCTTTGATCAGGTTGACGATGTCCGAGTGGGACTTGTTGGTGATGGAGCATCCGTTAACGGCCAGAATGCGGTCTCCGACCTTCAGCTGGCCGCAGCGGTCCGCGGGGCTTCCCTCGATGATCCGACCTATTTTGTGAGGCATGGCTACACATGCATTGCCTGCTTTTTTTTTTTGTTTGTTTTGTTTTGGTACAAGTTTTAATTGGGAAGATGGCAAAGGTGAAGCATTTTGGAGAAGGAGGACAGGGAGACAGAAGGTTCACGGGTTAATTCACTGTGCCACAAAGCAATATTAATGATGGAATGCATCACATCCCACGGTCGATGATCAAAACATTGGCAACCAGCTCTACGCAACACAGCTGAGACTGGAGGTCATCTGCAACATGGCAGTCAGTCGGTAACAAGAGCCCCACTGTCAAACTTTAAAATATCGCTCTTAACCCTGCCCACCGTCAAATCGAGTGTTTGCGAAGGGAATTTGCAAGTTCCATTGATAAAATACAAAATCTTATGCCTTCATTAATAACATAACTCAATTGAATTAATCACACCAATGAATATACAAGGAGAGTGTCTGGCAAACAAGTTTCAACAGGGCACGAAGCGCTGGAGTAACTCAGCGGGTCAGGCAGCATCTGTGGAGGGAATGGGTGGGCAACGTTTCGGGTCGGGATCTTCTCTGGAGGACAGGTCCCAGCCTGAAACGCAGCCCGTCCTTCCGTTCCCCGCACAGAGGCTGCCGGCCGGACCGGTTGAGTTCCTCCAGCACTTCTGCACTTTACTCAAGATTTCCAGCATCTGCGCAGTCCCATTTTGCCACCGCATTCCAGCAGAAAGTGACGCAGGAGCCATCAACTCCGTGAAAATCTCCTTCTTCACAAAGCTGGTCATCCCAGATTCCAAAGTTAATTAGGAATGTATGATGTATGCAAGTGTACATGGGATGTTTTAAACGGTGAATAGTGTGGGTAGTAGAATTGTACCAATATGAGTTCTATATCCTGGGATCCTTCATTTAGTTAAATGGCCATTAACTCATTTTCTTGTGCACAAGAAAACAAGGGGGGGACCTCATTGAAAAGAACGGCTACTTTTAGTTTATAGATACAGCGCGGAAACCGACCCTTCGGCCCACCGAGCCCGTGCCGACCAGCGATCCCCGCACACTTACACTACCCTACACACACTAGGGACAATTTGCATTTAAACCAAGCCAATTAACCTACAAAACCTGTACGTCTTTGGAGTGTGGGGGGAAACCAACCCCTGGAAAAAAAGCCCCACTGGTCAGGGGGAGAACGTCCAAACTCCTTACAGACAGCACCCGTGGTCAGGATCGGACCCGGGGCTCTGGCGCTGAGGCAGCAACTCTATCGCTGCGCTACCGCGCCGCCCTACGCTTTCATCGAAGGCCCCTTGAATGGCGCAATGTGAAATGAACACCGTATGTTCAGACAGCCCTGTATTTGTTCCGATTAATGAACACAAGGGGGAAACCACGCACTAACATCAAAACACAGGCGTCTGGGGGAATCACCTTGGAAGGTCAAAGGTTTAAAGAGCTTCAGATGAGTTTATTCTCCTTGGATATTAACGGTCGAACAAACACCTGAATGTGAATCAACTCAGATCATAGTTTCAGGTGATTTTTCATTTTTTTTGTTATATCATTTATTATGATTCCATATTCTGTTGTGCTGCAGCAAGTAAGAATCTCATTGTTCTATCTGGGACACATGACTATCAAACTCTCTTGATTCTTGAACTTGCTGTACCAACTCCACCAACATCGTACAGACAGCACCCGTGGTCAGGATCGAACCCGGGTCTCTGTAAAGGGCCTGTCCTACCAGCATCCGACTCCATTCGATGAGCGCGATCAAACTAGAAGCGGGGGCCGCGCAGAGGTCGGGTGATCCCCTGTACAGGGCCGTTCCCACCAGCATGCGCCTGCATGCGGCAAGCGCGACCAAACCGGCAGGGAGGGCCGCGCGGAGGTCGGGTGAGTGGCGCAACGCGGCGTTAAGTGAGGCGAACTTGGAGCGAAGTCTTAAAGGTAAGTTCGCCAGGACAAAGAGGGACACACAGAGAGGGGCACAGAGGCACACACACAGAGGGTCACGGAGGCACCTACAGAGAGGGTCACGGAGGCACGACATCGAGGCGGTGTGTAATGCGTCGAGGCGACTGCGAGCCGACAAGCCGTTGCCGCATGGAATTTTTCAACATAGTCAGTTTTTCGGAGCCCCGCGCGATGTCGGGACGAACTCCGCACAATTCCGCACGGCTCCGGCGATCGAAGTGGGACCGGCCCCGCGACGCCGGACGGCTCAAGCGACCACGTTAGGTCACGCTCATCGCATAGAGTTGCATGCTGGTGGGGCAGGCCCTTAAGGCAGCAACTCTACCGCTGCGCCACAGTGCCGCCCATAAAGTGACTAGAAGCATTAAAATCTGATCCTCTTTCCACAGATTACCTGACCTTCTGAGTGCTTGCAGAATTTTCTATTTCACTCTGATCAAACAATGTCCTCCCATCTGAACGCAAATGGTTCTATACGGAACCTGCACCAGAAAAATGTCGTGGGCCGAGACTGAAGAAACCGCAGATGCTGGTTTGCAAAAAAGGCGCTGGAGTAACTCAACGGGTCAGGCAGCATCTCTGGAGAACATGGATAGGTGATGTGGCTCAGGATAGGGAACCTTCTTAGACAATAGGTGCAGGAGTACGCCATTCGGCCCTTTGAGCCAGCACCGCCATTCGCTGTGATATCATGGCTGATCATCCACAATCAGTACCCCGTTCCTGCCTTCTCCCCATATCCCTTGACTCCGCTATCTTTTAGAGCTCTATCTAGCTCTCTCCTAAAAGCATCCTGAGAATCGGCCTCCACTGCCTTCTGAGACAGCGAATTCCACAGATTCACAACTCTCTGGGTGAAAAACATTTTCCTCAACTCTGTTCCAAATGGTCTACCCCTTATTCTTAAACTGTGACCTCTGGTTCTGGACTCCCCCACCATCGGGGACATGTTTCCTGCCTCTAGCCTGTCCAACCCTTAATAATCATACGTTTCAATAAGATCCCCTCTCATCCTTCTAAATCCCAGTGTACACAAGCCCAGCCGCTCCATTCTTTCACTTCTTCACACTGGCCTTTTATGATCAGGACCTTTCTTCAGGCCCTTCAGTCTGAATAGTCAATAGACAATAGACAATAGGTGCAGGAGTAGGCCATTTGGCCCTTCGAGCCAGCACCGCCATTCAATGTGATCATGGCTGATCATCCCCAATCAGTACCCTATTCCTGCCTTCTCTCCATATCCCCTGACTCAGCTATTTTAAGAGCCCTGTCTAGCTCTATCTCTGAAGTAAGATCCCGACCTGAAACGTCGCCTCTCCATGTTCTCCAGAGATGCTGCCTGACCCGCAAAGTTACTCCAGCACTTTGTGCCTTTTTCTGTAAGCCAGCACCTGCAGCTCCTTGTGCGTTTGCACTTTGCTGCGTGTTCGTGCATGCGTGCGTGTGTCGCTGTGCGTAAATGTAACACTTTGCCAATGTTCTGTGCTTTCTCGTTGTAGAAAGGCAAACAGACCTCAAACCCACTCAGAACCAAGGAGTTAGTTCCTGCGCTAGTTTAGATTCTGAGAGACGGGGACAATAAACCGCGTGGATGGATAGGTGACCTCAAACTTAAAAACAAAATAAAAGCCAGCTATGAATCGGCCACATTTATCCAGCAGCAAAGAAAGCACACTCATTGTCACCCAAGGAATTGCCCGATTAAGTTGAGCCACAGAAGTAGCAGAGCTGAAGCAGAAAGCAGATGTTTCATGCAGGATTTAAGGTATAATGTGTCACAATAAACCCACACAGAATTTAGATATCACCCAGTTACTCTTCAGATACTATTATTCTTCAGAAGAGTTAAAATAACATTTAATTCTTCTTCTGCAGTTGTATAGGGCTCTGGTGAGACCACATCTGGAGCACTGTGCGCAGTTTTGGTCTCCTAATTTGAAGAAGGGCATCCGTGTGATTGAGACAATGCAGCGTAGGTTCACGAGATTGATCCCTGGGATGGCGGGACTGTCATACGAGGAAAGATTGGAAAGACTAGGCTTGTATTCACTGGAGTTTAGAAGGATGAGGGGGAATCTTATAGAAACATAAAAGGACTGGACAATCTCGACGCAGGAAAAATGTTCCCAATGTGGGGTGAGTCCAGAACCAGGGGCCACAGTCTTAGAATAAAGGGGAGGCCATTTGAGACTGAGGTGAGAAAAAAACGTTTTCACCCAGAGAGTTGTAAATTTGTGGAATTCCCTGCCACAGAGGGCAGTGGAGGCCAAATCACTGGATGGATTTAAGAGAGAGTTGGATAGAGCTCTAGGGGCTAGTGGAGTCAAGGGATATGGGGGAGAAGGCAGGCACGGGTTATTGATTGGGGACGATCAGCCATGATCACAATGAATGGCTCGAAGGGCCGAATAGCCGAATGACCTCCTCCTGCACCTATTTTCTATGTTTCTGTGCTAATATTTTGATTAATATTTCATAGGGAATTGTACTGCCAAAAAAATATTATGTGTTGCCATTAAATGATTGCTCTGCCAGGCAGCACTCCAATAACTCTTGTGTCTGAAGACACAAGTGATCACACAGGATATGTTACTGTTAAATTACAGAATACTTGTGCTATAACACCAGGATACGTGTTCAAACAAGAAAACCAAGCCTAATAAGTTCAAAGGAAGACACAAAATGCTGGAGTTATGCCCCTGTCCCACTTAGGAAACCTGAACAGAAACCTCGAGAGACTCTGCGCCCCACCCAAGGTTTCCATGCGGTTCCCGGAGGTTTTTGTCAGTCTCCCTAATGATCGAAAGTGGTTTCCGTTTCTTCTATGTTCCGGCGATTATGTCAAAAAATTGAAAAAACCTCCGGGAACCGCACGGAAACCTTGGGTGGGGCGCAAAGTCTCCAGAGGTTTCCGTTCAGGTTTCCTAAGTGGGACAGGGGCATAACTCAGCGGGTGAGGCAGCATCTCAGGAGAGAAGGAATGGGCGACGCTTCGGGTCGAGACTCTTCTTCATATGTTCCGAAGTGATAGGAGCAGAATTAGGCCATTCGGCCCATCATTTCTACTCAGGCCATTCAACCATGGCCGATCTCTCTCTCCCGACCAGCCCCATTCTCCTGCCTTCTCCCCATAACCCCTGGCACCCGTACTAATCATGAAATGCCAATGCAGTATCTAAACTACCCTTACATACATAATATGCCCACAGGACAATAACTAACTCCACATTCAGTATTAAGCTATCTACATGTTAACAAACATACAAATAAAATGTTTAACCAAGAAACCCAATTCAATACCAGACGAAAATCTAAAATGCTTTCACGCAGTTAGACTATGGGACGACAAAATCTAGGCATGTAGATGCCAGTATATCATTGGGGCGATCAAGTGGGCACTTCCCTTCACTGGTGTTTCGTTGAGTTAGGTCCACCACACCTCCGGAAAGATGGGGAGAACAGTGTAAATATTAGCTCTGTTTGGCGGCAAGTGACCCTAGTTTGATCCTGGCCTCGGGTGCTGTCTGTGTGGAGTCTGTACGTTCTCCCCGTGACTACGTGGGTTTTCTCCGGGTGCTTCGGTTCCCTCCCATACTCCAAAGACGTGCGGGTTTGTAGGTAAATTGGCCTCTATAAATTGTCCCACGTATGCGGCACGGTAGAGTTGCTGCCTTACAGCGAATGCAGCGCCGGAGACCCGGGTTCGATCCCGACCATGGATGCTGTCTGTATGGAGTTTGTACGTTCTCCCCGTGACCTGCGTGGCTTTTCTCCGAGATCATCGGTTTCCTCCCCCACTCCAAAAACGTACAGGTATGTAGGTTAATTGGCTTGGTAAATGTAAAAAAATGTCCCTAGTGGGTATTGGATAGTGTTAATGTGCGGGGATCGCTGGTCGGCGCGGAAGGGTATACTGCCCGGTTGCATCACAGCCTAGTTTGCAAAATCAAACACTCAAGGAAGACAGAGGCTGCAGAGAATGGTGGACATCGCCCCAGTCCATCACGGATACTGACCTCCCCACTATCAGAGAGACCGACCTCCCCACCATCGAAGTAATCCACACGAAGACAGCCGAGATCTTCAAAGGCGCACCCAACATTGGCCACGCTCCCTTCGCCCTTGCTACCATCAGGAAGAAGGTACAGGAGCCTGAGAACTGTTACCTCGAGGTTCAAGAACAGCTACTTCCCATCGACTATCAGGTTCATGAACTGCCTTGCACAAACCTCACCTCCATCCTACCAAACCACTATGGGCTATGAGTCTGAAGAAGGGTCTCGATCTGAAACGTCACCCATTCCTTCTCTCCAGAGATGCTGCCCGTCCCGCTGAGTTACTCCAGCGTTTTGTGTCTAACTTCACTGCGGCCTGTGGTTTCTCTATGTACTTTTAATTTGCACTATATTGATCTGGTTGAGTGAAAATAACTGATCATTTGTTGTATATTTGTTGTTGGTATTGCTGCGTCAAATCCAAAGGAAAATCATTGGGTTTCCAATGGGCTCAGATAGAAACATGGAAAATAGGTGCAGGAGTCGGCCATTCAGCACTTCGAGCCAGCACCGCCATTCAATATGATCATGGCTGATCATCCTGAATCAGCACCCCGTTCCTGCTTTCTCCCCATATCCCTTGTTTCCGTTAGACCTAAGAGCTCTATCCAACACTCTCATGAAAACATCCAGTGAATTGGCCTCCACTGCCTTCTGTGGCCGAGAATTCCACAGATTCCAAGTCTCTGAGTGAAAGAGTGTTTCCTCATCTCAGTTCTAAATGGCTTATCCCTTATTCTTAAACTGTGACCCCTGGTTCTGGACTCCCCGAACATTGGGGAACATTTTTCCTGCATCTAGCCAACCTTGTTCTGCATCGGGGCCGGGATGCATGTCTGCGAGCGGATGGCGGCCCACATCCATCATGGATCCCGCCCCCATCCCGCCCTGAATGGCAGGCATCAAACCACGTGTTCACATAGATTGCGCCCCTTTGAGGATGCCACCCGCAGCACTGAGCTCAAATACTCACACTCACTCGTCCTTAGCCCACTGACAACCCCGATCCCCACAGTGAAGCCCAGACACAGAAGGTGCGCGGGTGGCCGTGCCGGCGGCTTTGCGCAGGATGCGGTACGGCCAAATCACCTTCCACGTACCGGAGGTAGAAAAAAATGCTGGAGAAACTCACTCCAGCATTTCTTTCTACCATCGATTTTTCCAGCATCTGCAGTTCTTTCTTAAACATTCCCGGTACCGGAGATGGCGGAGGTCTGCGGGCCGGATGATTGAGGAAACAAATACGCCTGCTGGGCAGATTATTTCGGGTTACGGGCCAGATTCGGCCTGGGGGCCGTAGGTTGCCGACCCCTGATCCAGCCTGTCCAATCCCTTAATAATGGCACTAACAGCCACCCTTGATATCTTTTTAAACTCGATCGTTTTGGCGTGGTATTTGCGCTTTCAGACGGAGCTTACCGAAGGTAGTGCCGGCCTCTGGTCGACTTACGGACGAGACGATGACGAAGCCGAAGCCTTCGCTCTCTCCGCGCCGTATCTCCACGTCGTAGGGGTGCAGGCTCTGCCCGGTGCCGGTGCTGTTGCCGCCGCCGCCTCCGGTCCCGCCGCCGCCGCCCGCACTGCCGCTCCCCGAGCTGACGGTGTTGAGGGAGTTCTGGCTGCCCAGCGGCGTGCGCTTCTCCTCGACTAGTGACACCACCGCCTGGTTGCTGCTGTGGTGAGACGAGACCGGCGAGGCAGACACTTCCGTCTCGGCCTTCGCGCCCGGCGCTGCGGAAAGAGCAGAAGATAAAGTGTTGGCGACACACAACCGGGAATGGACACACGGAGCGCTGGGATAACTCGGCGGGCAAGGCAGCATCTCTGGAGAACATGGATATGTACAGAGTGCTGGAGTAACTCAGGCAGCTTCTCTGGAGAACATGGAAAAGTGATTTTTCGCCCGCGATCTTTCTTCAGACCGAATCGCATCTCGGCTGCCATTTTATATGCACAGTGGCGCAGCGGTAGAGTTGCTGCTTTACAGCGCCAGAGGCCCAGGTTCAAACCTGACTACGGGTGCTGTCTGCACCTTGTCCCCGTGACCGCGTGGGTTTTCTCCGGGTTCTGCGGTTTCCTCCCAAACTCCACAGGTTTGTAGGTTAATACCTACGATTTGGTAACGTTTATAAATCGTTCCTAGTGTGTGTAGGTTCGTGTGCGGGGGATCGCTGCTCGTCACGGACGGGCACGGTGGTGCGAAGGGCTTGTTTCTGCGCTGTATCTCTAAACTAAAGTCAACAAGTCCTCGTATCATTTAGTCAGCATCTAGCTTTGCTGGAGATGGTTATCCAAACGCAGTGATTAGGGGAAAAAAAACCTCTCAGGGTTATTAATGAGAGCAGATTCTAAAAAATTTGCAAAATTTGTGAATAATGATGTCGAGACACAAATCAAGTGGATGGGGGCGTGCATAAATGAGTGGGATATGTTTCTAGATTTACAGGGTGGCACGGTGGCGCAGCGATAGAATCGCTGCCTTAAAGCGCTGGAGACCCGGGTTCGATCCTGACCACCGGTGCTGTCTGTACGGAGTTTGTACGTTCTCCCCGTGACCTGCGTGGGTTTTCTCCGGGTGCTCCGGTTTCCTCCCACACTCCACAGGCTTGTAGGTTAATCGGTTTTGGTCCCCAGTGTGTGTGGGATGGTGTTAGTGTGTGGGGGGGGAAGATCGCTGGTCGGCGCGGACTCCGTGGGGTAAAGGGCCTGTTTCCATGCTGTATCTGTGAACTAAACTGATCTAATTCAATACCTCAATGTGAAGTAATCTACTGGCAACTGGTCAGAAGATCCTCTCCATTCTACGGTAGACAAAAGTGCTGGAGAAACTCAGCGGGTGAGGCAGCATCTATGGAGCGATGGAATAGGTCTCGACCAGAAACGTCACCTATTCCTTCGCTCCATAGATGCTGCCTCACCCGCTGAGTTTCTCCAGCACTTTTGTCTACCTTCGATTTTTCCAGCATCTGCAGTTCCTTCTTAAACATCAAGGAGCAATGAGTTTAGTGCAAGGATGGGGCAATGTCTTTTGTTGCTGACGGACAGACACTGACCTGCGTAGACCACTTTGCGCCTGACGGTGAGATTCACGTGGCCCTGTTTGGCAGCTTGCTGCATTAGCTGCACCACCAGTTGGTGGGACTTCCCGACCACCGCCGTGCCGTCCACGCAGATCAGCTCATCTCCGGTCCGCAGCCGGCCGTCGGCATCAGCCGCCCCCACGGGGACGATGTGGCCAATGTAGATCTGTGCCAAAAGGAAGCAGAGGCATCGGAGGCACGGCGTCAATAACTGCGATCCAACCTTGATTCAAAGCCCCAGGAATCAAACACCATGGAATCAGGCCCTTCAAGCCCAACTTGCCCACGGTGTCCCATCTACACTCGCCACTTTTCATTTCACACTTCTGATACCTGACTGTTTACCGATGTTTAAATTTTATATTGAGGATATTGTGAGATGCCAGAAATGATATCCTATAGACAATAATTCCTTCAGATCAGTTCAGTGCAGTTTATTGTCATGTGTACCCAGGTACAGTGAAAGGCCTTTGTTGCATGCTAACCAGTCAGCAGAATGACAATACATGATTACAGTCGATCCATTTACAATAGACAATAGACAATAGGTGCAGGAGTAGGCCATTCGGCCCTTCGAGCCAACACCACCATTCAATGTGATCATGGCTGACCATCCCCAATCAGTACCCCGTTCCTGCCTTCTCCCCATATCCCCTAACTCCGCTATCTTTAAGAGCCCTATCTAGCTCTCTCTCGAAAGTATCCAGAGAACCGGCCTCCACCGCCCTCTGAGGCAGAGAATTCCACAGACTCACAACTCTCTGTGAGAAAAAGTGTTTCCTCGTCTCCGTTCTAAATGGCTTTCCGCTTATTATTGAACTGTGGCCCCTGGTTCTGGACTCCCCCAACATCGGGAACATGTTTCCTGCCTCTAGCGTGTCCAAACCTAGAGGCATATAGAGATACCAGACTTCAGTGTATTCGCGTTTGTTCATAAGTGATAGGAGCAGAATTAGTCCATTCGGCCCATCAAGTCAACTCCGCCATTCAACCATGGCTGATCAATCTCTCCCTCCTAACCCCATTCTCCTGCCTTCTCCACACAACCTCTGACACCCGTACTAATCAAGAATCTATCTCCCTCTGCCGTAAATATATCCACTGACTTGACCTCCTCAGCCTTCTGCGGCAAAGAATTCCACAGATTCACCACCCTCTGACTAAAGAAATTCCTCCTCATCTCCTTCCGAAAAGAACGTCCTTTAATTCTGACGCTGTGACCTCTATTCGTAGACGCTCCCATTGTGTAAACATCCAAGCCTTTCACTGATTCTGTACCTTTCACTGAGGTCCCCCCCCTCATTCTTCTAAACTCCAGCGAGTACAGGCCCAGTGGCGTCAAACGCTATCCGTACAAAACAGGTGCAAATCCTGTCTTTTGTTTTACCCCGCCTCTCGATTAGCAATTAGCTTTTACCAGAGTAAGCGACAATAAAAATGTGAATCCTGTAGGAAAGGGAGATTACCTTGAATGATTCTGTGCATTTTGTCTAAATACAAAGGCATAAATGGGGAATCGTGTCAATGTGAGAACTTCTTTGGCATCCAATCGCATTTGTTTGAGAGCATAAATCGTCAAAATTACCGTGCACACCATAGACATATTTTTGCAGTTGAGCCACAGTGAGAAGACGCCACATAATCATAATCTGCTTGTTTACACCACTGCGATGTGCAAATGAGCCCTTTAAAACTCTCACAGGGGTTACAATGAAAAAACAGAGGCATGGTTGAGAATTCGTTTCTTCAAAGCTGACGAGAAAGAGGAATCGTCATTCAGACCTTCAAACTGGGATTTTGTACAGTTTTAAACATGCGAAGAAAAATTAGAATTTAGATTGATATTGAAAATATTTTCATAAGCTCATAC
Source organism: Raja brachyura (assembly GCA_963514005.1). Next base: position 47,630,916 of record OY740796.1, on the reverse strand, counting down.
TGGATAAGAGCAGAATTAGGCCATTCGGCCCATCATGTCTGCCCCCGTCATTTGATCATGGCGATTGCAATCTTCACATGGTCCGCCCTGTTTCGACGAATGCAATCAACCCGATCAAATAGAACAAGTTGACCTGCAACTTAGAACTTGCCTGATCTATCTCTCATTCTCCGGCCTTCTCTCCATAACCCCCGAACGGCCTAACTCTGCCCCTATCACTGGTGAACTTATGAACCGTTTCCAATTGTGCAGAGTTCTTGACCCCAAAATCCTATTTGTACATTTCAGATTCACTGTGGCGCAATGGCGGCACGCTGGCGCAGCGGTAGAGTTGCTGCCTTACAGCGCCAGAGACCCGGGTTCGATCCTGACAATGGGCGCTGTCTGTACAGAGATTGTGCATTCTCCCTGTGACCGTACGACTTTCCTCTGGCTGTTCAGGTTTACTCCTACATTCTCCAGTCGTACAGGTTAGTAGGTAGATACAAAATGCTGGAGTAATTCAGCGGGTCGGGCCGCATCTCTGAAGAAAATGGATAGGTGACGTTTCACGCCGGGACCCTTCAGACTGATTCATTTTCTCCAGAGATGTTGCCTGACCTGCCAAGTTACTCCAGTATTTTGTGTCCATCTTTGGTACAAACCAACGTCTGCAGTTCCTTTTTATTACATTAGGTTTGTAGGTTAATTGGCTTCTGTGGGTAGAGTGGAATAGCTTGGAACTATCGGGAGATCGATGGTCAGTGTGGACTCGGTGGGCCGAAGGACCTGTTTCCACGCAATATCTCTAAACACTTTGCCCCTGTCCCACTTGGGCAATTTTTTAGAGGACTACAGGAGACTAGGCTGTCGCCACATGGTTGCCGGGGTGTTGCCCGTACGGTCTCCTCAGTCGCCCAAAGAGTCATACCGTTTTTCTGGTCGCCGCTGGATTTTGAAATGTTCAAAACATTTTGGCGACAGTCGGCGCCCGTGGGCTTGACGCCATCGACCGTAGCCTGACGTGGGCGCTGTCGCCAGGATGACGTAGGTTGCCGCCGTTGCTGACTTGGGTGAATTCCACTGGCGATTACCTACGTCAACCTTGTTGACTGAACTGTCTTAGCTTGTCGCAGCTTGTCGCGGGTGGACAAAGGTGGTGGTAGGTGGACGTCCTAATGGGTCGCCAGTTGACGGTAGCGTACCATAGCTTGTTGTCGATCAGGGGGTAGGTTGGTAGATGTTGTCGTACCAACGGGGGGGGGGGGGGTGTTCAGTCACCGCTTTTTCAGGCGACCTGCTACGACCATGACAGTCCCCGGCAGTCGGCGAAAAAAATTGCCTAAGTGGGCCAGGCCCATAAACCTTCATTCATCCCACTTTTTGAGTGAAATTATCTTTTTTCTCAGTCTCCCATAATCCTTCCACCAATTAACCTAATTCTATCTCCCTGGTTACTAACCAACATGCAAAAGACTATTTCCCTGTCCATGTCTCTCGCAATGTTAAAACACTTCAATTAAATCTCCCTTCATTCTGCTTTGTCCCAATGAGAAGAAACGCCATTGAACCAACTTCTCCTTGGAAGTATAAATCCCCAGCAACATCTTGTAAATCACTGCTGTACCTTTCTCATGCCAAAGGGCAGTTTTCTGCATTGTGGTGGGACACAACCGCTTATCATTGTGGTCAAAGAGAGGTTTCATACAGTTGCTGGCCGGACCTTTGTCTCGGGCTTTGGTTCCAGTCCATTTTGATTTTCAGTATTAGTTTTTCGTTTTTTCGTTCTAGCGATACAGCGTGGAAACAGGCCCATCGGCCAACCGGGTCCATGCCGACCAGCGATCCCCGCACGCATTGACACGATCCTACGCACGCATTTATCCCAAGCCAATTAACCTACAAACCTTCACGTCTTTGGAGTGCGAGAGGAAACTGAAGATCTCGGAGAAAACCCACGCAGGTCACGGGGAGAACGTACAAACTCCGTACAGACAGCGCCCATTGTTGGGATGTAACCCGGGTTTCTGGCGCCGTAAGCGCTGTAATGCCCCTTGTCCCACTTAGGAAACCTGAACGGAAACCTCTGGAGACTCTGCGCCCCACCTAAGGTTTCCGTGCGGTTCCCGGAGGTTGCAGGTGGTTGCCAGAGGTTGCAGGTAGTGGAAGCAGGTAGGGAGACTGACAAAAACCTCCGGGAACCGCAAGGAATGCTTGGGTGGGGCACAAAATCTCCAGAGGTTTCCATTCAGGTTTCCTAAGTGGGACAGGGACATAAGGCAGCAACTGCGCCACCAAGCCGCCCAATTTACCGTTAGACTTTATAACAAAAATATCTTGAACGTTATTTAATCTTGCACTTAAAGGATAAGAGATGCTGTTTGGACCCTTTGTCAGTTAAAGGAAGTGGAACTGTTCACTACTTTCTGTGAAGTTTGGATCACATCTTGAATTTCTAGACAAGAGAAGAGAATGATTTTGATGCAAAGCACAAGCACGAAAAAGTCCTGCCTTTAAAAACTTTGCAGTTGGCACACCGTCTAACTTGGCATTCAGAGCACTGTGGATCCACTTCAGGAAATGCAGAACGTCTCATTTATTATCAGCTAACACGGAGGAAAGAAGGTGTTATGTTTGAGACAATCACTTCTCCCATAAAGTGAGGCTCACCAGAATAAATTGATACCAATTCACGTGTCCTTCCCACATACCATACAATATTGAACGACGGGGTTTGGTGTTTATTAAATGGAATTATTGCCGTGTCATTTTCGAGTGGTAAGGCTGGCACAACCAAATCAGCTTCAGACAGAAGGTGGACACAAGGTGCTGGAGTAACTCGGCGGGTCAGGCAGCAACTTTGGAGAAAAAGGATGGGTGATGTGTTGGATCGGAAATGTCACCTATCCTTTACCTCCTGCGATGCTGCCTGACCCACCGAGTTACTCCAGCACTCTGGTGTAGAAGCTCGAAAACTGTAACGTCCAGGTTCAGGAACAGCTTCTTCCCTACAGCCATCAGGCTATTAAACACTACGATAAGCTCTGGACTACAATAGACTTGGGGAGCATTGGTTTTGTCTTTTTGCACTATTATTGTTTATTTGTTTTTTAATGTGTGTGTGTGTATGTATATGCATGTGTGTGATAATGCATGTGTGTGTGTATGTATATGCATGTGTGTGTATATGCATGTGTGTGTGTATGTATATGCATGTGTGTGATAATGCATGTGTGTATGTATGTATATGCATGTGTGTGATAATGCATGTGTGTGTGTATGTATATGCATGTGTGTGATAATGCATGTGTGTGTGTATGTATATGCATGTGTGTGTATATGCATGTGTGTGAGTATGTATATGCATGTGTGTGAGTATGTATATGCATGTGTGTGTATATGCATGTGTGTGAGTATGTATATGCATGTGTGTGTATATGCATGTGTGTGTATATGCATGTGTGTGTGTATGTATATGCATGTGTGTGTATATGCATGTGTGTGTATGTATGTGCATGTATGTGAGTATGCATATGCATGTGTGTGTATATGCATGTGTGTGTGTGTATGTATATGCATGTGTGTGAGTATGTATATGCATGTGTGTGTATATATATGCATGTATGTGATTATGCATATGCATGTGTGTGTATATGCATGTGTGTGTGTATATGCATGTATGTGAGTATGCATATGCATGTGTGTGGATATGCATGTGTGTGTGTGTGTGTGTGTGTATATGCATGTGTGTGAGTATGTATATGCATGTATGTGAGTATGCATATGCATGTGTGTGGATATGCATGTGTGTGTGTATATGCATGTGTGTGTGTGTGTATATGCATGTGTGTGAGTGTGTGTATATGTATGCACGTGTGTGTATATATGTATGTAGGTATACGTATGTGTAGGAAGAAACTGCAGATGCTGGTTTAAACCGAAGATAGACACCAAAAGCTGGAGTAACTCAGCGGGACAGGCAGTGTCTCTGGAGAGAAGGAATAGGTGACATTTCGGGTCGAGGCCCTTCTCCCATTCGTTCTCTCCAGAGATGCTGCCTGTCCCGCTGATTTACTACAGCTTTTTGTGTCTATCTTATATGTATGCATACTCTGAAAGTTTGTTTTTGTACATTACACTATTTACAGTGGACAATGTGTACATATCCCGTTGTGCTGCTGCATATCCCTCTATCTGGGATGTATGACTATAAACTCCTTGACCGTTGATGCTTTGTGTCTACCTCTGGTGTAAACCAGCAGCAGCAGCAGTTCTTTATTTCGACAACTTCACACAGAAATGTCTTTACTCTCGTTCCCCACCCCCACCATTTTCACAACGCAAAGATCGATGGGAGGTTGGTCTTGGAGGGGAGGATGCTCCTCAAACTGGACATCTTGGACAATACAGCTCACCCCCTCCATGACACGCTGGTCGACCTGAGGAGCACCTTCAGCAACAGACTGGTTCCACCAAGATGCAGCACACAACGCCACAGGAGATCCTTCTTCCCTCTGGCTATCAAACTGTACAACTTCTCCCCCTTCTGTCATGGGGTAGACTGAGTAACTCCCACCCCTCACCCCCCCTCCCCACCACAGTCCTTTCCACTCGTCCCTTTAATTTTCTGTTCCATGTATTTTGTGTTTTTTATGGCTGTTCGCAGATCAATTTCCCTCCTGGGATAAATAACGTTCTATCGTATCGTATCAATAGACAATAGACAATAGGTGCAGGAGTAGGCCATTTGGCCCTTCGAGCCAGCACCGCCATTCAATGTGATCATGGCTGATCATCCCCAATCAGTACCCCGTTCCTGCCTTCTCCCCATATCCCCTGACTCAGCTATCTTTAAGAGCCCTATCTAGCTCTCTCTTGAAAGCATCCAGAGAACCTGCCACCACCGCCCTCTGGGGCAGAGAATTCCACAGACTCACCACTCTCTGTGAGAAAAAGTGTTTCCTCGTCTCCGTTCTAAATGGCTTACTCCTTATTCTTAAACTGTGATTGTATCGAGTGTTGCGTACAGTTTTGGTCTCCAAATCTGAGGAAAGACATTCTTGCCATAGAGGGGGTACAGAGAAGATTCACCAGACTGATTCCTGGGATGTCAGGACTTTCATATGAGGAAAGACTGGATAGACTCGGCTTGTACTCGCTGGAATTTAGAAGATTGAGGGGGGATCTTATAGAAACTTACAAAATTCTTAAGGGGTTGGACAAACTAGATGCTGGAAGATTGTTCCCGATGTTGGGGGAGTCCAGAACAAGGGGTCACAGTCTAAGGATAAGGGGGAATTCCTTTAGGACCGAGATGAGGAAAACATTCTTTACACAGAGAGTGGTAGGTCTCTGGAATTCTCTGCCACAGAAGGGAGTTGAGGCCAGTTCATTGGCTATATTTAAGAGGGAGTTAGATGTGGCACTTGTGGCTAAAGGGATCAGGGGGTACGGAGAGAAGGCAGGTACAGGATACTGAGTTGGATGATCAGCCATGATCATATTGAATGGCGGTGCAGGCTCGAAGGGCTGAATGGCCTACTCCTGCACCTATTGTTCTATGTTTCTATCGTATAACGTGTATTCACACACAACCATCTTCAATTACTCACAGGTTCCCCCGGCTCATTCCCGCCGAGGATCCGAAATCCAAATCCAGTTTCTTTTCTCCAGAGGAAAATATCTTGCTCCTGGTAATCAGGAACTGCGGGGGAGGGGGGAGAGGGGGGGGGGGGGGGGAGAAAAAAAAATTTCAAGTCAACATAAACCAGTGAAAGCAAAATGGAAGTCCATTTTTTTCCCATTAATAATTACATTTCCATTTAAAACACATTTAGACAGGTACATGGATAGAACAGGTTAAGGTTAAGGGGGGACTTGATTGAGGTCTTTAAAATGATGATAGGGATAGACAGAGTTGACGTGGATAAGCTTTTCCCATTGAGAGTCGGGAAGATTCAAACAAGAGGGCATGACATGAGAATTAAGGGACTGAAGTTTCGGGGTAACATGAGGGGGAACTTCTTTACTCAGAGAGTAGTGGCTGTGTGGAATGATTTTCCAGCAGAAGTGGTGGAGGCAGGATCGATTTTAACATTTAAAAGTAAAGTGGATAGGTATATGGACGGGAAGGGAATGGAGGGGTATGGTCTGAGTGCAGGTAGATGGGACTCCGGGGAAAATAAATGTTCGGCACGCACTGGAAGGGCCGAGAGGGCCTGTTTCCGTGCTGTAATTGTTATATGGTTATAACAGGTTTAGAGGGATATGGGCCAAATGCAGGCAGGTGGGACTAGTGTAGCTGGGACATGTTGGCCGGTGTGGGCAAGTTGGGCCGAAGGGCCTGTTTCCATGCTCTAAGAGTCTATGACTCTAGTAACAATGGTTTCAGTTCAGTTCAGTTTATTGTCACGTGTACCGCGGTACAGTGTGAAAGCTTTTTGTTGCGTGCTGACCAGTCAGCGGAAAGACAATACATGTTTACGATTGAGCCATTTGCGGTGTACATCGGCCATGAGAAGGAAGGGTGGTGGTGTCGGTCGGGACCGACGGGGCCACGGGCGAGGCGCTGCTGCTGCTGCTGCTGCTGCTGCACTCCATGGGCTGCACTACGTCGGGACGGGTGAGGCGGGGCCGGAAGCGGCGCTCCGACCCGACAGTCCACTCGACCCAAGTAGTAGCGGTCATGCACGGGATAAACCAATTTAGCTCAAAACACGGGATGTCCCGGCTAATACGGGGACAGTTGGCAACCCTAGTGTCAGGGGCGATGGGGGGAAGGCAGGAGAATGGGGTTGACAGGAGAAGATAGATCAGCCACGATTGAATGCTCAATGGGCTGAATGGCCTAATGCTGTTCCTGTAACTTATGAATTTATGAGCCTTTGAGTATTCCCGTTCAATATAATCTAGGATCATAGGGAATGACAACAACAATCCCAATACAAATCCACAAAACAGACTATTAAATCCAATCTCAATCAGAGTTAAGAATCTTTGGCTGAATTTGCCTAATTCTGCTCCAATAACGTATGAATTTATGAACACTTGCCAAACTCACTTCCTGTTCTACCTGGGCAGTTTACAGTCCAATGGTATGATCATTGAATCCTACAATTCTTCAAACACCACCCGCCTTCCTCCGCACCGCTCCCTTTTTCTCCCCCCCCCCCCCCCCACCATCCTTTGTCTCCCCTCTATTTCTCCCCATCCGCCCATTCCCAACCACCACTTTCCTCCCTCTGGCTTCACTATTTTCAACTCCTCAATCCTCTCTCACACCTTCTGTTCTTATCTCTGGGCTTTGTTGCAACCACCTGCCCATCAAAAGAATAACCCCTGCCTGTGTCCACCAATGGCCTGCCACACTCCTTTCCAGCCACTCCCATCTTCCTGCTTTCTTCTCCCCCCACCGACCACCCCACCCTACAATCAGTCTAATGAAGGGTCTCGACCTGAAACATCGCCCATTGCCCCATTCCACTCAGTATTTCACTTACTACAGTTAGAGTTCTGGCAGTGCAGTCGTGGGATATGAAGGAAGGGATGTGAGGAGTTCCAAAGATAGACACAAGATGCTGGAGTAACTCAGCGGGACAGGCGGCATCTCTGGAGGGAAGGAATGGGTGACGTTTCGGGTCGAGACCCTTCCTCAGACTGAGAGTCAGGGGAGAGGGAGACTCGAGATATGTGGAAGGGTAAGATGTGAAAACAACCGATCAAAGTAGACGATGATCAAGGGAATGTAGATTCGACACCCACTCCTTCTCTCCGGAGATGCTGCCTGACCTTTGTGTCTATCTTCGTTGTAAACCAGCACCTGCAGTTCCTTGGATAGACGAGTCTATCCAAGATGCTGCTGACACAAAAAGCTGGAGTAACTCAGCGGGACAGGCAGCATCTCTGGAGGGAAGGAATGGGTGGCGTTTTGGGTCGAGACCCATCTTCAGACAGTCCCGCTGAGTTACTCCAGCATTTTGTGCCTATCTTCGGTTTAAACCAGCACCTGCAGTTCCTTAGTACACAACTCATCTGCGGTTCTTTCCCACACATCGACGGGATGCAGAATTGAATGTTGTTGGCTGAGGGGAAGGTGACAACAGTAAAATTAATCAGGAGGATAGGGGAAGCAGTCGGGGAGGTTTCGATCGGTACTCACGTCTACTTTCGTACATGCTTCGAGACTGGGCCCAGATTTTAAACGGGTCTGGCTTCCTTTGTCCGGAGATATCCGTCTGGTCGAGTGTCGGAGCCTCGCTGGGTGGGTAGTCGGGCAGCGGAGGAGCTCCCAGGACGGGTGAGGCAGTGTGTGTACTGCGCTGGCTGGAAACGCTGTGATGAGAGCTGTTCTGGCTGTCTTTCCTTTCCAGTGCCTGCTGCGATTAGTCAAGAGAACAGAAGGTCAACTCTGGCTTTCCAGCCAAGCCGGCCGGACAATCGATGCACAATGCTCCCCATTTTGAGAGGGAAAAAACAAGCAGGCTCTCAAAGTCAAGTTGTTTACCACGGCGAACAATGTTTTTAAGGCGGCCCGTCGCGAGAATTAAGAAATAATCAAAATCCAAAGGAGGGAATGAAAATAAGAAGCTATGCCAACCCGGATTATAAAAACAATCACATACTTCTAACGACTGGAAAACAGGTGACACACTTTATATCAGTGTTAAAATAAAAGCAGAGGACTTGCAATATATCAAGAGGCAAATCATGAGGGTGCTTATATCACGGTGGCGCAGCGGTAGAGTTGCTGCCTCACAGCGCCAGAGGCCCGGGTTCGATCCTGACCACGGGTGCTGTCTGTACGGAGTCTGCACGTTCTCCCCGGGACCTGCGTGGGTTTTCTCCGGGTGTTCCGGTTTCCTCCCACACGCCAAAAACGTACAGGTTTGCAGGTTAATTGGCATTGGTGAAATTGTAAACTGTCCCTAGTGTGCAGGATAGTGTTAGTGTGTGGGGTGATCACTGGTCGGCCTTGACTTGGTGGGCCGAGGGGGGGGTGTGTGTGTGTGTGTGTGTGTGTGTGTGTGTGTGTGTGTGTGTGTGTGTGTGTGTGTGTGTGTGTGTGTGTGTGTGTGTGTGTGTGTGTGTGTGTGTGTGTGTGTGTGTGTGTGTGTGTGTGTGTGTGTGTGTGTGTGTTGGGTGTGAGCACGCGGGGATCGGCGGTCGGTCAGCACAGCTCGGTGGGCCGACGTGCCCTGTTTCCGCTCTGCATCTCTAAACTAGACTTTTGTTTTCCAGCAAAGGGGATCCTAGGTAGTCTGTGAATAAATATCATGGTGCGCACTCGGAGTGAAGACACTGCAAGCACACACATGCAGCCTGCCAAAGGGTGAATCTGTTTGAAAGCTGACAAAGACACACATGAAGGCTGACGTCTCTCAAATTTGATGGTGAGTGCAACCATGCCTCTCCTTCACAGTTCTAACGCAACCTGACATCGGAGTGGCCCCCGAGTCAGTGTTGCCTTCCAACCATTTGAAACAGATTCATTAACTATTCCAGGAGGGTCTTGCAGGCTGAGGAGGGGGCAACCTCTTTTACTTAAGGGGCTGTCCCTCTTGGGCGACCTAATCCACAAGTTCTGGCAAGTTTGCCCTCGACTCATACTCGCAGCATGGTCGACACGAGGTCCTAGGAGGTCTTGGTATGCCAATGGTATGTTAGCTTTCATAGCAAAAGGATTTGAGTATAGGAGCAGGGAGGTTCTACTTCAGTTGTATAGGGTCTTGGTGAGGCCACACCTGGAGTATTGCGTACAGTTCTGGTCTCCAAATCTGAGGAAGGACATTATTGCCATAGAGGGAGTGCAGCGAAGGTTCACCAGACTGATTCCTGGGATGTCAGGACTGTCTTATGAACAAAGACTGCATAGACTCGGTTTATACTCTCTAGAATTTAGGAGATTGAGAGGGGATCTTATAGAAACTTACAAGATTCCTAAGGGGTTGGACAGGCTAGATGCAGGAAGGTTGTTCCCGATGTTGGGGACATCCAGGACAAGGGGTCACAGCTTAAGGATAAGGGGGAAATCCTTTAGGACCGAGATGAGAAGGAATTTTTTCACACAGAGAGTGGTGGGTCTCTGGAATTTCATTTCGGAGTCACGTGAGTGACTTCGTGAAGAGCCCGCCGGCGCGCATGCTCGACATATCGTCGTAACGCGTTGCTGCGACGGCTGGCGGTGGAGCGCGCTCCTCGCCAGCCCTTCATAAGGGGCCACGGAGGTGAGTATTCCACCTTTAGTTGGTGGTCCTTGTTGTCTGATTATGTCTTGCAGCAAGGACATGGATGGGAGTTCGAAGGGCCGGAGGACGTCAGGACGAGTTCGCCGGTCAACAGTTCCGGGGCCTTTACCATCGGCAGTACCTGCAGCGCAGGCCGGGACTCAGGCGGAGATGTGGGTAAGCCCTGTGTTCACAGGTCCAGATCCGCCAGCACACCACAGCTCGGAGGAGTTCGGTGAGGAGGAGTGTGGTGTGCCGCCAGAGCAGGGGGACCCTGCCATGGCAGTCAGGTTGTCAGCGGGCTCGCTGGCGATCTCGAGCAGGGCGCGTGCCGTTGCACGGCCTGTTCCACTCAGCCCTCCGAGAAGGGGGAGGGGAGGAGCCCAGAAGCCTAACCCTGTTAGGGCTAAGGCATTGCCTGTCGCGGAGGAGCGGTCAGGTTCCAGGGCGAGACCCGGGGCGGCTGTGAGGTCCAGCCGGCACACCCCGACTCTCGACGCCGGGACGGGTCGGTTGAGTCGGGTCTCGTCGCGGTCGCCGAGCCCCCCATGGATGGGTGGGCGGCACCATGCGTCGGCAACGTCCACGATGTGGGCAGCCGGCAAGACTGCGCGGGCCCCAGGCAGCCATGCTTCGGCTGGTGCCGACACCTCGCCGCATGTGCCCTTAGTGGCAGCGGCTTCAGCTCTCGCTAAACGGAGGCGATTGAACACGCCCGCGCAGGAATCGCGCAGTTTCGCCTCGGCGGCTGTTAGCGACAACTACCGGCACCGGCAGGGCCTCGACGAGGTGCGGGCCGATGACAGGAGCCCGGTTTTCTTTTCAGAGCCGGAGGACTCCGACCACCAGAGTGTTCAGGGTGAAGGGCGTATTGACCGTATGGAGCGGCTGCTGGAGCTTCTGCTTCTATGACGAGCTACTAAAGCGTCAACAACAGCAGGGCAGCAACAGGCACAGGGCGTCTTCACCAACATCTACTATCAGCCTGGAGCAGCACGAGGAGGAGGTTCTGGTGGATCCCGTACCACCTCCGGTGGAGGTGCCAGCGGAGGAACGTTTGGATGTGGCGACCAAATTCGCGGCCCCACATACGGCTGGTCTTCCTCTCAATTCAAAGCTGGCAGCCACAGTGGACTTTCTTAATAATCAGGTGCTGCAGGAAGAAGTCCTCATCCAGGCTATGAGCCGTCACAAGGCTCCATCAAACTGCAACTCCCTCAACGTGCCTGTGGTCAATACGCCAATATGGGGCAACATCAGTGCGGCTATCCGTCAACAAGAGCTACAATTGCAGCGGATCCTGAAACTCCTCACGGCCGGTATTACCGCCTTTGCGCGGTCGGTGGACGAGGACGAGCTGAATTTGGACCAGGAAGATGCTCTGGCCTTATTGTGCGCGACCCAGCACAAAATCAACGGGTTTCGCAAAAACAGCATCCGCCCAGCACTCAACCCGAAGTTTGCAGGATTGTGCAAACCACCGCCGCCGCCGCCGCCCCGTCAGCTCTTTGGTGAGGACCTCTCGAAGAGAGTCAAAGAGCTTGACGAACAAGCCAAAACGGTGGGGATCATGCGCTCTAAGAGTGCCCCCACACCGTCCGGCTCAATAGCTCCATACATTCGCTCACGAGGGTCGGCCAGGGCCTCGACGAGGACTCACCCTCTAGCTCCACAACGACAACAACACCAGAACCAGCACCAAGGGTCTTTTTTAGGACAGGGTCGGCAGAGACCTTTTTGGAAATCGAAGACGCCGCGCCCTCAAGCCAACCCAGCACCTCCACGGCCACCCACACGTGTCAAGGACCGCCGGTAACCACGGAGGTGAGGGGGTCTGGTTCTCTCTTTTCTCTCTGTTTCACTTCCCATGTTGGTGGTCGTTTACGGTTGTTTTTGGATGCATGGGGTAATTTTACTGGTGATGAGTATGTGTTGCGGAATATTCAGGGGCATAAAATTGAGTTTATTAATGGCGACACTCCTCCATCCCAGCACATGCCTGGTCGTACGTTCAAATTGTCTGCTGCAGAACAGGCAGCAGGTTATAAGGAAATTTTAAGTCTGGAACAGAAGGGTGTGATTGAGAAAACGGTGCATGAGCCAATTGAATTTGTTTCGAACATATTTACTAGACCTAAGAAGGATGGAGGCTGTCGTGTCATCATTGATCTAACCCGTTTGAATACGTTTGTAACATATACTCATTTTAAAATGGATACGTTTGAAACAGCCAAATCATTGATTTCTCATGGCTGCTTTATGGCATGCATTGATTTAAGGGATGCATATTATTCAGTATCCATCCAGAAATATGATAGAAGGTTTTTGAAATTTATCTGGATGGGGCAACTTTGGCAGTATAAGGCTTTGCCTAATGGGCTCACTACAGCCCCTAGATTGTTCACTAAATTGGTGAAGCCAATCATGGCTTATTTGAGACAAAGACATCATATAGTTATGGCCTATTTAGATGATGTCTTTATTGTGGGCCACACCCTGCAATTGGCTGAACAGGGTGTTGCAGCTGCTGTCAATATATTTCAACAATTAGGATTCATTGTCCATCCAGAGAAGTCGAAGTTCTGCCCTGCCCAGGTAATTAATTACCTAGGGTTCACGGTGAACTCAATGAGCATGAGGATAACTATACCAATTAACAAAATTGAGGAAGTCACTCAGGTGTGCAGAGATTTAATTGGCACCAATATACCATCGATTCGGCATACAGCCACAGTAATTGGCAAGTTAGTGGCTTTGTTTCCGGCAGCACGATATGGACCTTTGCATTATCAGAATTTGCAAAGAGCTAAAATTACTGCGTTAAAATGGAACGCTGGTCATTACGATCGATCTATGCAGCTGCCGTCCGAAGCGATAACTGAGTTGCAATGGTGGGTGTGTCACATTAGCAACTCATTTAAGCCTGTTAGGGAGGCTAATCGGTGGTATATTTACAGACTGATGCAAGCTCCAATGGCTGGGGAGCTACTGATAATTGCTCTAGTTGTGGGGGCAGATGGGACACCCTTGAGGCATCGATGTTGTTGACTCAAGGGATTAACTATTTGGAGTTGCTGGCAGCATTCCACGGACTTCGTGCATATTGTTCCAAGCTTGTTGGAGCACACGTCCGTCTCCAAATAGACAACACCACAGCTGTGGCATATTTAAACCATATGGGTGGTACCAGGTCAGTTTCGTGTGACAAATTTGCTAACTCAATTTGGCTCTGGTGTGTTCAAAGAGACATTTGGATTTCAGCTACCTATTTGCCAGGTGAGCTTAATACTGTGGCGGACACCAGGTCACGCAAATTTAATGACAACATTGAATGGATGTTGCATCCTGAGATTTTTTCTAAAGTCACAGCCAAATTTGGTAAACCGGACATTGACCTTTTTGCGTCACGGTTAAACCATCAGGTACCAGCCTACGTTTCATGGGAACCAGATCCTGGGGCAATAGCGCTAGATGCATTCTCGCTGGACTGGGGGAATTGGGTTTTCTATGCCTTCCCTCCGTTTTGCCTCATCAGTCGGGTATTGGGAAAGATTCAGGCAGATGCTGCCAAGGGCATCCTTATTATACCCGACTGGCCCACACAGCCTTGGTATCCGGTGGTCTTTGACATGCTCAACGAACCTTGGGTCCTTTTGAAGGGTTGCCCACAATTGGTTACTCACCCTGTTTCAGGGGAGCCGCATCCCTGCCATGGCTATTTAAATTTGTTGGCTTGCAGGTTCTGAACAGGCCGTTAGTCCAATACGGCCTCTCGGCTCGGACCATGGATACCACCAGGGCGTCGTGTCGAGAGTCTACAAGGCGAAGATACCGCTTGCATATTAAGAAGTGGGAAGCCTACTGCAGCCGCTCTCGCATCACGTACGATGACGTGACAACAACCGACGTCCTGGAATTCCTCGCGGGGTTGCACCATGATGAACACTTAAGTTACAGTGCCATCAACAGCGCCAGAAGTGCGCTATCGTTCTACCTCAGTTGGAGGTAGGATCCAACAGGCTAGTGTCCAGACTCATGCGGGGTATATTCAATATGAATCCGCCTACACCACGCTATAATATCACCTGGGATGTCAGGGACGTATTAACCCTGCTCAGGACGTGGTCTCCCATGGAAGGGCTCCAACTGGACCAACTCACCATGAAGCTGGTGATGTTACTAGCGCTGACTTCAGCTCAGAGGGTACAGACACTACACAAACTGCGTGTCGACAAAATGACAGCTACCCCTACAGAAGTAGTCTTTTTCGTTGACGAGCTACTAAAGCAGCATAGACCTGGGTGCACAGGGCTGCAGCTGAAGTTCCCGGCATACCCCGCAGATGCTAGGCTATGTTTAGTCTCACATATCCGCCACTATGTCAAAGTGACGGCACGCATCAGAGGAATGGAGAGATACCTGCTTGTCACTCACAAGAGACCTCATCATCGAGTGACAGTCCAGACGATATCCATGTGGCTTCCAGTCGTCTTGGGTAAGTCAGGTATCGACACTAATGTGTTCAAGTCTCTTTCCACCAGGGCTGCATCGACGTCAAGGGCGAGGGTCATGGAGGTGCCCATGGACCAAATTCTCGCCACAGCAGGATGGGCTAATGAAGCTGTGTTCCAGCGTTTTTATAACAAGCCTGTTGCTGCTCCTCTACGGTTCGCAGAAGCCGTGCTGAATGCAGGTCACGAACGTGGAGATGTCCCCGCATGAGGGGTTTTGTTTTGTTGTTAATAACTCTGCTCTTGTTTTGCAGTATGAACTATTGAGCAAGTTTGTTCCTCCCATCCATCCCTGGTAGTGGTGTGTCAGCATGGACGTGGTCCAGGGCGTGTAATCACAGAAGCTTTGAAGTCTTCACGAAGTCACTCACGTGACTCCGAAATGAAATAGTAAGATTGAACGAGAACTTACCAGTTCGAAGGTTGATCTTTATTTCATGAGGAGTCGAAGTGAGGGATTTCGTGCCCTCCTCGCCCAACCCTCAATCACCTTCATCTGGTAATCTTAGTCAATTCAATCATACTATGCGAAGTCATTTCTATTGTTGGTTCTGTGATTCCACGCCGCTACTTTGAAGTATGTCGAGCATGCGCGCCGGCGGGCTCTTCACGAAATCCCTCACTTCGACTCCTCATGAAATAAAGATCAACCTTCGAACTGGTAAGTTCTCGTTCAATCTTACTATTCTCTGCCACAGAGGGTAGTTGAGGCCAGTTCATTGGATATATTTAAGAGGGAGTTAGATGTGGCCCTTGTGGCTAAGGGGATCAGAGGGTATGGAGAGAAGGCAGGTACGGGATACTGAGTTGGATGATCAGCCATGATCATATTGAATGGCGGTGCAGGCTCGAAGGGACGAATGGCCTATTCCTGCACCTAATTTCTATGTTTCTATGTTTCTATGTCTACGTAACTCTCATGCATGCTCGAGAGTAGTCCCCTTGTACTCGCGGGGACCACATGTTGAAAAATGCCCACGAGTAAAAAAAGGTCGTCATGGAAAAAATCGATACTTTTTTTACTCGTAGGTTTAGTCGAAGTAGGTCGTAGTAGGTCGGCATGTCAGTCGTAGGTAAGTGAGGGTAGTCGAAGATAGTCTTCATCAAAGTCGAAGGGAGGTCGAAGGAGATCGAAGGAGATCGTCTTCACTCTCCACTATTTGGTGTCCAATTTTCCCAAAGCTAGTCAAAGCTGGTCTTCAACATAGTCAAAGGAGGTCTTCAACATGACATTTTGTCAAACTCTTCTAAACTCGCCAATTAGGTCGCCGCAGTGGGACAGCCCCTTTATTTACAAATTTACTTATTGTCAGATCCTTATTTTGCGGTGAAATCTAAACAGCAAAATAAAGAAGGGATGTTCACAAAAAACTCGTACAGGTTTGCAGGTTAATTGGCTTGGTATAAAATGTAAAAACATTGTCACAAGACTGTGTAGGATAGTGTTAATGTGCGGGGATCGCTGGTTGGCACGGACTCAGTGGGCCGAGGGGCCTGTTTCGACCAGTTGACCAGCGATCACACACACACAAGCACTATCCTATACACGAGGGGCAATTTACGATTTGCAGGAGCCAATTATCCTACACGTCTATGGATCTTTGGAGTGTGGGTGGAAACCGGAGCACCTGGAGAAAACCCATGCGGTCATGGGCATAACGTACAAACGCACCCGTAGTCAGGATCGAACCCGGGTCTCTGGCGCTGTGAGGCAGCAGTTCCACCGCTGCGCCACCGTTCGGCCTGTTATCGTCTCTGAGGCAGAGAAACAGCTACTGTCTCAGGGAAATTCGTACCGGGAAGAGAATGGGAGGGTGAAGCATTAAACTTACCAAAGATAGACACAAAATGCTGGAGTAACTCAGCGGAACAGGCAGCATCTCTGGAGGGAAGGAAAGGGTGGCGTTTCTGGTCGAGACCCTTCAGCAGACTGAGAATCAGGGAGGGGGGATGCTAGAGGTACAGGAAGGTACAGAACAAAGCAGAGCCGGCATCGATGACTCAGGAAAGGTGGAGCCCACAGTGGTCCATTGTTGGCTGGGGACGAGGTGATAACGAAGGGACACAAACGGTGACATTATTTTTCAACCATTTTACAAGAACGTATTTGCTATATTCTTGATATTTTGGAACTCAAAATATTTCCAATTGTTTTAATGGGGTAATTTGATCGACCCGAAACCTGGTGCCATGTAACATGTAGAGCTCGTCTCTGTAACGGGACAGGCAGCATCTCTGGAGAAAAGGAAAGGGTGGCGTTTCGGGCCGAGACCCTTCTTCAGACTGAAAGTCACCCTTTCGAAACATCACCCATTCCTTCCCTCCAGAGACGCTGCCTGACCCGCTGAGTTACTCCGCCATTTTGTGCCTTTCTTCGGTTTGAAGCAGCATCTGCAGTTCCTTCCTGCACATTAAACTTACCGACTTGGGGCTTTTCTTGGGAAGTGGTCCTGTGGCAGGGCAAAAAAACAAAAAGACAATGCAATCAAGATTCAGCAATAACAAAACCCTTAAAAAGAACATCGAACAACACAGCGCAGGAACAGGCCCTTCGGCCCACAATGTTGGTGCCGGACATTACGCCAGGTTAAACACTTCAGTTCAGGTCAGTTTATTGTCACCTGTAACGAGGTACAGTGAAAAGCTTTAGTTGCGTGCTAACCAGTCAGCAGAAAGACAATACATGATCCCAATCCATCCAATTACAGTAAGGACAGAATATCTGGAAGGAGTTTAGGAAGATCATAGTTAAAGTAAAGGGCCTGTCCCACTTTCACGAGGTGATTCACCAACTCCCCCGACTTTTCCCCTTGATTCAAACTCGCATAATGTCCATAACGAGTCCGTAGGAGGTCGTAGATATATCGTAGCGGCTCGTTATGCCAGCCGTAGCTACTCGTGGCATCAGGTAAGCCGGGACGTTTTTTTCAGCCGGATAAAAAATGTCCACGAGTAAAAAAATGGTCGGGATGAAAGAATTCAGTGGTGAAAGTGGGACAGGCCCTTAAGCAATGTTGCGGAAGGAACAGCGATTTAAGTGTGTGGAGCGACTGTAATATGTTTAGATCTGCTTCTGTGGGTAGTGTGCAAAGCGTTGCCTGGGTCAATGAAACTGATCTCGTCTGCCTGACCCACAGGGTTACGCCAGCACTGTGGGTTTTAGACTCATTATTCCGGCATTTGCAGTTCCTTGTGTCTCCATTAGACGATTATTAACAATTACTGCCAACAGGAAGGTAAGTTGCGCCAGCAATTTGTGTCTATCTTCCATTTAAACCGGCATCTGCAGTTCCTTCCTACGCTGCCAACAGGCTGCCCCTGGTTAGAGACCGACTTCGGGAGCTCCCGACCCCGAGAGCTTCGACTGCCCCGATGGTTCGACTGCCCCGGCCACGGGAGAACAAAGAGGGAAGAAGATTGGACTTCCACCACAGTGAGGAATGTGGGGAATCTGCTGTGGTGGATGTTTATGTTAACATTTATGTAGTTGTGTCTTGTTGCTTTTTATTCCGTATGGCTGTATGGTAAATTCGCATATCACTGTACCTTAACCGGTACACGTGACAATAAAAGACCTTTGAAACCATTGAATATTTGCCATTATCAGTTTTACATTTCAGTTTTCCTTTACGTTTACGAGCAGGGGCAAGTAGCTCAGTTTAGTTTAGCTTGGAGATACAGAGCGGAAACAGGCCCTGCAGCCCACCGGGTCCGCGCCGACCAGCGATCCCCGCACACTAACACTATCCTACACCCACCAGGGACAATTTTTACATTCACCAAACCAATTAACCTACAAACTGCACGTCTTTGTAGCAATGTTACAAAATTTTGAGATTTTAAAAATCAAGTCTGCAATTTATCCCATCAGATAAAGCATAACAAGAAGTTTAATTTGACACCTAATTTACTTTCATATCTTCAGTATTAAGAAAGTTATGGCCATTTTCATGCTCGGAAATGAGTATCTTGCTTCCCATTGCCTTTCAATTGACTTAACTCAAAAGCTGTGATCTGGAAAAATTAAAAGCCCATAACTTTATTAAAAATTAAGAGAACTCAATGAAATTTTCAGTCATTATAGATTGAAGCATTCTGAAACAAATATTAAACAATCTTACTTGGATTACCTGAAATTAAAGTATATAATTAGTTAGTTATCTAATTGTAGCTAATTACAAAATTCAATGAGTAGATCTAAACATCTATCAATTTCTTAAGAAAAGATAAACTTTTTTTTAATTGCCTAAGTGTCCAAATAACATTCACACAATAATCCACAATATAACATAATTTTTAAATCTCATTTTCATGAATTTCTGGGCCAAATGGAAGGAATTTAGTGTTTAATGCCTGTAAATAAATGGCCATTTAAATCAACTAGCGAGTGGGTTTTAGTGGAATGCGGTGGATTGGAACGCTGCGGTTAGCGGTGAAGTCGGGGGGAAAATACTGGGGGTTCATACATTTTTTGGGGACCCCATTTCGCAACATTAAAATAGTATTTATGCCTCCCAAAAAACCAACTTTTAATAAAAAAATAAAGTATTTACCTTTTTTTCTCCCCTACGGAAAATGCTTCCGGTTGTCTGCGGTCACGGCTTTTGAAGGTGATTTTTAAATTACTCTAGTTAACAAATAACTTAGAGTAATTTAAAAATACCTTAATGGATGAAATGTCGGAGCGATTTTTCTTCCGCAATTAAATCGCCCGACATTCATCGATTATCCTGGTCTGGTGAAAAACGGCACTTTAAGCCCGCCCCCCTCTGAAAGGCGCCAAAGTCGCGCACACGGGGAGCGGCAGAACTGCAGCGCTGCTCAAGGTAAGTTTTGTAACATACCTAGTCTTTGGAGTGTGGGAGGACACCGAAGATCTCGGCGCAAACTCACGCAGGTCACGAGGAGAACGTACAAACTCCGAACAGACAGCACCCGTAGTCGGGATCGAACCCGGGTCCCTGGCGCTGCAAGCGCTGTAAGGCAGCAATTCTAACGCTGCGCCACTGTGGCCGCCCTGTAGAAAGTGCTTCAGCGTAGTGGAAATAGAACATGGAACCGGATAGCACATGAACAGGCCCTTCTGCCCACAACGTCAATGCTGAACATGATGCCAAGACCAACTCTTAACTGCATGCACATGAACCATACCCTTCCCCTTGCTGCATTATCCAAATGCCTTTTAAACACCACTGCCGTATCTGCCTCCATCACCACCCCTGGCAGTGCGATCTAGGCTCCCATCACTCTCTGCGTAATGAAACATGCCCCCCACATCTACATTATACTTTCCCCCCTCTCACCTTATCGCTACACTCTCTAGTGTTGGGCATTTCTGACTGTCTACCCTATCTATGCCTGTCACCATTTTACAGACTCACCAGAACCAGTGATTTCACCAGAACGGCACACCATATTCCAGGTATACCAAAGGAAATGATCGAAATTTGTTGAGTGGGCGTGAATCTCCGTGTTTAAATCTGTGCCAGGCGTCTGATCAGATTAGATTGCAGCGAGCTGACTCCTGGTACGTGAGCTCTGCTGAGTTTTCAATCATAGCCTCCAGCCCCACAGTCTAAAGCAGTCAGCGTGACACACAGATACTGCAGCAGAAGCAGAAACATATGCAGCTTCCGGTAACAAAGACTTTGGGAAATTAAATTAAAATGATGTTGAGTTTGGAATATTGCGTGCAGTTCTGGTTGCCCCCGTTGCAGGGGAGATGTGTAGGAAGGAACTGCAGACATTTCTTAAAGAGTTTTAATTTGTAGTTTGACGGACGCAGGTTGGAAACAGGCCCTTCGGCCCACCGGCTCCATGCCCAACCATGGATGGATGGCCAGTCCGTATATACGCTGTTATCCCACTCTTCCGCATCCACCACCCGCTGAGAGGGTTCTCCCGATGCCGGAACACCATCACCCGGCGAGAACGGCCTGGAACATCGGGCCTCCGTAGCGGCGACTGCGGAGGCCTCAATAGGCCCGGCAATGGATGGACATGAGGATGGGGACTGGACTTTGTGCCTTCCCTCACAGTGGGAACCATTGTGGGGGGATGTTTTATATGTTTACATTTCTTTATTATTGTTATGTGGTTATGTTGTATTCTTTTTTTTAATGTGCTGCAATGGCAATATGCATCTCACTACACCAACGTGACTAATAAAGAACCTTTGAAACCTTTGAAACCACCTGCACATCTTTAAACATTGTGGAAAGTTTTACAAAGTGGGGGCAATTTTACGGAGGCCAATTTACCCATCAACCCGCACGGCTTTGGGAAGTGGGCGGAGGAAACCCACGTGGTCACATGGGGTGGGGAAGGAAGGAATTGCAGATGCTGGTTTGTGCCGAAGATAGACACAAAACTGCTGGAGTAACTCAGGGGGGCAGAGGCAGCATCTCTGGAGAACGTGCAAACTCCACACGAGGTCAGGATGGAACCCGGCGCTGTGAGGCAGCAGCTCCACCAGCTACCTGCTCAATGGGCAACAAATCAAATTCCTTTAATTTCTCCAGATCATTTCTATTTATTACTCAAACATTCTCCCCCAATAACTTGCTCAAACATAGCGTAATACCATATAGCTGCATAAATCATCATTCCTCCTGAAGTTATACCATGCGGCAGAGAATTGCAACTGATGAGAGTTCTCCAAATAATAACCCATTGGCTCCGAAGCTAGTCACAGCGAACATGAAAATACACATACGCTGGCCACAAAATGCTGGAATAACTCAGCGGGGTCAGGCAGCATCTCTGGAGAGAAGGAATGGGTGACATTTTGGGTCGGGACCTTTCTGAACCAATCCTCCCTTCACCCCTCCCCCCCCACCCCTTCCTCCACTAAACATTGATTAACTGGTTCCACAGATCACAGTGAATTATCCCTCTTGCCAGCAATTGGCCTATCAGGGAATCTCCCTGCC
This sequence comes from Raja brachyura, assembly GCA_963514005.1. The sequence continues at coordinate 47,609,271 of OY740796.1, read as the reverse complement.
TGAGGTCAGCTGTTGACGGCCCTGATTTGTCCTGGTCTTTTTTTGCTTCCAGGCATCCCCACCCCCTCCCCTTCCCCTCAACAATCAGTCTGACTGTGGCACAGCAGGTAGAGTCGCTGCCTTACAGCGCTTGCATCGCCGGCGTCCTGGGTTCGATCCCGACTACGGGCGCTGTCTGCACAGAGTTTGTACATTCTCCTCGTGACCTGCGTGGAGTTTCTCCAAAATCTTTCCTCCCACGCTCCAAAGACGTGCAGGCATATAGATAAATTGGCGTGGTAAATGTAAAAAATATCCCTAGCGTGTGCCAGGTAGTGTTAATGTGCGGGGGTCGCAGGTTGGCGCGGACCCGGTGGGCTGAAGGGCCCGTTTCCACGCTCTATCTCTAAAACTGAAGAAGGGTCCCAAGCTGAAACGTCACCTGTTCATTTTCCCCAGAAATTCTCGCTCCAGCACTTTGTGGAAATCTTTGATATAAACCAGCATCTGCAGTTCCTTTTTGTTATATAGAACACCATAGCAAAGGAGCAGGCCCTTCGGCCCACAATGTCTTGATGCCAAATCAAACTCTTATCTGCCTCCATTTCGATGTGTCCACCCAAAAGCCACTATTGTATCTGACCAGCACCAGCATAGCTTTATTCCCTTTATCCTGGACCTATACATTGTGGACGACTAGATCTAGGTCTGGATACTAGATTCTTTTCCCATGTGGCTATCCCTGTGGCTATCAAACTGTACAACTCCTCCCCTTCTGTGGTAGGGTAGACTGACTCCCCTAACAGTGAGTGCACAGTTAATCGTTCCTCCTGGTTAATTGCAGACGCCACTGAATGCACGCTCGCAACTCCAGATAGAGATCTTGACAGGATTCCACTCAATGCCAGAGCCCTGTACTTGGAGAAGCCAAGCCATTAGCATTGTTAATTGTACAAGTCTGGAGTTCACAGCATCACAAAGGCTCATGTGCTATATATAATATCTGTGCTATTAAAAGATGATTGCAACAGCTGGAAGCCTGATTTGAAATGTTATTTGGTTATAGGTGTTTGACAGACTATGCAAGTCTATAAATCATCTCCATCCTGTCTGCTGACTCTGGGCGTAATTCCCCTCAAGTGCCATATTCAGGGAGTAATGGGCAGGCAGTCTTGGTAGGACATGCTGGAGTATAGTTGTATCCTGCGTTAGATGTGACAGTGCGTCTGCACATTAGAATTAGTTCCAGTAAAGCCTGCAGAACCTTATTTGGGGAGTGGAGGGCGCGTGCTGGCTGTGGGCAGCTGCATTTATCTAGCGGGTGTGGCAAAGAAACTCTGTAGCTTCACCAGCAACTTGTCCAAGACATACACCATCTACCTCATTGGAGACCCCCGCACTCACCTTAAAGCTCTGACCCGTGGCGTTTGATATTTCCAACGTTGGGTGAAGGTTCTGACTGTCTACCCTTTCTACTGTATGCCTCTACCAACCTCTGGCTTTCCAGAGAAACCAATCCAAGATACGCCTAACCGCAAGGCAGGCATGGTGGCACAGCGGTAGAGCTGCTGCCCTACAGCGCCAGAGACCTGGGTTCGATCCCGACTACAGGTGCTGTCTGTACGGAGTTTGTACGTTCTCCCCGTGACCTGCGTGGGGTTTCTCCAAGATCTCTACACCTGGAGTGTTGCGTACAGTTCTGGTCTCCAAATCTGAGGAAGGACATTATTGCCATAGAGGGAGTAGAGAAGGTTCACCAGACTGATTCCTGGGATGTCAGGACTGTCTTATGAAGAAAGACTGGATAGACTCGGTTTATACTCTCTAGAATTTAGGAGATTGGGAGGGGATCTTATAGAAACTTACAAAATTCTTAAGGGGTTGGACAGGCTAGATGCAGGAAGATTGTTCCCGATGTTGGGGAGGTCCAGGACAAGGGGTCACAGCTTAAGGATAAGGGGGAATCCTTTAGGACCGAGATGAGAAGGACTTTTTTCACACAGAGAGTGGTGGGTCTCTGGAACTCTCTGCCACAGAGGGTAGTTGAGGCCAGTTCATTGGCTATATTTAAGAGGGAGTTAGATGTGGCCCTTGTGGCTAAGGGGATCAGGGGGTATGGAGAGAAGGCAGGTACGGGATACTGAGTTGGATGATCAGCCATGATCATATTGACTGGCGGTGCAGGCTCGAAGGGCCGAATGGCCTACTCCTGCACCTAATTTCTATGTTTCTATCTTCAGTTTCCTCCCACACTCCAAAGACTTACAGGTTTGCAGGTTAATTGGCTTGATGTAAATATAAAGATTGTCCATAATGTGTGTAGGGTGGTGTTGAAGTGTGGTGATCGCTGGTCAGTGCGGACTCGGTGGGCCGAAGGGCCTGTTTCCGCGCTATATCTCTAAACTAAAGTGAACGAATCAATATTTGTTCACTCAAACCACAAATAACACAGAATAAAACATAAAGAACAGTTAATGAAAACTAAGACTATCAGTTCAAATTCTGACCTTTATTGTTTTTTGACCTCACTGGAAGGGCCTGTAGAGTGGTGAATCTGTGGAACTCATTGCCACAGATTGCTATGGAGGCCAACACATCAGGTATTTTTAACGTGGGGATTAATAAGTTCTTAATTAGCAACGGTTACGGGGAGGAGGCAGGAGAATGGGGTAGAGTGGGGGACGATAGATCAGCCATGAATGAATGGCGGAGTAGACTTGATCTGCTCCAATGTAGACTAATTCTGCTCCAATGTCTTCCACTCTTGTGATCTTACTGCCATCACTCCACTCACTCATAGTTTCCTGTGCTTGCGTTTTCTCCTGCCAGAGATCGGCTGTGCAACGCGGCAGATAAAATATTGAACTATCTGAGCTTAAAGACAACACAATCATTCCATCTAATCGACCAACTTGAAGAGGGATAATACCTAACCCTAATGACAACATGGGAGCGGAGGCCTCCAGCAGTTTTGCCCATCTATCACTCATTCCTTCTCTCCAGAGATGCTGCCTGCCCCGTTGAGTTACTCCAGCAACTTGTGCCCGTCTTAAACCAAACTATTGTCAGATACACTAGGCCGCAATGAGACCCCTTGCTCACATGAAGCACACAGACAGTGAACTCCAGAAATGATGAACGCAACAATAAATACAATGACAAATACCCAAACATAAGCCAGGAGCGGTCAAAGGGACCAAGACTCGATAGAAGATGTCCAGTTTGAAGGGGGACCTCATCCCATAATGTCGCAGAGCCGTTCCCTCCACAGATGCTGTCTGACCTGCTGAGTTCCACCAGCACTTTGTGTTGTGCTCCTGATTCCAGCATCTGCAGTTCCTTGTGCCTCGAAGTCCAGAAGGCTACATTTCAGTCATCATGAGCTTGACAGCTAATTAGTCACCGGTCATAAATCTCTTTGAATCGGACACTAGTCACGGTGGCGCAGCGGTAGAGTTGCTGCCTCACAGCTCCAGAGACCCGGGTTCCTCGATCCTGACCACGGGTGCTGTCTGCATGGAGTTTGTATGTTCTCCCCGTGGCCGCCTGGGTTTTCTCCGGGTGCTCCGGTTTCCTCCCACAAATCCGTGCTGGTCTGAACAGAGTTTGTACGTTCTCCCCGTGACCTATGTGGGTTTCCTCCGGGTTTCCTCCCGCACTCTAAAGACGTGCAGATTTGTAGGTTCATTGGCTTGGTAAGATTATAAATTGTCCCTAGTGAGTGTGGGATAGTGTTAATGTGTGGGGATCGCTGGTCGGCACGGACTCGGTGGGCCGAAGGGCCTGTTTCCGCGTAGGTTCCTGCCTCGCTAAACTAAGCTAAACTAAATTAGGTTAGCAATTCAGAATTTTCCCCTCGTCTGTGGTATAATTTCTTCCTTACTTCCCACCTCCCAACTGATAGTAAATACTTCTGAAATGTAAATGGTTTTAGGTGCACGTGCACACACAGCATCAGCTCGATGATTGTGGGCTGGGTGCCACAAGTTAACAGTTCAAAAGGCTTCACTGTGTGCAATACACTTGTTGGGCAGCATAGCAGCACCTGTGGTAGTATGCAGGGGTCAGAAGCAGACACTAATCTGCCATCTTTACCATGGTCTGCCCTGCACCTGACCTCTGACCCAAAACAATTTGTTTCGCTCAACTATACAAGCCACAGATATCCAACATAATCGAAGACTTGTCCCACCCCGGTTATTCCTGCTTCTCCCCGCTCCCATCCGGCAGAAGGCACGGAAGCTTGACAGCGCGCACCACCAGACTCAGGAACAGCTTCTTCCCCTCAGTTATCAGGCTTTTGAACGGTCCTTCCATAAGCTAGGGGTACTGCCCGATTCACCACTACCTCATTGTGGACATTGGAATTTGTCTATGGAACTTCATTCATTCATTCATCAGTGTTGAAAACATTAGTGACGCAGTGGTGCCGGTTTCCGACGGGAACGGTGACGGACGCACCACACGTCTCTGTCCTCCAGTTCCTGCGGGCTTCCGCCACTGGAAGTATAGCATTTTGGTGTGTGTGTGTGCTTTATCATCATTCCTGACAATTCTATGTATGACAGTGATCACAACCTCTACTGAAGTGCGGATGGCCGTCGGCTCGCTAGAAGCTCATCCGCCCTTTGACGGGTCTTGTTTTTGGTCCTGCTGGGGGTCCACAGCCCCCTCCTCACCTGGCAAACCAGGTGGGGGAGACGGTTTAGGCGCCGACTATCCGACCCTGGAGCAGGTAACATGAGATTCCATGGTACCCTGACGGGGGGGACTCCCCCCGACCCGATGCGTTACAATGCTGAGAACTAGATTCCGCACTCTGTATCCTACCCTTGGCTCGATCTTAGTTTAGTTTAGTTTAGAGATACAGCGTGGAAACAGGCCCTTCGGCCCGCCATGTCCGTGCCGCCGTGCACCAACACTCTCCTACACACACTGGGAACAACTGCAATTTTAACCGAAGCCAATCTACCTACAAACCTGCATGTCTTTAGAGTGTGTGAAGAAACCAGAGCACCCGGAGAAAACCCACGCGGTCACGGGGAGAATGTATAAACTCCATACAGGCAGCACCCATGGTCAGGATTGAACCTGGTTCTCTGGCGCAGCAAGCGCTGTAAGGCGGCAAATCTACCGCTGCGCCACCGTGCCGCCCTTCAACTTGAGTTTGACATGACTGTGTTTATGTACGGTATAGCTGGTCTGTGTGGACTGCACGCAAAGCTTTTCACCGTACCTCGGTACACGTAATCATAATAAACCTGAACCTAATGAAATGTGGAAGTAAATGCTGACCTAACCATGAACTTCACGTAAATGAGGGTGGACTTTAATTGGGGGGAAAACTAGAACATTGCAGTCATATTCTGGTGTCGTTAAAGAAGGCAAACACTGAATATCTGAAGGGTGGCACGGTGGTGCAGCGGTAGAGTTGCTACCTCACAGCGCCAGAGACCCAGGTTCGAATGTAACTACGGGTGCTGTCTGTACGGAGTCTGCGCGTTCTCCCCGTGACCTGCGCGGGTTTTCTCCGAGATCTCCGGTTTCCTCCCAAACTCCAAAGTTGTACAGGTTTGTAGATTCATTGGCTTGGTATAAATGTTGTTGTAAATTGTCCCTAGTGTGTGTGCAGGGAAGTGTCAAGGGCCTGTCCCACTCGGGTGTCATTTGCGTCTCACGCAGAGATTTGGTACATTCCAAAATCCTGGGGCGCCGTGCACGACAGCGTCACTGCCTATGTCACCATGCACCATGCGCGCGTAACGTGCACCAGGCATTAAATGATGTCGCGTGAATGACACGCAAATCGCAAGTAACTATATAACCATATAACAATTACAGCACGGAAACAGGCCTTCTCGGCCCTTCCAGTCCGTGCCGACCATTTATTTTCCCCTACTCCCATCTACCTGCACTCAGACCATACCCCTCCATTCCCTTCCCGTCCATATACCTATCCGCTTTACTTTTAAATGTTAAAATCAATCCTGCCTCCACCACTTCTGCAGGAAGATCATTCCACACAGCCACCACTCTCTGAGTAAAGAAGTTCCCCCTCATGTTACCCCTAAACTTCTGTCCCTTAATTCTCATGTCATGCCCTCTTGTTTGAATCTTCCCTACCCTCAATGGGAAAAGCTTATCCACGTCAATTCTGTCTATCCCGTTCACCATTTTAAAGACCTCAATCAAGTCCCCCCTTAACCTTCTGCGCTTCAAAGAATAAAGACCTAACTTGTTCAACCTTTCTCTGTAACTTAGTTGCTGGAACCCAGGCAACATTCTAGTAAATCTCCTCTGTACTCTCTCTGTTTTGTTGAAGTGTGCAGGGATCGGTGGTCGGTGTCGACTCAGTGGGCCGAAGGGCCTGTTTCCGCACCGTGTCTCCAAACTAAAAAAAACATTAATACACAACTGTTTACAAAACATTCCAGATCTTTCATGTAAGTTGAAACGATTTTGTAAAATGGTCGACCACCAGTAAACATGACAGCCATTTGCAGGCAACAGCAAGATGTATTTACGATCAATAGATTAAAAAGAAATCATCAGAGTATGAAAGACCATTCACGCTGTGACAGTCCCTTTGAAAGAGCCAGCAATTAGACCCAGGCTCCGGTCTTTGATTTCCAAGTTAGTTGGAAATCTTGGCTGCATCTGCTTCAATCAGCCTTTGCAGAACGTGATGACGTGTCACAAAATGACATTTCTCCAAATCGGGTTGGATTTTTTTTTGGCCAATTATCTGCAATGCGTTTGTCCGGATATCAATTCTATAGCCAGCGGAGTCTGAAGTTCTCAGTCTGTTGACGCTTACACTGATAAAGGTAATTGCATGTTGCTGAGAAATCACTGCAAGCAGAAAGCTCTCTGTGGTTCTTTCCTCATGAGGTTGAAAAGTCCAGGGCTAAACCGACTCATTAGATCCAGCCTGCCTTTGTTGAAATCTCTACTTGGAACGTAAGACCCACACACCCCAAACAAATGAGAGGCGCAGATAAGGTAGACAGATCGGGTAAGCAATAGACAATAGGTGCAGGAGTAGGCCATTTGGCCCTTCGAGCCAGCACTGGCATTCAATGTGATCATCCCTAATCAGCACCCCGTTCCTGCCTTCTCCCCATATACCCTGACTCCATTATTTTTAAGAGCCCTATCTAGCTCTCTCTTGAAAGCATCCAGAGAACCGGCCTCCACTGCCCTCTGAGGCAGAGAATTCCACAGACTCACCACGCCAGGGTAGGCTTGTATACTCTGGAGTTAAGAAGGATGAGAGGGAGATCTTATTGAAACAGAAAATATTATTAAGGGTTTGGACACGCTAGAGGCAGGAAACATGTTCCCGATGTTGGGGGAGTCCAGAACCAGGGGCCACAGTTTAAGGATAATGGGTGAGCCATTTAGAACAGAGACGAGGAAACACTTTTTCTCCCAGAGGGTTGTGAGTCTGTGGAATTCTCTGCCACAAAAGGCAGTGGAGGCCAATTCACTGGATGTTTTCAAGAGAGAGTTAGATTTAGCTCTTAGGGTTAAAGGAATCAAGGGATATAGGGAAAAAGCAGGAACTGATTTTAGGTGATCAGCCATGATCATATTGAATGGCGGTGCTGGCTCAAAGGGCTGAATGGCCTACTCCTGCACCTATTTTCCTATGTTTCTCTGGATCATCGATCGATTCAAGGATCAGTGGATCAATCTGAGGGGTATCTTTTTCACACAGAGGGTGGTGGGTGTATGGAACGAGCTGCCAGAGGAGGTGGTTGAGGCAGGGACTATCCCAACATTTAAGAACCAGTTAGACAGGCACATGGATAGGACTTGTTTGGAGGGAAGTGGACCAAACGCAGGCAGGTGGGACTAGTGCAGCTGGGACGTGTTGTCCAGTGTGGGCAAGTTGGTCCGACAGGCCTGTTTCCACGCTGTGTCACTCTATGACTATAGGCAGATGAGATCAGATAAACTTGGCATCACGTTCAGCACAAACGTTGTGGGCCGAAGGGCCCGTTCCTGTGCTGTTCTAGGTTTTATTAACAAACCAGAGTGTTGCAAATATTCTGGCAGCATCATCCCAGCCTCTGCAGGAGAATAGTTGCCAGGGGATTGGGATGTGAAAAATGCATGCTTGCTTTCATCTCTGCTCTGCTAATATGTTGGGTGTTTGCTATATTTTCCATTTTATAACAGAGACGCTGATTTTGCATTTCAAAGCACAAAAAAATCTCATCTGTAGGATTTTAGAAGTGACCTTAAAATGTCGTGCCATGCATTCTAACAGGCAAGACATTTCCAAACCCTCTGGGTCCTTAGATTCCTGCCAAAATTCTCTAATGCATTCCTCGTTTGGAAATGTGAATGTCCTGCACAATGAAGCCTTTGAAAACCAAGAGCAAAAAAATAGGTTTAGTGGAGTTTGGTTCAGAGATACAGAGCGGAAACAGGCCCTTCGGCCCACCGAGTCCGTGCCGACCAGCGATCCCCGCACATTAACACTATCCTGCACACACACACACACACACTGACACACACACACACACACGTGTGAGGGACAAATTACAATTTTACTAAGCCAATTAACCTACAAACCCGGGGTCAAGGACAGAGCATTCACGTCGCGGCCCTGTTTCCACCAATCTTTCCACCACCACCGACAAGAAACACAAGAAGCGACAAAACAGTCACCGTTGTATTTAGACGCCGAGAAGTGCGTTCAGCTCTGGCTCAGCAACTTCGAATCTTGCGTGCGGACTCGATAAAAATAAGAAGATAAGAAGGAGAAGACCGATAAGAAGAAGAAGACATGAACGTCTTTGGAGTTTGGGAGGAAACAGGAGCGCCCGGAGAAAACCCACACGGGTCACGGGGAGAACGTGCAAACTCTGTGCCGACAGCGCCCGTAGTCAGGATCGAATTTAGGTCTCCAGCGCCGTTAAGGCGGCAACTCTACCGCTGCGTCACCGTGCCGTTTTACATTGAGTTTCGTTACTTCATTAGAGAGAGAAGGATTTGTGATACATCTCTGCCGGGTTTCAGGTGCCGGTGGAGCCCACTGCAACACCTTACCTCAAAGCACCAAGCTTGCAGATGGACGGCAAGGAAAGAGGGACTTGTTACATCTTTCTTCAGTTACTGCAGTTGAGTCTGAAGAAGGGCTTCGGCCCGAAACGTCATCTATCTCCTTCGCTCCTTAGATTCTGTTGCAGCCGCTGAGTTTCTCCAGCGTTTCGTGTACCCTTGACTTGTTACCCTCACCTGATCTAATTGTTACGTGGACATGGTCTGATTCCACTCAATCAGCAGAGCGTTTTGTCGATGGCAAAGAGACAGAATCCAAATACTTCCAATGAAAGCAAGCTTGATATTGATTGCTGCTAGTGTCAATCAGCTCTTGGCACTCAATCTGGTGAAATAATTCACAGTTCATGATTTGCAAAGCTATGAAATCAGCCACAAAATGTTTGCTGATCCGCTATGTTCACGACCAAAAATTGAAGAAACCCAGAGAGTCAGAGATAGGAGGTAATTAGCGGGACAGGCAGCATCTCTGGAGAGAAGGAATGGGCGACGTTTCGGGTCGAGACCCTTCTTCAGTCGAACAGTTCAGCAAGGGAACGGACCCTTTGGCCCACAATGTTTGTGCCAAACATGATGCCATGTTCAACTGATCTCATCTGCCTGTATATGATCCATGTCCCCCTATTCTCTGCACTTTCATGCACCTATCTAAACGCCTCTTAAACGCCACCATTGTTCCTGCCTCCACCACCACCCCGGCAATGTGTCCCATGCATCCACCACACTCTGTGCTAATACAATTGAGGCAGCTCCTTCAAACTTAGTTTAGTTTAGTTTACTCTATTTATTGTCACGTGTACCAACAGTACAACGGGATCTGGGGGGTCCTTGTTCATCAGTCAATGAAAGTAAGCACGCAGGTACAGCAGGCAGTGAAGAAAGCGAATGGCATGTTGGCCTTTATAACACGAGGAGTTGAGTCTTGGAGCAAAGAGGTCCTTCTGCAGTTGTACAGGGCCCTAGTGAGACCACCTGGAGTATTGTGTGCAGTTTTGGTCTGCAAATTTGAGGAAGGACACTCTTGCTATTGAGGGAGTGCAGCGTAGGTTTACAAGGTTAATTCCCGGGATGGCGGGACTGTCATATGCTGAGAGAATGGAGCGGCTGGGCTTGTACACTCTGGAGTTTAGAAGGATGATCAAGCATGATCACACTGAATCACATTGAAGGGTCGAATGGCCTACTCCTGCACCTATTGTCTATTGAGATACAGTGCAAAGCTTGTGTTGCGTGCTAACCAGCCAGCAGAAAGACAATACAGGATTACAATCGAGCCGCCCACAGTGTTGCAGGTACATGATAAAGGGGATAACATGAATGATGTTAAAGTCAGTAAAGTCCGATCAAAGATAGCAGCAAGATTCATGATTCAGGCCACACAGAGCTGCCAATAGTGAAATTCATTTGATGGGGTCTCACATCGGAATAAGGCTTTTACTGTGGACTGAATGTCATTCAAGATAGAATATTGTGACCTTCCAAGTGGGATTTTCATTTACAATCAATACAACAATAAAATAAAGTGGAACAAATATATATCGCAGAGCAATATGATAGTTCAACACTAGCTTAGAACCCACAGTGATACAGTGTGGAAACAGGCCCTTCGGCCCAACTTGCCCATGCCAACCAACATGCCCATCTACACTTGTACCACCTGCCTGCATTTGGCCCATTTCCCTCTAAGCCTGTCCTATCCATGTACCTGTCTAAATGTTTCTTCAACTTTCTTAAAAGTCTCTGCCTCAACGACCTCTTCTGGCAGCTCGTTCCATACACCCACCACCCTTTGTGTAAAAAGATTCCTACTAAATCGTTCCCTCCTCACCTTAAACCTATGTCCTCTGCTTCTTGATTTCCCTACTCTGGGTCAAAGCTCCTGATTCCCCTTCGCTGGGTAACCTGATATTATGGGGCCTGAAGACAGACACAAAATGCTGGAGTAACTCAGCGAGTCGGGCTGCATCCCTGGAGAAAACAAATAGGGAACGTTTCAGGCCGAAACCCTCCTTTGGACTCAAAACGTTTCTGACCCAAAGAGTCACGTGTTCCTTCTCTGCAGAGATGCTGCCTGACCCGCTGAGCTGCTCCAGCACTTTGTGTCTGCTTACACTAGTATAGTTGAGAGAAACAGTGCGGAAACAGGCCAGCTCCAGTGTACATCTCCAATGTCAACCAGCATCTGCCGTTGCTTCCTATGCATGTTAATCTGAGTATGACAACAGACAATAGACAATAGGTGCAGGAGTAGGCCATTCGGCCCTTCAATGTGATCATGCCCTATCAGTACCCTGTTCCTGCCTTCTCCCCATATCCCCTGACTCCGCTATCTGTAAGAGCCCTATCTAGCTCTCCCTTGAAAGCATCCAGAGAACCGGCCTCCACCGCCCTCTGAGGCAGAGAATCCCACAGACTCACCACTCTCTGTGAGAAAAAGTGTTTCCTCATCTCCGTTCTAAATGGCTTACCCCTTATTCTGCATGTTTCTATTGCATGGATAGAGTAGACTTTACTGGCTTTATCTTGCGCTAAACGTTATTCCCTTATCATGTATCTTTTTATGCACAGTAAACAGCTCGATTGTGGCCCCTATTTCTGGAGTCCCCCAACATCGGGAACATGTTTCCTGTCTCCAGCGTGTCCAAACCCAAAATAACCTTACATGTTTCTTGTATGATTATCACTAGCTTGCTAACAACATGAAAATCAATATAAAAAACGTGCTGGAGTAACTCGGCGGGTCAGACCTGCTGAATTACTCCGGCACTTCGTATCTTCTTTCTTGCAAAGCTGCGTCTGCAGTTCCTTGTTCCTACTTTCTGAAGATCATCGATCTTGGTTCTCAACAAAAAGGAAATGAGCAGGAAAGATACTTCCTGCTCTGCCAACAACATCCAGTAATTTAGAGAAGAAACTGCACGCAAGTGGAGACTGATAAATAATTCACACCGATAGCTTGCATTAGTGGTGGAAATGAGAACAGCTATGACCACCTAACCACTCCACGCCGAGATTACTGCGCAGACGTCAACAGTGAACGGCTACACTGGGATGAATTATCCAATAAACGTAGGTATGCAAACATCATCCCGAAAGTGGGCGGGCGTGACTCACGTTGCAGCGGCCCCTACAGCCTGTCTGTCTTTTTAACTGTCTAGTTAAATGTAGTTGTTCGTGTTTTTTTTGTATTGTTTGTAACTGTGTATATGTGGGGGGTGGGGGAACTTTTAAATCTCTTCCCTGCACGGGAGACCCGACTTTTTCCCTGTCGGGTCTCCGTTGTCGTTGGGGCCTAGCACCGTGGAGCGGCCTCCGACCGGGACGACCTGGGGGCTCCAGTCACGGAGCCTGCGGAGCTGCGGACTTACTATCGTGGGGCTGGCCGGCCTCGGAGCGTGGGGAGCGGCGGTGGCTCGCTGCTACGGCCCGACTCCGGAGCTCCAGCTCCAGCTGCAGACCGGTAGACTGTCGGGATATCGGGAGCTCGTGGGTCCGGGTGGGAGACCGCTCTCCGGAGCTCCCGCAACACAGCTTATCCAGCCCGTGTTGTGGGGTTGGAGCGACCCGGAGTGGGACCGTACATCGCCCCGCGTGGCTTTAATGGCCGCGGGACATTCCAGTGCCCGCCGGGGGCTCCAACTGTGACCTTTGGGCCTAGAGCGGGGCCGTACATCGCCCGGCGCGGCCTCAATGGCCGTGGGACTTAACACCGCCCGCCTGGGGCTTGGACATCGGGAGAGAAATGGTGCGGGGGAGAGAGAAGACTTTGCCTTCCATCACAGTGAGGAGGGGATTCACTGTGATGGATGTTTGTGTGAATTGAATTGTCTGTGTGTTTTTTTATGAATTGTTCTGTTGCATGGCTCTGAGGTTGGAATGACAAGTAATAAAATAAAATCAAAATCAAATGCATCTTGAATATAGAATAAATTAAAGTGCAATAAACTTTAGACTTTAGAGATACAGCGCGGAAAGATAGACCCTTCGGCCCACCAAGTCAAGGCTGACCAGCGATTACCCCACACACTAACACTATCCTGCACACTAGGGACAGTTTACAATTTCACCAAAGCCAATTAACCTGCAAACCTGTACGTTTTTGGCGTGTGGGAGGAAACCGGAGAACCCGGAGAAAACCCACACGGATCACGGGGAGAACGTACAAACTCCGTACAGACAGCACCTGTAGTCGGGATCGAACCTGGGTCTCTGGAGCTGCAAGGCAACAACTCTACCGCTGCGCCACCGTGCCACCCTGGCCAATAGTTTAATAGTGCGGATGCGGTGAAATGTTATATTTTTGATTCAAAACGCCTGCCTTTAATATAAAACAAATTAGCGTGCAATAGACTTTGGCGATTAGGCAGCAGGGCCTTTGACCCACCGAGTCCTATCCCCGGTGCGTAGGATAGTGTTAGTGAGTGGGGATCGTCGGTCAGCATGGACTCGGAGGGCCGAAGGGCCTGTTTTTGCGTTGCATCTCGAAACTGAATGAAATAATTGTAAGGCAGATTACGAGACAAACGTGAATACGTTAATAAACAACTAACGCTGTATAAAACCAACTACGTTAATGAACACTGTGCTATTATATAGGAAACATGAATGATTTCATGTTCCTTACAATGCACAGTAACAGGATAAAATGGTCGCCCTCAAAATTCAACTGTTTACTTTCGCAGCTGTATGCAAGTATAAATGGGATGGTATCCATTCATCAAACCACAGGAATGACAGAGGGACCATTCACATAATAATCCTCTGTAATATACTGTAACTGGGGCAGCACGGTGGCGCAGCGGTAGAGTTGCTGCCTTATAACACTTACAGCGCTGGAGACCCGGGATCGATCCCGTCTACGGGCACTGTCTGTCCGGAGTTTGTACGTTCTCCCCGTGACCGCGTGGGTTTTCTCCGAGGTCTTCGGTTTCCTCCCGCATTCCAAAGACGTACAGGTTTGCAGGTGAGTTGGCTCGGTAAATGTGTAAATTGTCCCTAGTGCGTGTAGGATAGTGGATCGCTGGTCGGTACAGACTCGGTGGGGCCTGTTTCCGTGCTGTATCTCTAAATTAAACTAAACTATACTAGTATTTTGTTTTCTATGAAAAATATATATATATTATTGCAAATGTAAGTACTGGCCATTCTGCCATCTCATTAAGCTTAATTAGTTTAGTTTGGTTTGGAAAGCACCAAGCAGGAGGGTGACCCACAATACCCACTCTTCCAACACGTCCAGGCACCAAAGAGGTTAAAGAGCTTCTATGAATAGCTTCCTACATGCAGTTCAACCCCTGAATGATAACCTGTAGGATAGAAGCTTGGGTGACCCACCTACAATCAAAACCCCACACACTGACACTATACCCTGAGGAGTCCCTTCCATTGGGAGCGAAAGAGACATGGCCAGTCCGGCTCTGCCTCAACCGCCTCAGAACATGGGTGGGACGGTGCAAAGCCCTCATGCAGAGGTGGGGGCACAACCGGATGTGACTGGGGGGGAGGCAACCCAAACTGTGGAGCACTTACTTACCTGCCCTCTCCTCCCAGAGCCCTGCAAACCAGAAGGCCTCAAGGTCTTCAACCCACGTGCCAGAGCCTGCGTTATGCAGTGGCTTGGAAAAGTGTAGCGACAAGACAAGAAGGAGGAGTTTAGAGATACAGCGCAGAAACAGGCTTTCGGCCCACCCAGTCCGCACCGGCCAACGGTCCCTGCACATTAACACCATCCTGCACACACTAGGGTCCATTCGACATTTCTACCAAGCCAATTAACCCACAAACCTGTACCTCTTTGAGCTGTGGGAGCAAACCAAAGGTCTCGGGGGGGGAACGTACAAACGCTGTAGACAAGCATCCGTAGTCAGGATCGAACCCGGGTCTCTGGTGCTATGAGGCAGCGACTCTACCGCTGCGCCGCCATGCCACCTAATTGCAGCACAAGTAATGAGCTCTTAAACATTGCAATTTGTTATCAATAGAGAAAGGGTTAACTGTGTATTTCAGCAATTTAAGGGCATGCTAAATGTTACTCAATCAGGAAAATTCATCGCACTTAAGCCAGGGCAGAATGGGGACATTGTGAATTCACCGCTAGTGCAGGAAGACATTTAAAAAAAACTGCAGATATTGGTAATCAGAAACAAAAGCAAAAAGTTCTGGAAACACTCAGTGAGGCATGGTGGTGCAACGGTAGAGTTGCTGCCTTACAGCGCCGGAGGCCCAGGTTCGATCCTGACTACGGGCGCTGTCTGTACGCAGTGCGTACGTTCTCCCCGTGACCTGCGTGGGTTTTCTCCGAGATCTTCGGCTTCCTCTCAGGTTTGTGGGTTAATTGGCTCAGTGTAAATGTAAAATTGTCCCTAGTGTGTGTAGGGTAGTGTTAGTGCGCGGGGATCGCTGGTCGGTGCGGACTCGATGGGCCAAAGGGCCTGTTTCCGCGCTGTATCTCCAAACTAAACTATACACGGTGGGTAATACAGCACAAAACTGGCCCATCCCATACTTACCCACCAAGATGCCCCATCTACACTCGTCCCATATCCCTCAAAACTCCTCGCTATACAGATGCCTGTGCAAACATCGTTTAGAAGTTGTCGTAATACCACCACTGATGCAAGCTATTTGCCTGAATTATTTATCACCCTTCACTTGCATGTAATTTCAGATATGGATCACTGGAAGTTGTTGGCAGGACAGGATGTATCTTCATTGCTAATTTCCTTTTTGTTAAGAACCGAGATCGATGATCTTCAGAAAATCGGAACAAGAAACTGCAGAACTGCAGATGCAGCAGGTCTGACCCGCTGAGTTACTCCAGCACCTTGTGTCTTTTTGTTTCATATCTATTTTCAACTACCTCCTCTGGCAATAGGCACAAAATGCTGGAGTAAAGGGCCTGTCGACTGCCGGCGACTGTCGCAGTCGAGGCAGGTCGTCAATAAAATGGCGACTGGACCCCCCCCCCCCCCCCCCCCCACTACGACAAGCTACGACGACCTACCACCTAGTCGACGTCAAGCTACGGCAAGCTACCGACAACCAGCGACCCAATCGTTCAGACTTAGGATGTCCACCTCCGACCACACCTACGACCACACAGGCGACAACCGAAGTCAACCTATGTCCACCCACGACAAGCTACGACCCAGTTATCTTCGGTGACAACTGAAGACAGTGCCTGTCGCTACTTGACTTCTCTTGACGCCGGTACCTGTCGCCTGTTGACGTTGGTAGTCGCCAACGGAATTCACTGAAGTCAGCGCCAGCGACAACCTACGTCATCCTGGCGACAACCTACGACAGCACCGACGTCAGCTACGTTCATTGACGTCAAACCCTCTTTCGCCAACATTTGTTGAACGTGTTGAAAATCCAGCGGCGACCAGAAAGACGCTACGACTCTTTGGGCGACGATTCACGACTGTACAGGTGACACCCCGGCGACCATGTGGTCGCCTGTAGTCGCCTAAAAAATAGCCTTAAGTGGGACAGGCCCTTAATTCGGCGGGTCAGGCAGCTTCTCTGGAGACAAGGAAAAGGTGATGTTTCGGGTCAGAAACCTCCTCCAGACCTCCTCTGGCAGCTCGCTCCATATAGTGCCACCGCCTTCTGTGTGAAAAGGTTGCCCCTCAGGTTTCTCCTGCCCTTCCCACCTGAAACCTTAGCTCTCTGGTTCTTGCTTCATCAAACTAGGGAAAATGCATTCACCAAATCTCTTCCTAGGGTACAGGCTTCTTCTATGGTTGCACATCCGTCACCGCTGCCAGGAAGAATGCATTTGTACCGGTTTTGACAATGAGATGCTCCTGATTCTTGACTCTTTGGTGGAACGAGAAAAGGAGTTCATGTTTTAGGTCGAATTAGATATTTCGGGCGGCATGGTATCGCAGCGCTATAGTTGCTGCCTTACAGACCCAGAGACCCAGGTTCGATCCCGACTACGGGTGCTGTCTGTACGGAGTTTGCACGTTCTCCCCGTGACTTTTCTCCGAGATCTTCGGTTTCCTCCCGCACTCCAGAGATGTACAGGTTTGTAGGTTAATTGGCGCTGGTAAAAATAGTAAATGATCCGTAGCGTGTGTGTAGGATAGTGTTAATGTGCGGGGATCGTTGGTTGGCGCGGACTCGGTGGGCCGCAGGGCCTGTATCCGCTCTGTATCTCGAAACTTAACCAAACTAAATAGATACTGGAGTAACTCAGAGGGTCAGGCAGCATTTCTGGAGGGAGATGTTTTGGATCAATGCATCTTGAAACACTGACCTGCTGAGTTCAAGAATCGCCCAGGCTTGCATCCGACCACACATCACCTGAACTAGGATGCATCACCCATGGTCAGTCATGACCGAGGGGGACCTACTACCGAGGTACAGTGAAAAGCTTTTGTTGCGTGCTAACCAGTCAGCAGAAAGACAATACATGATTACAATCGAGCCATTCACAGTGTACGGATACATGATAAGGGAATAACGTTTAGTGCAAGATAAAGCCGGCAAAGTCCGATCAAACATAGTCCGAGGGTCATCAATGAGGTAGATAATAGTTCAGGACCGCTCTCTAGTTGTGGTAGGACAGTTCAATGACCTGATAACAGCTGGGGAGAAACTAAATCTGGAATAGAAACATAGAAAAATAGGTGCAGCAGCAGGCCATTCGGCCCTTTGAGCCAGCACCGCCATTCAGTATGATCATGGCTGATCATCTAAAATCAGTACCCCGTTCCTGCCTTTTCCCCACATCTCTCGATTCCTTTAGCCCCAAGAGATAAATCTAACTATCTCTTGAAAACATCCAGTGAATCGGCCTCCACTGCCTTCTGTGGCAGAGAATTCCGCAGATTCACAACTCTCTGGGTGATGCAGTTTTTCCTCATCTCACTCCTAAATGGCCTGCCCCTTATTCTTAAACTAAGATCCCTGGTTGTGGACATTGGGAACATTTTTCCTGGATGTAGACTGTCCAGGCTTTTAAAAATGATATATGTTTCTATAAGATGCCCTCTCATCCTTCTAAATTCCAGTGAATACAAGCCCAGTCGACCCATTCTTTCATCATATGTCAGTCCCGCCATCCCGTGAATTGATCTGGTGAACCTACGCTGCACTCCCTCAATAGCAAGAATGTCCTTCCTCAAATTAGGAGACCAAAAATGCACGCAATTGAATGCATGAAATCCATATCAATTGATATCAAGTGATGAAATCCAGATCAATTCTCTGCTTTCTTACAAGGACATGAGCTGATTTCCTTTCAATAGCGGACAGAAAGATATTGAAATGCATGCCATGTTCATTCATTATCGCCAGACTACAGTTCTTCATGCTTGTATGTTTAATTTCGATGAACAATTTGCTTTGTAAGGTGAAATTCATGCCCAAAGCAAACAAGAGACTCATCCTCTGCCAGAACAACGTTGGAATCAATTTACTAATCGAACCTGGGTCATTATGGACGTTTAGTACTGCTGCACCATGTAAGCCCTGGATATGAATCAAAGTCATAGTGGACACACACTAACGATTTCTCTCACCTATTCCACATGGATGTCTCCATCATTCCTTCCCCCCCCCCTCCTCCCCAGCAATTTATCACGCTCGCAGACTGTACAAATTAAATTATCCTAGTATATCATTGCGTTTTAAACACTTTGTCAAAAGTAAATCAGAAGATTAAGCTCACTGTACCCCAGCAAGTTCAATCATTACGACAGGCCCCTCGAAGAAAAGCACGAAGAAAAAGCTATTGGTTTCCATGTGAATTCCATGTGCTATTATCTCTCCCATTACTCCAAAATTGGTTTAACTGCAATATATACAGTCAAGTCCGGCATGAAGTTCTAATGACATCTATTGCCATGACCTGTAAATGTTTTAAACGATGGACAATAGACAATAGGTGCAGGAGTAGGCCATTCGGCCCATTCAGCCAGCACCACCATTCAGTGTGATCATGGCTGATCATCCCCAATCAGTACCCCGTTCCTGCCTTCTCCCCATATCCCCTGACTCCGCTATTTTTAAGAGCCCTATCTAGCTCTCTCTTGAAAGCATCCAGAAAACTCCACAGACTCACCACTCTCTGCGAGAAAAAGTGTTTCCTCGTCTACTTTCTAAATGGCTTATCCGTTATTCTTAAACTATGGCCCCTGGTTCTGGACTCCCCCAACAACGGGAACATGTTCCCTGCCTCAAGCGTGTCCAAACCCTTAACAATCTTACATGTTTCAATGAGATCCCCTCTCATCCTTCTAAACACCAGAGTGTACAAGCCCAGCTGCTCCATTCTCGCAGCATACGACAGTCCTGCCATCCCGGGAATTAACCTTGGAAACCTATACTGCACTCCCTCAATAGCAAGAACGTCCTTCCTCAAATTAGGGGAGCAAAACTGCGCACAATACTCCAGGTGTGGTCTCACTAGGGCTCTGTACAACTGCACATGTGTGGGGAGAGACTTCATTCAGAGCAGTTGTAAACTGAATGACTACTGTACTTCATTCTAAACAGTGTAGTGTTGCCCTTTACCCTGTAGACATCAACAGTGTTTTCCCAAAGGCAGTGCAACTTAAACCTACTCTCCCTCTCCCCTGACGCTCACTGAAGAAGGTTCTCGACCCCGAAACGTCACCCATTCCTTCTCCCCGGAGATGCCGCCTGTCCCGCTGAGTTACTCCAGCATTTTGTGTCCATCCTCAAATCTCCCACCTTCTCCCCCAACCACTCCCAACTCAAAGGAAACAATAGCCAACATCCCATTTTAGTTTTGGAGAACAGGCCTCTCGGACCCACCGAGTCCGCGCCGAGCGTCCATGGGCCGTTGACACCAGGTCTATGTTAATCCCACTCCCTGCACACACGGGGCCATTTACAGAGGCCAGTTAACCGGTGTTTGGACAGTGTCTCTGGAACATGGCAGGAGGCCGGAGCACCTGGAAGGAACCCACACGGTCACAGGGAGAAGGTGCAAACTCCACACACAGAGACAGCAGCTGAGGTCAGGATCGAACCTGCTTCTGTGGCGCTGCGAGGCTGTGCCACTCTGCCGCCTTGAGTTCATTTTTTACATCTCTGCAGCATACGTATTGATCTGTGGTCTGCAGAAGCCAGGAGATCAGTGACAGCTGTAAACAGGCTAGTTTATGCAACCTTGCCTTACAGCGCCAGAGATTAGGGGCGGCACGGTGGCGCAGCGGTAGAGCTGCGGGTTTGATCCTGACCACGGGTGCTGTCTGCACGGTGTTTGCACGTTCTTCCCCCGTGACCTGCGGGGGTTTTCTCCGGGTGCTCCGGTTTTCTCCCACACTCCAAAGATATGCGGATTTGTAAGTTAATAGCCTTCGGTAAAACTGAAAATCGTCCCTGGTGTGTGTAGGACAGGGCAAGTGTGCGGGGCGATCGCGGGTCGGCGCGGACACGGTGGGCCAAAGGGCCTGTTTCTGAGCCGTATCTATAAGGTCTAAAGTACACAGACCTTTCAGGCCATACATGCCGCCAAGATGAACCAGCGGAAACAGGCCCGCTCCAGTGTCTACCAGCATCTGCAGTTGCTTCCTATGCATGTTAATCTGAGTATGACAATAGACAATAGACAATAGGTGCAGGAGTAGGCCATTTGGCCCCTCGAGCCAGCACCAGCATTCCATGGGGATCATCCACAATCAGTAACCCGTTCCTGCCTTCTTCCCATATCCCTGACTCCGCTATCTTTAAGAGCTCTGTCCAGCTCTCTCTTGAAAGTATCCAGAGAACCTGCCTCCACCGCCCTCTGAGGCAGAGAATTCCACACACTCACAACTCTCGGTGTGAAAACGTTTTTCCTCATCTCTGTTCTAAATGGCCTACCCCTGTGGCCCCTGGTTCTGGACTACCACAACATCGGGAACATGTTTCTGCTTGCACGTGGGCCGAAGGGCCTGTTTGCGCGCTGTATGTCTAAATTACTAAAGCAAATGGACATGCAATGTTAGGATAAACCTCCAATGAAAGGCCAACGGTTGACTCACCTCCTCGCTGAACCAGGAGAGTCACTTCACTTCCTTTGGGACATTCTAACAGTGTGTCGACTACTTGGTTATGACTTAAGTTCTGGACATTCTTCTTGTTCACCTCCAGCAGGAGGTCCCCTTCCTTCAGGCCCCGACAGCGCGGGCCGTCCACGATCTGTTTAACCCTTTGTCCCCCGCCGCCGGGGCTGTCGGCGATGGTGAAGCCAAAGCCCATCGGGCCCTTCACGATGTGGACGGTGATGAGTTCGGGCTGGGTGGCGATGGAGGAGGCCAGGGTGGCGTTGTCGCTGCCGAAGCCCGTGTGCGAGCCGTTGGAGGAGGAGACTTCGCCGGACGACGGGCTGTACGGCCTCTGGTCCCTCGCCCCGTTGCCGTTCACCGGCGCCGTCTGGCTGCTGTGGCTGGAGAGCGAGTCGCAGTTCTCCTGGCCGTTGACGATGATCGGCTCCTTGTCCGAGATGGCCACCGAGGTCACCAGGCTGGTGTTGGGGTCGTCGGGGTCAAAGGGCAGTGGGTAGCCCCGGCAAAGTTCAAGGTCCACGGTGGCGCCGATAGAGATGGACTGGAATATCTTGACAACTTGAGCGTGGGTGTAACCCAGCACGCAGCTGTTGTTCACACTTACTATCACATCACCTGCGGGCGAGGATTACAGGCGGTTAATCGCGCTAACGCATCACCAATTACTCTGCACACATTAACTTCACAATTACGTACTTAATTCTCAAATGGTGTTGTGCAGTGCAAACAGATATAACAATTTGCATAATATTTTGACAACGCCAGAATATGAATATTGTGAGCAGCAAGAGAAGTTTAGGTTAGTTTTGGAGAAACATCGTGGAAACAGGCCCTTCGGCCCACCGAGCCTGTGCGACCAATAATCCCCGTGCGCTGGCACTGTACTACACACACACACACATTAGGAACAATTTTTACCGAAGCCAATTAACCTAGAACCTGCACGTCTTTGGAGTGCGGGAGGAAACCGGAGCACCCGGAGAAAACCCACGCAGGTCACGGGGAGAACGTGCAAACTCTGTGCAGACAAGCACCCGTGGTCAGGATCGGAACCTGGGTCTCTGGTGCTGGAAGGCGGCAACTCTACCGCTGCGCCACCGTGCCAACCCTTTTAAAGAATTTGTTCCCCACTCCCCTTCTTCAGTTATCCTAAACGGCCTGTCCCACTGTACGAGGTAATTCAAGAGTTCTCCCGAGTTTCCCCTGATTCGAACTCGGAGAATTACGGTAATAGCCGCTCGTGGGTACTCGGGGCTCTCGTGGACATTTTTCACAGCGCTGAAAAAACTTCACGAGTTCCGGCGTTTCCCGATTACCTGCCGTTAGCGTTACGAGCCGCTACGAGACATCCACGAGCTCCGATGTAGCCGCTACGTACATTCTACGTACTTGGTTTTAAACTCGGGAGAGCTCTTGATTTACCTCATAGTGGGACAGGCCCTTAACCCTACAGCTCCTCAGCTCCGCAATAGCGTTGGCCGGCAGCTGGCTGCACTAACTTGACAATGTGACCCTGAGCTCGTATCCAGCTTTTGTTGCCGACTTGCAGTCCAGCTGTGATATCAGGGAGCTGAAGCCTCAGAGAAGGGGCAAAATACAAGCCCTGGTCTGGTCTTGACAAGAGGTCACATTGAAAGAGACATCAGAGCAAATGCCCGGCTTCAGTGGCGAGCAGTCCAGTCGGAGCTTAAGAGAATGGCGGGAAATAAATGTGACGCGTTTGTAAGTCACTAAACGTGACTATTGCTTCTTTGAGTCATAGCGTGGAAACAGTCCCTTCAACCCAACTTGCCCACACCGGCCAAAATCTCCCATCTACACTAGTCCCACCTGCCTGCATTCAGTCCATATCTCTCTAAACCTATCTATCCAGTCTGAAGCAGGGTCCCAGTCTCCGCAACGTCACCCAGTCTCAGGCAGGATCCTGATCCGAAAGGTCACCCATTCCTTCTCTCCAGAGATGCCGCCTGTCCTGCTGAGTTACTCCAGCATTTTCTGTCTATCTTGGGTGCAAACCAGCACCTGCAATTCCTACCTACACTATCCATGTACCTGTCTAACTGCTTCTTAAACGCTCCGATGGTATCTGCCTCAACTATCTCCTCCGGCAGCTCGCTCCATACACCCGGCACCCTTTGTGTGAAAGAATTACCACTCAGATTCCTATTAAATCTTTCCCCCCTCACCTTAAACCCATGCCCTCCGGTTCTCGAATCCCCTACTCTCCCATCGCTGGCCTTTATCTACCTGAACCATTTTGTGCACTGAATTGGGTCATAGATGGGGAATGTTGGTCGCCATGGGCTGGTTGGGCCGAAGGGTCTGTTTCCACGCTGTATGACTCCATTTCCTACAATACAATACAATACCATTTATTGTCATTTGAACTTCATTGAGGTTCAAATGAAATTTCATTTCTGCAGTCATACAAACAAGAAAAGAACCAAGACACAACACAATTTACACGAACATCCATCACAGTGAATCTCCTCCTCACTGTGATGGAAGGCAAAGTCTTATCTCTCCCCTGCACTCCCCATTCTTCTCCCGATGTCAGAGTCACAGCCCCCGGCGGGCGATGGTATATAAGTCCCGTGGCCATTAAGGCCGCGCCGGGCGATGCAAGTCCGCGCTCCGGGTCTTGATGTTGGAGCCCCAGAGGGCCCTAGCAAGTCCCGTGGCCATTAAAGCCGCGACGGGCGATGTAAGGCCCATCTCCAGGTCATTTTCAACCCCGCAACTCAGGCGGGAGAAGTTGCCGCTGCGGGAGCTCCGAAAAGCGGTCTCCCACCAGGGACCCGCGAGCTCACGGTGTTACCGTCCACTGGCCCGCAGCTGGAGCCTCCGAATCTCCGGGGTCGGGCAGCAGCTGCGCGCCACCACAGCTCCTCCCGTTCCCAACTCGGCCAGCCCCACGATGGTGAGTAGTCTGCAGCTCCGCGACTGGAGCCCCAGGTCCGGTTGGAGGCCGCTCCACGGTGCTAGGCCCCAACGACAACGGAGACCCAACAGAGAAAAGGTCGGGTCCACCGTGCAGGGAAAACGATTTAAAAAGTTTACCCCACCCTCCCCCCACCCCCCAGCTAAAAAAAAAAACACTAACTAACTACACTCAAACCAGACAAAAAAATTTAAAAAAGACAGAGGGACTGCAGAGGCCGCTGCGACAAGAGTCGCGCCGTTACCTGTCTCCATTTTGCCATCCATTGCCGCAGGCCCATCAAGAACGAGGCTTTTAATCTGCAGGAATTCATCGGGCTCGTCGCCACCGACGACAGTGAAGCCAAACCCACGGGTGCTCTTCTTTAGCTTGGTGTTGATGAACTGTCCCTTCAGTTCCGCCGGGTTTCTTGTGAAGAAGGGCTTGCCTGTTCATGAAAATGGATAACGAAACGCTCACGTTCAGTTTCAGGTCACAAGTTCATTAGTCCATAAGTCCCTTAAAAACTGGCCCTTCGGCCCAACTTTCCCACAGTCCCACCCGCACTAGTCCCACCTGCCCGCGTCTGGCCCACATCCCTCCAAATCCATGTACCTGTCTAACTGTTCCTTAAACTTTGGGATAGTCCCTGCCTCGACTACCTCCTCTGACAGCCTGTTCCATACACCATGGTTCTTAGTATCTTGGTCCTCCAAAATATTCCAAATGGAATTTAAACTGGTGGTGGAGGGAGGACTTAAGCCAGAAAGGGTTTTGGGGAAGAAAGAGCTACCTTAAATTTTGTTGCATCTGGTTGGGTAACTATAGTAGGGTGGAGATTATTCCATGCTTTAATAGTGCGGGGGAAGAACAAATTGCTGTACACATCTGTCTTGGTAGCTGGAATCACAAATTGGATCGAATGCCCTCGTCTGCTCCTAATTGGTTTGGGTTTGGTCTAGGTCTTGTCATCTACATCGAGCTGACTATTTAACATTTTGTCAAAACCAGGTCAAACGGTGAGCTTCACGTCTGTCTTGGAGAGGGTGCCACCCCAGAGAATTCAGAAGTTTGGTAACACTGGCTTCTCTCTCATAGTTGTTAGTAACCCATCATCCTTTGTGTGAAAAAGTCACCCCTCAGATTCCTATTGAACCTTCTCCCTTTCATCTTGAAGCTCAGTCCTCTGGTCCTCGTTTCCCCGTACTCAGGGCGAAAGACGGTCTGATCGAGTCCTTGCATGGTGCATTTGATTTCAGGTTGTAGATGCTGAATGTATCTGCCTTACCTCCTTGTGCCGGCGTTTCTCTGAAGGAGCCCTGATTATTCTGTGTATAATTTGGGGCTTTGGGGCCGGGCCGTGCTTGGTGCTCTGTCCAATCTGCAAAGGTGAGAAAAAATAAGTTGCACTCAAAGCATTATTTGGAAGCGAGGGTTCATCCGGCAGTGACCCCCTTCCGATATTCGATCCCGACATTTAGGGGCGGCACGGTGGTGCCAAGTAGTCACGGGGAGAACGTGCGAACTCCGTACGGACAGCACCCGTAGTTGGGATCGAACCCGGGTCTCCGGCGCTGTAGGGCAGCAACTCTACCGCTGCGCCACCGTGCCGCATGCATCAAGAGACCATATCTGAATGAGATCATGATATCAGAAATATATATAGCTAGATATATAGCAAATAGTTAATATATCTGAATGAGACTGAATGGGTTAACTGGCCAGTGAAATAGCAGGGTTTGCATTCCACAGATTCCACAGACTTTTCCTGCCGAATGTTCCCTGAATCTTCTGATTTTATTCCTGTTTTCCATCAACTGCAGTTCTTGGGAAATTAGCGTAGAACACGGCTGAACAAACCTACAAACCTGCACGTGTGGGAGGAAACCGGAGCACCCGGACAAAACCCACACAGGTCGCGGGGAGAACGTAAAACTCTGTCCAGACAGCACCCGTGGTCAGGATCGAACCCGGGTCTCGTCGGCTACAAGGCAGCAACTCTACCGTTGCGCCACCGTGCCTGCCCTTATAGCCAGCATGACGAGTGCCCAGATGGCCGGGGGGACGAGGAGATGGCATGAAGGGTTGGCAGCAATAGTGGCGCCTAG
The DNA here is from genome assembly GCA_963514005.1 of Raja brachyura. The sequence continues at coordinate 47,583,166 of OY740796.1, read as the reverse complement.
CCTCGCCACTGTGGCGTAGCGGTAGAGTTGCTGCCTTACAGCGCCGGAGACCCGGGTTCGATCCCGACTATGGGTGCTGGTCTGTCCGGAGCGTGTACGTTCTCCCCGTGATCTGCGTGGGTTTTCTCCAAGATCTCCGGTTTCCTCCCACGCTCCAAAGACGTGTGGATTTGCACAGTAATTGGCTCGGTGTAAGTGTAAATTGTCCCAAGTGTGTGTAGGATAGTGTAGGTGTGCGGGGGTTCACTGGTCGGCGCGGACTCAGTAGGCCGAAGGGCCTGTTTCCGCGCTGTATCTCTAGACTAAATGTGGCGGAATCCACCTGCCCGTCTGCTGTGGCGTGCTGTGGCGTGCTGAGGCGTGCTGAGGCGTGCTGAGGCGTGGCCTGCTGAGGCGTGGCGTGCTGAGGCGTGGCATGCTGTGGCGTGGCATGGCGTGCTGAGGCATGGCATGCTGAGGCGTGGCGTGCTGAGGCGTGGTGTGCTGAGGCGTGGTGTGCTGTGGCGTGGAGTGCTGAGGCGTGGCGTGGCGTGCTGAGGCGTGGCATGCTGAGGCGTGGCGTGCTGAGGCGTGGCGTGCTGAGGCGTGGCGTGCTGAGGCGTGGCGTGGCGTGCTGAGGTGTGGCGTGCTGAGGCGTGGCGTGGCGTGCTGAGGCGTGGCCTGCTGAGGCGTGGCGTGCTGAGGCGTGGCGTGCTGAGGCGTGGCGTGGCGTGCTGAGGCGTGGCCTGCTGAGGCGTGGCGTGGCGTGCTGAGGCGTGGCATGCTGAGGCGTGGCGTGGCGTGGCGTGCTGAGGCGTGGAATGGCGTGCTGAGGCGTGGCATGGCGTGCTGTGGCGTAGCGTGCTGAGGCATGGCGTGCTGAGGCGTGGCGTGGCGTGCTGAGGCGTGGCATGCTGAGGCGTGGCGTGGCGTGGCGTGCTGTGGCGCGGCGTGCTGAGGAGTGGCATGATGTGCTGAGGCGTGGCATGGCGTGCTGTGGCGCGGCGTGCTGTGGCGTGGCGTGCTGAGGCGTGGCGTGCTGTGGCGTGGCGTGCTGTGGCGTGGCGTGCTGAGGCGTGGCGTGGCGTGCTGAGGCGTGGCGTGCTGTGGCGTGGCGTGCTGAGGCGTGGCGTGCCAGCGCACTGGTGCCTGCCGCTGCCCCACCTCCACGCCCAAGTCTCCCCGGCGCCAGTTAGATCAGTTTAGTGTATCGTCACATAGAAACATAGACAATAGGTGCAGGAGTAGGCCATTCAGCCCTTCGAGCCAGCACCGCCATTCAATATGATCATGGCTGATCATCCAACTCTGTACTGAGCTACAGTGAAAAGCTTTTGTCACGTGCCAACTAGTCATCGGAAAGACAATACATGATTACAATCGAGCTGAACACAGTGTATGGATACATGATGAGGGAATAACGTTTAGTGCAAGGTAAAGCCAGCAATGTCCGATCAATCATAGTCCAATCGTAGTTCAGGACTGCTCTCTGGTTGTGGTCGGATGGTTCAGTTGCCAGCTGGGAAGCAACTATCCCAGAATCTGGAGGTGTGCGTGATGGGAGAGGGGAGAAGAGGGAGTGGCCTGGGGTGCGACTCGTCCTTGATTATGCTGCTGGCCTTGAGGTGCAAATGGAGACAATGGAAGGAACTGCAGATGCTGGTTTACACCAAAGATAGACACAAAAAGCTGGACTAACTCGGCGGGACAGGCAGCATCTCTGGAGAGAAGGAATGGGTGACGTTTCGGGTCTGAAGAAGGGAGGTTGGTGTGTGTGTGTGTGTGTGTGTGTGTGTGATGGTCTGGGCTGCGTCCACAATTGGCTGCAATGTTCGATGCGAGGAGCCACAAACCTACCCTCTGCTTGTTGCTGCTGGAGGTGCTTTTTGCGCTTGGCCTCAGCAACTGGGTTCTCATACTGCGTCTTCCTGTTGATGTGACTAATGAGAGGGGGGGGGGGGGGGGGGAGGGAGAGAGAGAGAGAGAGAGAGAGAGAGAGAGAACGATCTGTTAGAATACAAACAAGCTTTCTCAAAGAAATATCTAATTTAGGATAAGTATGCCTGCAGCAATTTCAAAAGCTGACAGGATAAGTATATGTTATGCATTTATTCCTTTAAAAAAAACCCTGCTTCAGCAAAAACATATGCCCAAAGAAATCCAATGTTATGTTGCAACGGTTGTGTGCACAGCTAGGTACGATCCATATGAACGTTCGTGGAGCTGATAGTGCATGATAGCAAAGTGGAATAGAGTCCTACAGCATGGGAAAAGGCCCTTCGGCCCATCTAATCCATGCCGACCCAAGATTTCCCATCTAATCCAGCCCTATTTATCCGCAAATAGACACACAAAGATGGAGTCGAGCATCTGTTCGGGCAGCATCTCTGGAGAAAAGGAATGGGGGAAGTTTCGGGTCGAGACCCTTCTTCCGAGTCTATCGTTTCGGGTCGAGACCCTTCTTCAGAGTCTATCGTTTCGGGTCGAGATCCTTCTTCAGGGTCTGACGAAGGGTCCCGACCCCAAACGTCACCCATTCCTTCTCTCCACAGAGATGCTGCCTGTCCCGCTGAGTCACTCCAGCATTTTGCGTCCATCTTTGGTCTAAACCGGCATCTGCCGTTCCTTCTTATGCAATACTGCATTGAATGCATGAAAGAAAGGAAAATAAGCACAGTCTACAGTTTGACAAGTCTCCAGTCCATCTTACTGGGTAGTATGGGGATGAAATCAATAGGAATAGTTAGTAGAGCCACAAATTTAAAAAAAGTCATAATTGGATTATATTTTTCTCCTGCTGATAATCATTTTCATTGAATAACTGCTGGCTGTGATCTTCAGTTATACTTACTCAACATAATAAACACCGTAGACAGGGTCGTCTATTTTCTCCCATCCAGTGGGCAATTCTGAAAGGACAGAGAGCGACACATTCTGTGAAGACTTTTGCTGATTTATTCCATGGAACATTAAATGCATTTACTTCATGTTCATAGGTGATTGGAGCAGAATTAGGCCATTCGGCCCATCGAGTCCAATCGTGGCTGATCTATCTTTCCCTCCTAACCCCAATTTCCTGCCTTCTCCCCATAACCCCTGACACCCGTACTCATCAAGAATCTGTCAATCTCCACCTTCAAAATATTCATTGACTTGGCCTCCGCAGCCGTCCATTGAATGCATTTATTTGCCTTATTCACCGTTTTCATACAATAGATATATAAGTGTCCAATCTTTCATAATTCTATCTTCTGGTTTCCATGGATTGAAAGATCCAGCATGTAAACAGGCCCTTCGGCCCTATCCTCACATGAGTTCTATGCTATCCCGCTTTCACACCCAACCCTTACACATTAGGGGCAATTTACAGAGACCAAGTAGCCAACCAAACCGCACGTCTTTGGGCTGTGGGAGGAAACCAGAGCACCCGGAGGAGACCCACGTGGTCACGGGGAGAACATGCAATTTTTCATCAGATCTGGCGATTTTTTGTGATTACCCGAGTCTTATTTTTCTTTTGAATCATTTCACACATAAACACAAGATGTAACTCAGCACAAAGCATGTGCACTGATCTTTACAGACACAATTCTGAAAGGCCCAGGGAGACAGAGAAGTCATAAGGTCATGTGTTAGTAGCAGAATTAGGCCATTCGGCCCATCAAGTCCATGGATGATCTATCTCTCCCTCTCAACCCCATTCTCCTGCCTTCTCCCCATAAACCCTTGACACCCGTACCACACAAGAATCTGTCTATCTTTGCCTTAAATATATCCACTGACTTGGCCTCCACAATCTTCTGTGGCAAAGAATTCCACAGATTCCCCGCACGAGAGGAGGGAAGGGTTTTTTTGGACTTCTCTTCAGTAACGTTGCAGTGGCCTAGATTTGAAAAATGGGTCAACCCAAAAACTGTGTCAAAGGCTGCCGTCGTGATTGGCATTTCCTATTTTAACTCTGCCTCCATCCACAAGCCAGTGACTGCGTGCGTGTTGGGTTGCCTGATCCTCTCTGGTAATCCCCTGCCTCCCTTCGCTCTAGGATCACTCGGCACCAGCTGATCAATGCTTTCCCCTGACTTGTACGGCTGGGGTGACATTGACTTCCGGGAGAAATCCCTTCACGACTGATCGGGTTTATTTTTCAGGCAGTCTTTGTGTGTTCGTGAAGGTGACGGCTCGTGTTGCTTGCTGGAGTAAAGGACATTTTATTTGTCTAATTTAGCTTCTGAGGCACCCTTCGGCCCAACTTGCCCGCACCGGCCAACATGTCCCAGCTACACTAGTCCCACCTGCCCGCTTCTGGTCCATATCCCTCCAAACCTGTCCTATCCTGGTACCTGTCTAACTGTTTCTTAAACGTTGGGATAGTCCCAGCCTCAACTACCTCCTCAGGCAGCTCGTTCCATACACCCACCACCCTTTGTGGAATTAGGCCATTCGGCCCATCACGTCTACTCTGCCATTCAATCATGGCAGATCTATCTCTCCCTCCTAAACCCGTTCTCCTGCCTTCTCCTCATAACCTGTGACACTTGCACTAATCAAGAACAGGTGTTGATCTGTCTTGTTGCACTCATTTATTCTTTGTACCTTTTCATATCTTCATATAGAAGGGCAAGGTGTGAAAATGACAGATCAAAGCAGAAGCTGAGAAAACACACCTTCTATATTGTCTAGACTCCCTCTCCCCTGACTCTCAGTCTGAAGAAGGGTATCCACCCGAAACGTCACCCATTCCTTCTCTCCAGAGATGCTACCCGTCCCGCTGAGTCACTCCAGCACTTTGTGTCTATCTCCGGTGTAAACCAGCGTCTGCTGTTCCTGCCTACGCACTAATTTTAATGTAACGTGTCAAGATCAAAATGGCAGACAAAGTGCTGAAGTTACTCTGTGGGTCAGGCAACGTCTCTGGAAGGCCAATCCATGTCATGACTGCTGAGTTGCTCCAGCACCTTGTGTTCTTTTTTTTGTAAACCAGCATCTGCAGTTCATTGTAGCAACAAACTCAATTGAATTCTTTGCTGTAAATGTTCTAAGGAATTTGCTCTCAGGCTGCACCAATCTTCAATTTGTTCATCTTGTTAATTACTATCCTTCGTTTCCTATAGTGTCGCATTTGAAATGTGCCTTGAAGGACTTTTGTACAATTGCAATGATAATGAACCGGGGCCCAGCTTGCTACAAGCCGTGCTGAGACTGACGAGGCAGCGAGGTGCTTGTAAGCCCATTGGCAGCAGCGTGCAGCAGACACTGGATGCGATGAGGTGTCATAATATCATCAGCATTTGCTGGGAAGGCAGGCAATCCAAACATGCACCCGGCTAACGTAGAATTATGTACCTGTGAGGGCCAAATTTGCAGGTTGAACAATTCTGAAGAATAGCAATCCTGACAGACTCTGTTCCAAATCACACCAATCTCCCATTCACTGCTTTACAATTAACTGGTGAGCTTGTGTTGTATAACTGCAAATTAAAAGATCTGAATTGCCATATATATATGCTCTCTCTCTCTCACATCGACACACACATTCGCACACATGCACGTGTACGCACACACACTCAACATACGCAGACACGTACACACACACACACATGTATGCACTCACACCATGTACGCACACGCATGTACACGCACACACGCTCAGAGAGAGAGAGGGGGGCCATCAGAGAGACGGGGGGGCGTCAGAGTGAGAGGAGCGGTGTCAGAGAGAGAGGGGGGGGCATCAGAGGGGGGGAGCGTCAGAGAGAGAGAGAGAGGTCAGAGAGCTTTGTAACTTTATCGGCACCAGAAACGTGGCGACATTTGTGAGGTCTGCTGCAGGATCCGACCGGCTTGTCTGCAAAACAAAGTATTTGACTGTACCTCGGTACGCATGTGAGAATGGAGTATCATGGAATTCATTGGATGGGACGGGAGCTTCCATTTAAAGGCACAGGGAAGAAGCAGGAACCTTTTTCGTCACAATAATAATGAAATCACCGGGATGCAAGCGCAACCATTGACATAAAACACGAGTCTCTGCACGCCGTGCTCTGTGGTGAGTTACCTATTTCACTGTCCAGTTCTTCTGTATGTACCCCTTCTTCTCCAGGGCAAGGGCACCAAGCAAGGGCAGGAGAAAGCAACAGAAAGTAATTTAGCTTAAATGAAAAGTTATAGCAACAACCAGAGACCCAAGTCCGAGTGGCAGTAGCATCGATCGAATAATTACTTTAGGAGAAAGCGTGCAACAAAAAGCATTCAGCAAAACGACAGATTCCCCCGAAGCATGTCAGATATTCCACAGCATTAAAGTTACTGCCTCCATTTTATGTTGCATCACCAAGTGGCCCTGGTAAGCTGCTACTCAGTGCAGAGGGACATAGTGCTTATAGGGGCAACCTGAGTCACATCTGCAGGGAAGATCGAACAGTATATGGGTTTTACTGTTTAGTTTTGTTTAGCTCAGAGATACAGCGCGGAATCAGGCCCTCCGGCCCACCGAGTCCGCGCCGACCAGCCATCCCCGCACACCTACGGGACACGCCAGGGGGCAATTTTCACATTTACCGCAGCCAATTTACCTGCAAGCCTGCATGTCTTTGGAGCGTGGGAGGAAACCGGTGCACCCGGAGAAGACCCACGCAGGTCGCGGGGAGAAGGTACAAACTTCGTACAGACAGCACACGTGGTCAGGATCGAACCCGGGTCTCTGGCGCTGTGAGGCAGCGACTCTACCGCTGCGCCGCCCCTTTTAATGCTACTTCTTCTAAAGTTTTTGTATTAATAGTATCTTTACTTTTTCAGAACATTTAAAATATTTTAGACCATGTAGTTGCTGTTACTTGTTTTAAAACATTGTCAATTTTTTTTTTTTGCTTGTTAATGCAAATATAAAGATCTCTGGATGGAAATAGTAATGGTGAGAAAATAAAGGGGAGATTGCAGTAGCTTGAACATCAATGAATACCAAAGACAATGGCCAAGAAAGGTAGCCCATCAAGGAAGCCCAGTCGAGAAGATCAAATATAAAACACATTTCATGCTCCAAAGTTATACAGTTATAAATTAATTTAAAGTTCAAAAGATAACATTTAAACAGGGGTTTTCTTTTTAACCAGAGTTAGAGATTTCGAGGATCACCAAATTAAAGTGTTACCATAAACTGCTAAAATTATCAAATTATTTGTGTTAATTTGAACATGGAAATTTTCGAAAATATTTATATTATATTATTTCTAATTTTTCTTTCTGCCTTTTCTGATTTGAAAAACCAGGTTTGTGTCCGTCTTAGTTTAGAAGCATTGCATTAATCTACCAAACAGGAGTCTCATCATTACATTTCCACAACACATCTGATGTGTTGACTGTGATAAAGATCCCCAAACATTCATCATCTTTCTCGACCTGCCTGCATTTTACTTTCTTGTAGACCTTAGGGATGCGGTGCGGAAACAGGCCCTTCGGCCCACCCGGTCCGTGCCAACCAGCGACCGCTAGTACTACCCTAGGTACGATTCACAATCAACTGAAGCCAATTAAACTACAAAGCTGTACGTCCTTCGTAAGTGTGGGAGGAAACTGGAGTGTGGGAGGAAACCGGAGCTCCCGGAGAAAACCCACGCAGGTCAAGGGGAGAACGTGCAAACTCCGTATAGGTGGCATCCGCGGTCAGGATCGAACCCCGGTCTCTAGTGCTGTAAGGCAGCAAATCTACCGCTGCTCCACCGTGCATCCCTAATCGTTAACTTTGGGATCATATCTCAATACCACTTTACCATAACCTACTTGTGTAGGAACAGTGTTTGCCTGGTTTCATTCTTATGGACACAGTCCAACCTTTGGCCCTGCGCAGTGGGGTGCAGATAAAGACCACAAAACGTCACCCACCCATGTCCTCCAGAGATGCTGCCTGTCCCGCTGAGTTACTCCGGCATTTTATGCCTGTCTTTGGCAGCAATACTTGTTTGACCGCAGCCATGTGGAATGCCGAGTCATTCTGTGCACCATCAAAGATGCCGTGTAAGTGGAAATCTGCTGTTTCTACTTTCACAGGACATTAACCGGTGAACTATTCGACAACACCAAAAATCTTTATTAACGACACCATCAATAAATAAACATGGCAACAAACCTCATGAACTGTAAAGTCATTAAAACTGCAGGCGGCCACCAGCCTTGTCCCTGAATCTGCCCACATCTACGTTGACGTTCAGAATTTAAGTGAAGTTGTCGATGTTATAGAACAGCTATTAATGCAATGTTTCAAAAATAAAGGACATAGACTTTAGATAAAGAGCGGAAACAGGCCCTTCGGCCCACCGAGTGCGTGCCGACCCGCGATCATCCCGTACACTAGCACTACCCTACACACACACCGGGGACTGTTTACAATTTTTACCAAAGCCAATTGACCTCCAAACCGGCACGTCTTTTGGAGCGTGGGAGGAAACCGGAGCACCCGGAGAAAACCCACGTGGTCACAGGGAGAACGTACAAACTCCGTACAGACAGCACCCGTGGTCAGGATTCAACCCGGGTCCCCCGGCGCTGTGAGGCAGCAACTCTACCGCTGCGCCACCGTGCATTTAAGAGCGTGCTTGTCAGCAAATACGCTTTGCAGCGTCAAACCTTGGTGAGGAGGAACGTGAATCATTACTAAGTGGCAGGAATCGTTAAGTTTGCTACTTACCATCATCTTCACATTCTTCCAGTGGCTTTGCTTGCTTGCTCAGGCACCTTGGATCAAGCCACGATGTGGTCTTCGTATTATGGCTGTGGAAGAACGTATTTTAAGAATTAATACTCTGGATTGGCCAGGATAAAGGCAATGAATGTTGTCCCATGGCTAACATTGCATAGCCTCACGAAATGCTGGATTAACTCAGCGGGACAGGCAGCATCTCTGGGGAGAGGGAATGGGTGACGTTTCGGGTTGAGACTGAAGAAGGGTCGCGACCCGAAGCATCACCCATTCCTTCTCTCCAGAGATGCTGCCTGTCCCACTGAGTTACTCCAGCACTCTGTGTTTATTTACCGTGTCAACCAGCACCTGCAGTTCCTTCTGACACGTAGCATATTCACAACCTGTCCGTACTGATTGAGTTACATCAGACAGTACAGCACAGGAACAGACCCTTCGGCCCACAATGTCTGTGCCGGACACGACACCAAGACCTTTCCTTATCGCCCTGCACATATTCCATTGCACACGATTCCCTGCATATCTGAAAGCCTCTTAAAGGCCTCTGTCTTATCAGCCTCCACCACCAGCCCTGGCAGCACATTCCAGGCACCCACCACCCTCTGTGTAAAAAGGCCTGCCCCATGCATCTATTTCAAACTTTGCCCCTCTCACCTTAACGCTATCCCCTCTAGTCTTTGCCATTTTCACCCCGGGACACAGGTTGTGATTGGAGAAGCTTGTGTGGGCCTGAGATCCTGAGAGCGATGCCACCTGGATCTATGCTCCTGGTAGGGCCACCCACGGCGGTAAGGTTGAGGGGGTGGAACAGGCGGAGGACGATGGCTGATCTTAGTGGAGCGTCACAACGGCTGGGAAGGCGGATGAAGGCTGCAGCAGAAAATGATCTCCGGTCGTCTTGGACTCCATGCCACTGGATTCTGACCCAGATTTGTCAAGGTGGTTGTCTGTGCACCAGTCTCCTCATGTTAAACAAAGTCACGCACAGGCGACCTCCATGTAGGGAATAGCACCCTGGAGACACCCATGGTCAGCCATATCTATGCCTCATGATTTGAAACTTCTATTCTGAGAGGAAATCCTCCCCTCAACCTCCTCCCCTCCAGAGAAACCAACCCGAGTTTGCCCACCCTCTCCTGAAGAAGGGTCTCGATCCGAAGCATCACCCATTCCTTCTCTCCAGAGATGCTGCCTGTCCCGCTGAGTTACTCCAGCACTTTGTGTCTTCAGTTTAATCCAGCATCTGCAGTTCCTTCTTACACAGTCTCCTTTGATCGAATATCTTCTAATCCAGGCAGCATTGTGGTAAAACCTGTCCGCACCCATTCCAAAGCCTCCATATCCTTCCTGCTGACAAGTTTACTCAGAACTGTTACTCCAGAGATGCTGCCTGTCCCGCTGAGTTACTTTGCGTCTCGATGCTTTAAACCAGCATCTGCAGCTCATTCCTACACTATGCATGTACCCGTCCAACTGTTCCTTAAACGTTGCAATTGTACCCCAGTGGGGGATATTCCTTTATTGGTGAATGGGAAGGGTGCCGACATTCATCACCACCTCTCGATGTCCTCCTGAGGTGTTGTCCGAACTGCTGAGTTACTCCAGCGCTTGGTGTTCCATGTGTAAGGAAGTTCTACGTGCAGAAGCTGGTAAAATCGAAGGGAGCCACAAAATGCTGGAGTAACTCAGCGGGTGAGGCAGCATTTCTAGAGAGAGAAGGGGTGGGTGACGTTTCGGGTCGTGACCCTTCTTCAGTCTGAAGTTACTCCAGCTTTAGTCTCGACCCAAAACGTCGCCTATTCCTTCTGTCTAGAGGTGCTGCCTCACCCGCTTGGTATTCTCTGCATAGTTCCACCATCCACAGTTCCCTGTGTACACATTTAGTTTTGTCCAGTTTGGAGATACAGCTTCCACGGAAATATGCCCTTTGACCCACTGAGCCCACCTGTTTTTGATTTTTGCATCCTGGGACAAACGTTCTGACTGTCTACCCTATCTGTGCCTCGCATAATTTTACACAACTCCTATCAGGTCTTCTGCAACCTCCGGCATTCCGGAGAAAACAATCCAAGTCTGCCCAATCTCTCCTTTGTAGCTAATTCTGGTCAACCTCGTCAGCATCCTTCCCAAAGCCTCCACATCCTTTTTGTAAGGATGTAAAGGGCCTGTCCCATCAGCATGCGACTCCATGCGGTGAGCACGACCTAACGTGGTCGCTTGAGCCGGTCCCACTTCGATCGCCGGAGCCAAGCGGAGTTGTGCGGAGTTCGTCCCGACATCGCGCGGGGCTCTGACCGTGTTCAAAAATTCCGCGCAGCAACGGCTTGTCAGCTCGCAGTCGCCTCGACACATTACACACCGCCTCGACGTCGTGCTTCCGTGACCCTCTCTGTAGGTGCCTCCGTGACCATCTCTCTGTGTGCCTCTGTGACCCTCTCTCTGTGTGCCTTCGTGTCCCTCTCTGTGTGTCCCTCTCTGTCCTTGCGAACTTACCGCGGACTTCGCTCCAACTTCGCGCCACGTCGCGCCACTCACCCGACCTCCGCGCGGCCCTCGCTGCCGGTTTGGTCGCGCTCGCCGCATGCAGGCGCATGCTGGTGGGACCGGCCCTGTACGCGGATCACCCGAGTTCCGCGCGGCCCCCGCTTCTAGTTTGGTCGCGCTCATCGCATGGAGTCGCATGCTGGTGGGACAGGCCCTTAAGGACCAGAACTGCACAAGACTACAAATGTGGCCAAACCAAAGTCCTGTCAAGTTGTAGCAGGACCTCCTGACTTTGCTCCCAATGGACGGCACAGTGCGCAGCGGTAGAGTTGGTGCTTTACAACTCTACTGCGGAGACCCGGGTTCGATCCTGACCACAGGTGCTGTCTGTACGGAGTTTGAACGTTCTCTCTGTGACCTGCGTGGGTTTTCTCCGGGTGCCCCGGTTTCCTCCCACACTCCAAAGACCTACAGGTTTGTAGGTTAATTGGCTTTGGTAAAATTATAAATTGGGCCCAGCGTGTGTGTAGGATAGTGGCGATCGCTGGTCGGCGCGGGCTCGGCGAGCCGAAGGGCCTGTTTCCGCACTGTATCACTGGAGTCTAAAGCCCTGACCTATGAATGCAAGCAGACCATGTGCCTTCTTTGTCACTCCATCTACTGCCTGCAAACTCCACACAGGCAGCACCCAAGGTCTCAGGCGCCCGTGAGGCAGCGGCTCTACCAGCCGCGCCACTAACTCAAGTTTCCAGATGTATTCAAGAAGGAGTTGGGTTTAGCTCTTGGGGCTGACGGAATCAAGGGCCATGGGGAGAAAGCAGGAACGGGGTACTGATTGTGGATGATCAGCCATGATCATATTGAATGGCGGCGCTGGCTCGAAGGGCCGAATGCCCTGCGTCCTGCACCTATTTTCTAAGTTTCTAAGTTATTCTTTTCAAAAAGCCAGTTGCAAGAAAATAAACGATGAAGAGAAATCAGATCAGCAACAAAAAAGAGAAAGTAGGGGAGCGAACTTCACAGAAGAGATAATTGGATGTGTTTGTGGTCAACGTCAAGACTCAGCGCTGACTTCAAAGACGGCGGGCTACGGACATCAATCATGTATCTGACTTGCACTTTAGTTGCTGTCGGTATGCAGTTCAAAAGACGGCGAGCCCCTGGGTAACCGCGAACATCACGCTGACTGAGCGGACGATGACTTTGAAGAAATCTCACCAAGGCAGCTGAACCAAAAGCTGAAAGCACATTTCTTTAAAGTCTTTTTTTTTGCCTTTGCAGAATAAAATAAAATAACAAATAGGGGCGGCACGGTGGCGCAGCGGTAGAGTTGCTGCCTTGCAGCGCCAGAGGCCCGGGTTCTGAGTAGGAATGGGTGACGTTTCGTGGGTCTGAAGGAGGGTCTCGCCCCGAAACGCCACCTATTCCTTTTCTCTGGGTTCAATCCTGACTACGGGTGCTGCCTGTATGGAGTTTGCACGTTCTCCCCCGTGACCAGCGTGGGTTTTCTCCGGTTTCCTCCCACACTCCAAAGACGTACATGTTCGTAGGTTAATTGGCAATAGTGTAGAATTGTACATCGTCCCCTAGTGTGTGTAGGGTAGTGTTAATGTGCGGGGATCGCTGGTCGGCGCGGACTCGGTGGGCCGAAGGGCCTGCTTCTGCGTTGTATCTCGAAACTAAACTACACAAAATAAAGATTTCAGCCCATGCAGTAGATCGGAACACAAACTGAAATGCTAACCCTTGAAATGAAAACTAACCTTGGTAAAACAATCTGTGCATTCACCCGATCTATTCCCTTCGTGGTTTGATGCACCTGGCATGCTACCACACTGCAATGCTCGATTTTATGATTGATTATCATCGAAAATGCACTACTTTGTTGAACAGTGTATGGCAGCTTTTATTTATCAGTGCCCTTGTTTAATGTCTCAGTGTAAAAGGTCACAGTTTCAATCTTGTTGGCCTCTTGCTGGGCAGTGTGCTAGAATCCCTTAAGAGTACATTTTTTTTCGAGATACAGTGGGGAAACAGGCCCTTCGGCCCACCGAATCCACGCCGACCAGCGATCCCCGCACACTAGCTCTACCCTGCAATTACCAGACCTACAAACCTGTACGGAGGAAACCGGAGCGCGCGCAGGAAAGGCCACGCGGGTCACGGGGAGGACGTACAAACTCCGCGCAGTCAGCGCCCGTGGTCGGGATCGGACCCGGGTCACCGGCGCAGTGAGGCAGCAACTCTACCGCTGCGCCGACATAGACTCATGGAGTGACACAGTGTGGAAACAGGCCCTTCGGCCCAACTCGCCCACGCCGGCCAACAATGTCCCAGCTACCCTAGTCCCACTTGCCTGCGTTTGGTCCATATCCCTCCAAACCTGTCCTATCCATGTACCTGTCCAACTGTTGCTTAAACGATGGGATAGTCCCATCCTCAACTACCTCCTCTGGCAGCTTGTTCCATACACCCACCGACATTTGTGTGAAAAAGTCACCCCTCGGATTTCTATTAAATCTTTTCCCCTTCACCTTGAACCAATGTCCTCGATTCCCCTACTCTGGGCAAGAGACTCTGTGCATCTACCCGATCTATTCCTCTCATGATTTTGTACACCTCTACAAGATCACCCCTCATCCTCCTACGCTCCATGGAATAGAGACCCAGCCTACTCAACCTCACCCTATAGCTCACACCCTCCAATCCTGGCAACACCCTCGTAAATCTTCTGTGAACCCTTTCAAGCTTGACAATATCTTTCCTGTAACGTGGTGCCCAGAACTGAGCACATTACTCTAAATGCGGTCTCACCGACATGTCGAGGCTTCTGCAGTGCAAACCATTTTCCGGGAAGCCAGATTCTGAATGCGGAGCCAAGGAGCTGAGACTGAGCGATACGCTCTCAGCTCCACATGGATTGAACACGAAGTGTGAATGAACAGGAATCATAATGACTCTGCAAACAGTGGGAGACTGAGAAAAATGTCCAAATTAAGCAGAATGATACTGGTGAAAAATGAATAGATGCCCAATGCCCGAACAATTAACAAAGTGTGGAGATGAGTCCCGTTGCCAACCTCTTAAAATGAATTGACAATTGAGAGGCTTTTATTTTCCATCACCCTCCACGCTTCATTCATTGGTACTTTGTGCCATGCGCCCAGTCTAATAGCGGCCCCGGTTCAAATGCTCGAGTAAAAAATGCTCAAGATTTAAGATTTAAGAATCTGAAGAAGGGTGTCGACCCGAAACGTCACGCATTCCTTCTCTCCAGAGATGCTACCTGTCCCGCTGAATTACTCCAGCATTTTTGTGGTCTGCTCAAGATTTAATCTTGGATTCAAACGTCTGAAAGGGCAGAAGATTGGCCCAGCGGGTTGATCTGCGGACTCACGGTGCTGTGGACCCGGGTTCGATTCTGAGCTTCGGGTGGTGTCGGTGTGGAGTTTGCAACTTCTCCCCGTGACTGTGTGGGTTTCCTCCGGGTGCTCTGGTTTCCCCCCCCCTTGCCCAAAGGTATGTGGATTTGTACGTAAATTGCCCCTGGTGCGTAGGGAGCGAATGAGAAAGTGGGATTACGTGGAACTAGTGTGAACGGGTGATCGATGGTTAGCATGGACTCGGTGGGCCAAAGGGCCTGTTTCCACGCTGGATCTCCAAACAAAACTAAACTCTCTAGGATCTCAGTCTAACCTCTAACACCTCCTCCAGAGAGTTAAGGGCCTGTCCCACTTGGGCATAATTTGCACGTCACGATGCACGCACGTGATCATTACGCGCACACGGTGCGTGGTGGCGTGGGCAGTGACGCGCGGTCCCGCACGGCGCCCCAGGATTTTGGGATGTACAACATCTTTGCGCGCCATTAATTTGGACAGGCCTTTCAGTCTATCCTCTAACACTCCTCCAGGCGTGTAGAAAATAAGTGAAAATGTAGAAATGTAGATTGGACCCACCCTCAGGAAACCTGCCACAAACATCACCCGGCAAGCCCGGAAATGGAACCCCCAAGGAAAAAGGAAAAGAGGTCGCCCCAGGAACAGCTGGAGAAGAGGTGTCCTTTTTTTTCCCCAAGATGGTGGCGCTGGCTTAACAGCTGCGGCCCGCCTGCAGTCCGTCTGTTATTTTATTTTTTTTCGTCCTGTTTTTAGTTGGTTTTGTTTTATTAGATTGTGTGTGTATGTGGGTGGGGGGGGGGGGGGTGTAACATGCTGGATCTCTTCCTTCGGGGGGGGGGAGGGGTGCGACTTTTCTGTCATATTCCCCGTCTTCGTCTCCGCCAAGGCCTAATGGCGAAACTGTCAGCCTCAGGCCCCAGGGCTGTTCCAGCGGCGGTGGCAACCCGACTCGGTCCCGGAGCGGTTCCAGCAGTGGCGGCAGCAGCAGCGGCGGCGGCCCGACTCGGTCCCGGAGTGGTTCCAGCGGCGGCGGCGGCAGCAGCAGTGGCGACCGACTAGGTCCCGGAGCGGTGGCGGCAGCAGTAGCAGCGGCCCGACCGCGACCACGGGCCCGGTGGAATACCATCACCCAGTGGGGTCACACTGATGCCTGGATCGCCTCGGCGCAGAGGGAAACAGAGGGACGAGACAGAGACTTTAAGAATTTGCCTTCCATCACAGTGGGGAGGTGTTTGGTGAACTCACTGTGGTGGATGTTGGATTGGTGTTTGTTGTGTGTTCTGTCATTTGTTTAAAAAGGATTGTATGTATGACTACAGGGGAACGATGTTTCGTTCAGACCAAAAGGTCTGAATGACAAATAAGGAATCTAAAGTCCTGACAGAAATGTCTGAGAGTGGGCTCAACTGGGGAGATCTCGAAAGAACTGCCAACAACTGAGTGAGGTGGAGGACATTTGTCAATGGCCTATGCTCCCTAGAGGAGCAAAGGGCTGAAGAAGAAGCAGAAGATTGGACTGAGATGTGGTCCCATTAACAGATGCAAGAGAGGGATCTTTTTGAATGAATGAATGAATGAATAAATACTTTATTGTCACATGTGACAACATGATGAAATTCTTTGTTTTGCGTAGCCAAGGTATGCAAAGAGTGGCCACATAAAGGGCACAGACAAAGTTACAGAGTATCCTGCGCCAGGTTCTCCATTGTTCCCCCCCCCCCCCCCCCCCCCACGCCGGGTCATCCTTCATTCTCTCCCCCTTCCCCTCCCCCCCCCCCCCCCCCCCCTCCGCTCACGGCAGTCCCCCCCACACCGGCTCCCCTTTCCTTTGTCTCAGGGTCAGGATGAGGTCCTGGCTGTTCTGGTCACTTGATTACAGCACCACAGGGCAAGTGGGGAAGAGGGCACGTTTGTCGGAAGGAACTGCAGATGCTGGTTTAAACCGGCGATAGATAAAATGCTGGAGTAACTCAGCGGGACAGGCAGCATCTCTGGAGAGAAGGAATGGGTGACGTTTCGGGTCGAGACTCATCTTCAGACTCCAGTGAAGAAGGCATATGGAATGCTTGTCTTCATTAGTTGGGAGATTGAGTACAACGGTCAGGAAATGGCATTGCAGCTTTAAAAGGCGTTGGTGAGGCCACATTTAGAGTAGGGCAGCACGTTGGCGTAGTGTTAGAGTCGCTGCCTTGCGGCCCCGGAGACGCGGGATCGATCCCGACTACGGGTGCTGCCTGTACGGAGTTTGCACACTTCCTTCGTTCTTTACAGTTCTCAACATATACCATCATTGTGTAGGAAGGAACTGCAGATGCCGGTTGACACTGAAGATAGGCACAAAACGCTGGAGTAACTCAGCGGGTCGGGCAGCATCTCTGGAGAGAAGAAATGGGTGACTTTTCTGAAGGAGGGTCTCGTCCCGAAACGCCACCTATTCCTTTTCTCCTGAGATGCTGCCTGTCTCGCCGAGTTATGCCAGCACGTGTGTTTTTGTGAAGAGGTCCTTAATCAGTACAATTCACAATTCCCGTCAGCGTTTACGGCTTTACACGTTGCAAAGAAGTTGGAATAAAGAGGTAGGCACTCACTCAATAAAGTAGACTTCTCCGTTTTCGGTGAACGCCATTTCCAAGTTGTCGGGCAGCGGGCCAAGGCTGTCGATGGCGTGCTCCGAGTGGCCGACTTGCTGTTGCGGTAGGTCAGCCTTGTGGTTGTTGGAACTGGTGACGTGGCTGTACAGAGGTGCTGCTTCCTTGGGGAAGGTGTGTTCGTCTTGTTCACTAGAATCTAAAGGCAATCATAGAGTCACAGGGTCGTACAGCGTGGAAACAGGCCCTTCGGCCCAACTTGCCCACACCGACCAACATGTCCCACCTGCTCGCATTTAGCCCATCTCCCTCCAAAGCGGTCCTATTCACGTACCTGTCTAACTGTTTCTTAAACGTTGGAATAGTCCCAGCCTCAACTACCTCCTCTGGCATATAGTTCCATACACCCACCACCCTTTGTGTGAAAACATTACCCCTCAGATTCCTATGAAATCTTTTCACCTTGAACCGATGTCCTCTGGTCCTCGATTCCCTCACTCTGGGCAAGAGACTCTGTGCATCTACCCGATCTATTCCTCTCATGATTTTATGCAACTCTATAAGATCCCCCCTCGTCCTCTTGCGCTCCAAGGAATAGAGACCCAGCCTGCTCAACCTCTCCCTGTAGCTCAGAGTCCTGGCAACATCCTCGTAAATCTTCTCTGTACCCTTTCCAATCAGCCCAACATTTTAAAAATATCGGACAATAAAAGCACCCATTGACTGGTTTGCACGCAACAAAAACTTTCCACTGCACCTTGGTACGCCTGGCAGTAAACTAAACTTAACACATGTGGCCTGAAGTGAATATGAATCATCAGCGGTCAGAGTTAAAATTTTGTTAGATTTGTGTGTTCAACTTTTTGTGTTCAGTCATGAGAGGACTAGATCGGCACAGAGTCTCTTGCCCAGAGTGCAGGAATCGAGGACCAGAGGCCATCAGGTGAGGGGGAAAAGATTTAATAGGAACCCGAGGAGCAACTTTTTTTACACAAGGGGTGGTGGGTGTATGGAACGAGCTGCCGGAAGAGGTCGTCGAGGCAGGGACTAGGATAGCACCTGCCTCGATGACCTCTTCCAGTAGCTTGTTCCATACACCCACCACCCCTTGTTAGACAGGTACATGGATAGACAGATTAGGAGGGATATGGGCCAAATGCAGGCCGGTGGGACTAGCGCAGATGGGATATATTGGCCAGTGCGTGCAAGTTGGGCCGAAGGGCCTGCTTCCACACTGTATGACTATCATGGTCTCAAACTGAAACGTCACCTATCCATATTCTCTAGAGATGCTGCCTGACCTGCTGAGTTACTCCAGCAATTTTGTCAAACTTTAGTCACAGAGTTACACAGCATGGAAACAGGCCCTTCGGCCCAGCTTGCCCACACCGACCCACATGTCCCACCTACACTAGTCCCACCTGCCTGCATTTGGCCAACATCCCACTCAACCTGTCCTATCCATGTACCTGTCTAAATGTTTCTTAAACAAGGCGACCGTATCTTACATACAAGGGACAATTTAGCAAACCCTACGGATTAACCGGCACGTCTTTGGGGTGTGGGAGGAAACCGGAGCACCCGGTGGAAACTCACATGGTCGCAGGGAGAACGTGCAAACTCCACACAAGCGGCACAGCACCTGAGGTCAGGATGAAACCCAGGTCCCCGGCGCTGTGAGGCAGCAACTCTACCGCTGCACCACCGTGCCGCGCGAATCAAACGTGTGAGGGAGCTGGGGATTTGACCTGTTGGCAAGATCGCTCGAAAGCCAAGGTGGACACTAACGGATAGATGCAGTAGGTGCCAAGTGGGGGAAGGGGTAGGAGGAAGGCTAGAAACACAAAGCTGGACGTTCAGAAGTGGACAAAATGTGTAGGGGGGAACTGCAGATGCTGGTGCAAACCGAAGACAGACACAAAATGCTGGAGTAACTCAGCGGGACAGGCAGCATCTCTGGAGAGAAGGAATGGGTGACTCTGAAGAGGGATCTCAACCCAAAACGACACCTCCAGGTCCCTCAGGAAGGCCGACGGGGTTGCTGACCATCCTGCGGTCTAGGCATGAGCTCAGGGGCGACCGCGCTTTTGCGGTTGCAGCACCTACACTATGGAACAGCATCCCTCTTCCCATCAGAACTGCCCCCTCCATCAACTCTTTAAAGTCTAGACTTAAAACTTATTTCTACTCTCAAGCCTTTCTTGAGGTCCTCTGTGGGAGCGCTGTATGTGTGTATCTATGTATGTATTGTAGATCTATGTACCACTGTTTGTAGCACATTAGTACCTGCACTGATGGAAAGCACTTTGGTCAACGAAGGTTGTATTTAAATGTGCTTTAGAAATAAAATTGACTTGACTGGACTATTCCTTTTCTCCAGAGATGCTGCCTGACCCTCCAACTTTTCGGGCGGAGACCCTTCTTCAGGCCGAGAGTCGGGGGAGGGGGAGAGGTTTGTAAGCGGTGGGCTCACCTGTAAAACTGCTATTCATGTCAGGGTTTTCCTCATCGTCTTCATTCTCTGGTTGCTCTATTCCAGCGTTTTGCATATCATTGTAGGACTTGCTGCGCCTTGGGGTTGGCTTTGAGCCAGAATGAGGACTCCGCAAGGCATCACGAGCGCTCACTTCCCTGTTGTGCGGTTGGCTGGGCGGCTTTGGCGTTCCATAGTAGTTGCCTAGACCACGGAGAGCAAATTCACACGTTACACTGACAAACGTTCGGCAGTTGGGAAAAATGCAATCTCGCCCATGGTGGGCGGCACGGTAGCGCAGGGGTAGAGTTGCTGCCTCACAGCGCCGGAGACTCGGGGTCCATCCTGACTGTACAGAGTTTGTACGTTCTCCCCGTGACCTGCGTGGGTTTTCTCCAAGATCTTCGGTTTCCTCCCACTCTCCAAAATCGTACAGGTGTGTAGGTTAATTGGCTTGGTGTAAATGTAAAACTGTCCCTAGTGTGTGTAGGATAGTGTTAGTGTGCGGGGATCGCTGGTCAGTGCGGACTCGGTGGGCCGAACCGCCTGTTTCCGCGCTGTATCTCCAAACTAAACTGAAACGCTCTTACTTTCAAAATCGGTTTTTGTGTAGTTTAGTTTTGAGATATAGCTCGGAAACAGGCCCTTCGGCCCGCAGAGTCCGTGTCGACCAGCGACCCCTGTTTGGTCACGGCGAGAACGTACAAACTCCGTACACACAGAACCCGTAGTCAGGATCGAACCCGGGACCCGGGTCTCTGACGCTGTAAGGCAGCAACTCTACCGCTGCGCCACCGTGCCGCCCAGGTTACTGTTTATCTTTTTGTTGCCATATTCCGCTCTCTGGTTTAACATTAGTTTACTTGTCATCGGAGCAGAAGAAGACCATTTGGCCCATCGAGTCTACTCTGCAATTCACTCATGACTGATCTATCTTTCCCTTTCAACACTATTCCCCCCTTAAGCTTTCACATCCTAACTAGTGTAAAATCTCCACCTTAAAATTATCCTTGGCCTCCACAGCCCGTGTGTGGCAATTAATTCCACAGATTCACCACCCTCTGACCAAAGAAATTCCTCCTCATCTCCTTTCTGAAGGTACATCCTTTTTATTCTAAGGCTGTGCCCTCTGGTCCCAGACGCTCCCACTAGTGGAAGCATCCTCTCCACATCCACTCTGTCCAGGCCTTTCACTGCTCGTTCTGATTGTGTTCTTCCATGAGACAGATTATGCTGAGGCCGAGTGGAGTCCAGAAGTGGCCATCACAGACCAGACTCTCCATTATTGACTCCATCTAAACTGCCCCAGGAAAGCAGGCAACATTGTCAAGGGCCTTGTCCACCCCGGTCATTCCCTCTTCGCCCCTCTCCCGTCAGGCAAATGATACAAAAGCTTCAAAGCACGTACCACCACATTAAGGAACAGCTTCTTCCCCTCTGTTATCAGGCTACTGAACGGTCCTTCCAAAAGTCAGGATGCAGTCCCGATCTTCCACCCAACCTCAGTGCGGACAATGAACTTTTCTCTTGAACTGCAACGCTACAATGCTGAGGTGCAGTCCCGATCTTCCAACCAGCCTCAGTGTGGACATTGAACTTTTCGCTGGAACTGCAACGCTACAATGCTGAGGTGCAGTCCCGATCTTCCAACCAACCTCAGTGTGGACAATGAACCTTTCTCTGGAACCGCAACGCTACAATGCAGATAAACTATATTCTGCACTCTGGTATTTTTCCCCTTGCTCCACCATGTACAAGCGTATGGCTTGCTTGAACACATGTACAGTATGAATCTGATTTACAGTCACTGGATAGCATGCAAACAGTAGCGTTTCACTGCAACCCTGTGCACATGACAAGACTAGACTAATTCCAGAACTCTGGCAGTCATCTCTGGACATGTGGACTGGCATGGAGCTTGGCAAACTTACCAACACTGATAAATGCAGAGAAATAGGTTCAGGTATAGAATCTAGTAAAATGCAAGCTGATATATTTCACTGAAATTTTCCTTCGGCAAAACCATAGTATTCCACATGAATATTCCACATGAAGGGTGGTGAATCTGCGGAGTTCCTTGCCACAGACGGCTGTGGAGGCAAAGTCAGCGGATATATTTAAGGCAGAGATAGACATATTCTTGATTAGTCCGGGTGTCGGGGGGTTATGGGGCAAAGGCAGGAGAATGGGGTTCGGAGGGAGAGATAGATCAGCCATGATTGAATGGCAGAGTACACCCGATGGGCTGAATGGCCTAATTCTGTTCCAAACACTAATGAGCTTATGAATCGCCTCTGTGAAGAACACACATTTTTGGCGGTTAACAATGAAGGAGCATATCAGCAGAAACTTTGAAAAAATATGACAAGAATTTTAAACGCAAATTATGAACGTGCATCTATCTTAACGCTTGAAGCTAGCAGTCATCGGGATGTGGCTATGTGCCATGGAATAGAAACGGGTGTTTATTTTAGGATTCACTGTAGTTCAAACTTTGTAAACTGTATTATGATCTGCGGACTGGAATCTCCACAGATGGGGCAGCATGCACACAACCTTTAGAAGCCCATTTTGTAAGCTATGTAAGCACAGTGGCGCAGCAGAATTAGGCCATTCGGCCCATCAAGTCTGCTCCGCCATTCAATCATGGCTGCTCTATCTTTCCCTCTCAACCCCATGCTCCCCATAACCCCTGACACTCGTACTAATCAAGAATTTATCCATCTCTGCCTTAGAAATATCCATGTACTTGACCTCCATGGGCTTCTGTGGCAATGAATTCCACAGACTCACCACCCTCTGAACAAAAAAAATATTTCTCATCTCCTTCCTAAAGGAACGTCCTTTAATTGTGAGGCTGTGACCTCTGGCCCGAGATGCTCCCACTATGATTGTGTCTCAAAATGGTTGAGGCACAAGAATCACAAAATCACCTGCCATGCTTTGTCCCCCCTCCCCACTCCCCCAACTTTCGTTCAACCCCCTCCTTCTAGAATCAGTCTGAAGAAGGGTCCCATTGCATCCACGGTCTCCAGATGGGACAAACCAATTTAGCCCTGTTGGCAACCCTACTAAGGGTGCTGTCTGTACGGAGTTTGTACGTTCCCCCCGTGACCTGCGTGGGTTTTCTCCGAGATCCTCGGTTTCCTCCCACACTCCAAAGACGTACAGGTTTATAGGTTAATTGGCTTGGTATAAGTGTAAATTGTCCCTAGTGTGTGTGTGTGTGTGTAGGATAGTGTGAGTGTGCGGTGATCGATGGTCGGTGCGGACTCGGTGGGCCGAAGGGCCTGTTTCTGCGCTGAATCTCTAAAGCGAAACTAAAAATGCGCCACCGTGTCGCCCCTTTCATGCAGCTGCAGATTAAACATCAAACACAACGCTGGAATCCAAATTCCTGTCACGATCCTCAGTAACCTAGAGTTTAAATTACTTTTCATTGCAACTAATTTAAGTTCAATTAAGAATGAAAATATTACCATTTCTGTATACATTAGTCCCAATATACCAAGTCTGCACACTGCAAACGCAGCATTTCAGAATAATTTACCTTTCTATAAGATTTATGTTTAAGGTTAACTTTCCAGCCTTGCGTTAAGGACATTTTTGATCTAATTTTAAGGGCGCAGAGCACGCTGCGAGCGTTGGTTCGAGAATTGTGATCAGATTCCAAGCTAATGGTGTAAGAATGGTTCAGGCAGCATCTCTGGAGAGAAGGAATGGGTGACGTTTTGGGCCCAGACTGAAGAAGGGTCTCGACCCGAAACGTCACCCATTCCTTCTCTCCAGAGATGCTGCCTGTCCCGCTGAGTTACTCCAGCATTTTGTGTCTATCTTCAGTGTAAACCAGCATCTGTAGTTCCTTCTTACATGTATATTTTTTCCAATGTCTACTTTACTGTTGTCATGGCTTAGAATGCAGCGTACCAGAATCCATAACAATACACTATCCACTGATTAAATATTTGGATTTCAAATTAAAAATTGCCGTTGAATTTGGAGAGGGACCAGAAAAGATTCACCAGAATCTGAAAAAGGATCTCAACCCAAAATGTCACCCATTCCATCGCTCCAGGGATGCTGCCTTGCCGGTGAGTTTGGAGTTACCAGGAAGCTAGACACAAAAAGCTGGAGTAACTCAGTGGGACAGGCAGCAACTCTGGAGAGAAGGAATGGGTGACGTTTCGGGTCGAGACCCTTCTTCAGCCCTGGATTAGCAGGAATCGAACAAAAACTTGGGATTGTTCTCTCTGGAACGTCAGAGGATGAGGGGATAAAAGTATGTAAAATGATGGGAGGTAGAGATAGGGTAGACAGTCAGAACCTTTACCCCAGGGTGGAAATGTCCACCACTAGAGGGCGTAGCTATGAGGTGAGAGGGGCAAAGTTTAAAGGAGATGTGCGGAGAGTGGTGGGGGCCTGGATCGCGTTGCCAGGGGCGGTGGTGGAGGCAGATACGACGGTGACGTTAAAGAGGCTTTTAGATAGGCACATGGAGATCGATGAGAAAAAAAGACACAGAATGCTGGAGCAACAGCCTGTCAGGCCGCAAAGTTACTCCAGCACTTTGCGACTTTTCCCCCGTAAACCAGCATCTGCAGTTCCTTGTTTCTGTAGCTTGAAGGAGGTGTGCGGGGCAAGTATATTTATTCACAGAGGGTGGTGGTAGTTGCATGGACCGCGCTGCCATGGGGTAGGGAAAGAGACAGATATGATAGTGGTGTTTGAAAGGCACATGGATCTTCAGGGGATGCAGGGAAATGGATCACGTGCAGGTGATTAGATTATCATTGCATTTTTGGCTAGACACAGTCACTGTGGGCCGAAGGGCCTGTTCATGTTCTCTGTTGTGTGATTACATTTGTGCGAGTGCATGATTGTTGGAAGGAACTGGGGTCACACACTTGGGCATCGGTGGCGCAGCGGTAGAGTTGCTGCCTCACAGCACCAGGGACCCGGGTTTGATCCCGACTACGGGTGCTGTCTGTACGGAGTTTGTACATTCTCCCCGTGACCGCGTGGGGTTTCTCCGGGAGCTCCTTCCACAGTTTCCTCCCACACTCCAAAGATGTACAGGTTGTTAGGATACTTGGCCTCTGTAAATCGTCAAATGTCCTTGGTGTGTACGCTAGTGCTAGTGCACGGGGCGCTCGCTGGTCGGCGCGGACTCGGTGGGCAGTAGGGCCTGTTTCCGCGTTGTATCTCTGAACTATACTAAACTAAACAAGGAGAATGAGTTTTTACAGCTTCCAAACGAGGTGCCAATTAGAAACATAGAAAATAGGTGCAGGAGGAGGCCATTCGGCCCTTCGAGCCAGCACCGCCATGCATTGTGATCGTGGCTGATCGTCCCCAATCAATAACCCGTGCCTGCCTTCTCCCCATATCACTTGACTCCACTAGCCCCTAGAGCTCTATCTAACTCGCTCTTAAATCCATCCAGTGACTTGGCCTCCACTGCCCTCTGTGGCAGAGAATTCCACAAATTCACAACTCTCTGGTTGAAAACGTTTTTTCTCACCACCGTTTTAAATGGCCTCCCCTATATTCTAAGACTGTGTGGCCCCTGGTTCTGGACTCGCCCAACATTGGGAACATTTTTCCTGCATCTAGCTTGTCCAGTCCTTTTATAATATTATATGTTTCCATAAGATCCCCCCTCATCCTTCTAAACTCTAGTGAATACAAGCCTAGCCTTTTCAATCTTTCCTCATATGACAGTCCCGCCATCCCAGGGATCAATCTCGTGAACCTACGCTGCACTGCCTCAATCACAAGGATGCTCTTCCTCAAATTAGGAGACCAAAACTGTTCACAATACTCCAGATGTGGTCTTATCAGAGCCTTATACAACTGCAGAAGAACCTCTCTATTCCTATACTGAAATCCTCTAATTTCATATCATGAAATTATAATTACAATATTAACAAATGTATTCAACTACCAACTCCAGATGCCGAGTCATGTACTCTTACTTTTAAAAGTGTTCCGTCACACCTGTCCACCGATTCAAATGCAGATTTGAAAGCTTAGGGATTAGCTTCATTTGGAGATACAGCGTGGAATCAGGCCATTCAGCCCACCGAGTCCATGCGGACCATCGATCACGCATTCACATCAGTTCGAAGGTTATCCCACCTTCTCATCCTATTCACTCGCGGCAATTCACAGAAGCCAATAAACGGGCAATGCCACAAGTGTTTGGGATGTGTGAGGAACCGGAGCACCCGGAAGAAACACACGTGGTCACTGGGAGAACGTACAAACTCCGTACAGACAGCACGGGCGGTTAGGAGCGACCCCGGGTCCTTGGTGCTTTGTGGCACCAACTCTACCGCTGCGCCACTGTGACACGCGATGACTCTAATGGTTCCTGTTATTGCAACCAATGTCGTTTATAAAATTCACAAGGAACTCGGCCATACGGACGTGATTTCCCCCGTCATTCCTGGCCAGTAAAAGAATAGTTTGGTGACTACTGGAGAGATGGTTGACGGCACGGAAAGACGGCACCCGGGAAAGGCTGGGTTAGCACCCCAGTCTGTGTCTTTCGTGAGAAAGACACCCAACAAAGCTACGGAAAGGCCTAATCAACCATCGTGGCCTGAACATCCATCAGGCGAGAATAAAATGCTCGGAGATGGAGAAAGAGGTGCAGCGAGCGCACAGGCCTTGAACCTGGTGAGACGCAGGAGGAGCCCGGCCGGGAGTCACCCCACACAGCCCAGTCCCTCCACGCACTAGCGTCTCCCAGCCCCTGCAGAGTATCAGTATTAAGATGGCTGATCCATGGGCAGTTGCTGCTGGGACGCAAGTCGGGGCCTGATCAACCCCGGCTGGGTCGCCTGGGCGAGAGTGTCTGATGTTGTGAGACCCGAAACACCCGATGACCCCAGGTCACATCACTGAGGATGTGTCCCGCTCATCTAGGAGATGTATATTTTTCACATGTTGGAGATGAATGGAAATAAAGATGGGGGCCATTGCTACAATATGCGGCCAACTTGCTCATGTTTAGTCTAGAGATACAGCGCGGAAACAGGCCCTTCGGCCCACCCAGTCTGCACCCACCAGCGATCCCCGCACACTAACACTATCCTACACACACTAGGGACTTTACATTGACACCAAGCCAATTAAGCTACAAACCTGCACGTCTTTGGAGTGTGGGAGGAAACCGAAGATCTCGGAGAAAACCCACGCAGGTCACGGGGAGAACGTACAAACTCCGTACAGGCAGCGCCGGTAGTCAGGATCGAACCCAGGTCTCTGGCGCTGCAAGTCAGTAGCTCTACCGTTGCTCCACCGTGCCACATTGTACAGCCAGCTTACAAGACCGGCATTAATGGTACAAATCACCCTCGCTGCTTTTGGCCGTAGGGTAGGTCATACCCATTCACATGCCTCTCGCCCTCTCTCGGTCCCAGTGGTTGTGCGCTTAGCTATTGGAGTCTGCCCTTGACGTTCTTGGATCGAGCACCTAATTAAAGTAAGCGTTATGACAAACTGAAGCATGGCAGAACAGCAAGTTTCCAATGGAAGTGCCAATGGAGTGGTTTCATTTCAGACTTGGTCTTCTGCTGTTGAAGTAAGAAATGAAGTGGGCCAGATGAGGGAAATTGTAGAAGGCAGATGGCAGAGCTATTTAACATGAGACTAAGCAATCTGAATAGTTCCCTGTGCTGCAGGCTGGTGCAATATTAAATTCAGGGTTGTAAATGCGGTGTTAATTCACCACAACTGTGACAAGACACTTTGTACTCTTGGTACTCTGGTACATATAAGACTCAAGACTTATATTTGTCTTGCTGTGTAATAGCTCGACCCGAAACATCACCTATTCCTTCTCTCCAGAGATGCTGCCTGACCCGCTGAGTGACTCCAGCATGTTGTGCCTATCTTCCGTTTAAACCAGCATCTGTAGTTGCCTCCTACACATTGATGTTCTGGGACCCATTTGGGTTGGGACCCTTCTTCAGACTCGCTCAAAGCCTACAAACCCGTACGTCTTTGCAGCGTGGGAGGAAAGCGAAGATCTCGGGGAAAAAATGACGCAATACACGGGGAGAACGTACAATCTCCGTACAGACAGCACCCATAGTTGGGGTTGAACCTGGGCCTCTGGCGCTGTCAGGTTCAAAGGTTCAAAGGTATTTATTGGTCACATACACCAATTGGTGTAGTGAAATGTTTCTTGTCCATGCAGCACATAAAAAAAAACACAGACATAACAATAATAAAGAGATTTAAACATAAAGAACATCCCCCTACAATGGTTCCCATTATAAGGGAAGGCACAAAGTCCAGTCCCCAACCCATGTCCACCCATAGTCGGGCCTATTGAGGCCTCCGCAGTCGCCTTCATGGAGGCCCGATGTTCCAGGCCGTTCTCGCCGGGTGATGGTGCTCCGGCGTCGGGAGAATCTTCTCAGCGGCTTGGGACACCTGGAACGGCTGCTTCCTTACCGGAGTCCGCGGCTTCTGAAGCCAACAAGGCCGCGCTGGATGGAGCTCCCCCACTGGCTCCCGATGTTAAAGTCAGCGCCGCCGCCCGCAGCTGGCCGCTCCACAGACCCGCAGCTCCGCGATGTTTTCCTCCACAGTCTTCAGTTCACCGGAGCTCCAGCGCAACGACCCAGGCAAGGCATCGCCCGTTCCGCGATGACGCTCCAGCGCTCCGCCGCTGCCGAAGCCGAGGTTCTGGGCGGTCCCCTCAGGAAACGCCGCTCCAGGCCCGCTGGTAGGCTGCGAGGACGGGTCGAAGATGCAGCCCGGAGAAAAGCTGCCTCCCGGCCAGATAGGGACCAGGAAAAGTAGTTCCCCCCCCCCACATAAAAAAGAATAGACTCCAAACAAAACACTTTAACTCACTAAAAATTAAAAAAAAGAGTGAAAAACAAACAGCTGCAGGCTGGGCAGCCACACCATACAGGATGGCGCCCCCCCCCCCCCCCCCCTGACTTTAATTAGGTGCTCGATCCAAGAACATCAAGAGCAGACTCCTAAGGCTGCAACTCTACTGGTGCTGCCCAACTCTACGGCATGTGCAGTGAATTCAGACTGCAACAGATCAAAGATTCCCTCGATGTTTAGGTTAGAGATACAGCATGGTAAAAAAAATCCCTCTGGCCCACTGAATCCACACCGACCATCGATCACCCGTTCACACTAGTTCTACGCTACGCCACGTCCTCATCTACTCCCTACATGCTTGGGGAAATTTCAATTCCTTCCTGCAGTTTAGTTCAGTTTAGTTTAGAGATACAGCGCGGAAACAGGCCCTTTGGCCCACGGAGTCCGCGCCAACCAGCGATCCCCCAACACTAACACTCTAGGGATAATTTACAATTTGACTGGAGCCAATTAACCTACAAACGTGTGGGTCTTTGGAGTGTGGGAGGAAACCGGAGCACCCAGAGAAAACCCACGCAGGTCCATCATCGGCGGTGACTGTCCTCTCCTCTCCATAGGGTCGTCTGCTTGTGGGTCTGCCGATGTCTGTAGAGGCCGATCCGCGATCCACACACACCTTGGTGCAACGTGGGCAGTGGAGACTGGCGGTGGTCGGTAGTCGTCGAGCCCCTTCTCTCTCTCCTTACGGTGCTATCGCTTTGTCTCTGCGACACGGCGTAGTTCCATTTCGTGACGTGCGGCTCCTTCCTGCACGGATTTCCTCCAGGATCGCCCGTCCACTGCAACGTGCTCCCAGTTGCTCGATGTGATGTGGAATTTCTACAGACTGTTGATGTTGTCCTTCAAGCACTTCTTTGGCCCAGCCGGGGACTCGTCAACATCCCTTCAGTTGGGAGTAAGTGATCGTTTAGGGAGACGTGGGTTGGACATGCGGACGATATGGCCAGTCCATCGAAGTTGGTGCTGCATTATTGTGGTGGTGATGCTGGTCATGTTGGCTTCCTCCAAAACCCTGATGTTGGTGCGTTTGTCCTCCCGGCTGATCCTCAGAATCCTTCGTAAGGATCTTTGATGGGATTGTTCTTGGGCTCTCGGGTGCCTGCTGTAGGTGGTCCATGACTCGGCTCCAAACAACAGGGTGGAGAGGACAGAACGTACGGACAGCACCCGTAGTCGGGATCGAACCCGGGTCTCTGGCGCTGTAAGGCAGCAACTCTACGAATGCGCCACCGTGTAAGGCTTGTATAAGCATTTTTAGTACTTACTCCAAATGAGAAAAGCAAATTGTCGATTATGGGGGTCAAATTATGAGCCGCGACATAAAACTCGAAACAGGACAGCACAGGGTCAGGCCCTTCGGCCCACAATGCAGATGGGGCATGTTGGTTGGCGTGGGCAAGATGGGCCGAAGGGCCTGTTTCCACGCTGTATGACCCTGGGATACAGTAAGCAAAGAAGCCATAGAGGAAGTCCTTTATTTGCTACCCATGAAGGCTTGTAAATAATATTAACGGTTATGCACCGTGACGTTGGGATGAATCAGCCCATGAACTTTTTTAGAATGGAGTAAAAAGATCTCATTAGTAAGAACGGCTTAAAGTTGGAAAGGGTGCAGAGAAGATTTACGAGGATGTTGCCGGGACTCGAGGGCCTGAGCTACAGGGAGAGGTTGAGCAGGCTAGGGCTTTATGGAGCTCAGGAGGATGAGGGTGATCTTATAGAGGTGTACAAAATGATGAGAGGATATAGCTCGGGTAGAAGCACAAAGTCGTTTCCCCAGAGTAAGGGAATCGCAAAATAGAGGACATAGGTTTAAGTTGAGGGGGTGGGGAAAGATTTATTACGAACCTGAGGGATGATTTTTTTTTGGTGGATACGAGCTGCCAGAGGAGGTAGTTGAGACTATTGCAACGTTTAAGAAACAGTTAGACAGATACATGGATAAAACAGGGTTTAGAGGTCTGAAGAAGGGTCTCGACCCGAAACGTCACCTATTCCTTCGCTCCTTTAGATGCTGCCTCACCCGCTGAGTTTCTCCAGCATTTTTGTCCACCTTCAAATTTTCCACCATCTGCAGTTCTTTCTTAAACAGACAGGTTTAGAGGGTTATGGGCCAAACGCAGGGCAAGTTGGGCCGAAGAGCCAGTGTCTACACTACATGACTCTAGGAAATATTGAGCAAGGTAGCCATGGAAGACATTCTTTATTTACTACACATCTAAATAAGGCTTCTAAATAATATTAATTAGTAATGAGCCGTGAGGTTGGAATGAATCAGGCCATGAACATCTTTGGGAAGAGTCAACATCGCACTAGTAACGATTGCTGCTTATTATTTAGTGCACTGACATCCGCAAACATCCCACAGTGCCCAGATGCATTTTACATATGAATTCATTCCTTAAATTACACAAACAACTCGTTTGGAAATTCATATATTCCAATGTGATGAGGCCGCGTTCTGCTAAATGGCCAACCCGTCACTCATGAGTTACGACTTCATCGCTCAAAATACCTGCTCTTCATGTAACTACTGATGGAAAACCCTGTTTGTTTGGTCAAACAGCAATGCACTGGTTCGTAGCTGCTGGGTGGCGCAGCGGTAGAGTCGCTGCCTTACAGCACCTACTGCGCCAGACACCCAGGTTCCATCCCAGCTACGGGCGCTGTCTGTATGGAATTTGTACGTGATCTGTGTGTGTTTTCTCCGAGAACTCTGGTTTCCTCCCACGCTCCAAAGACGTACAGGTTTGTAGGATCATTGGCTTGGTACAAATGTAAAAATTGTCCCTTGTGTGTGCGATCTTCAGTTTCCCCCCAGATGTACAGGTTTGTAGGTTAATTGGCTTGTTATAAATGTAAAGATTGTCTCTAATGCGTGTAGGACGGTGTTAAAGTGCAGGAATCGCTGGTCGGTGCGGACCCGGTGGGCTGAAGGGCCTCTTTACGCGCTGTATCCCTAAACTAAACTAATAATGAACTAATCTAAGAGCCGGAATGGTGAGATGATAGTTTCAGAGTAAGCATGGAAGCTGAAGATATGGCGAAGATATGGCGATATTTTTTGGTGACTGCCGATGTCATTGACTGACATATCAGGGTTGCCAAAAGATTTTGAACTTTTCAAAATCCAGCAGCGGCAAAAAAAATGATGCGACACTTGAGGAAACACCGCGCGTCAATTTGTCGTCACTCCACGACTTTATCGGTCAATGATACCGACAGTCGCCGAAAAAATCGCCCAGTGGGACAGGCCCTTTAGTGTTAAGCCGTGTGTGTGTGGAAGATATTTAATTGCAAAACATTTACCTTCATATGTCCCAACTTCCAGAAGAGAGCCTCCTTCCTCGAGGTCAAAGAACTCCTTTACCGTGAGAAAGTTGTAGTCAACGCCAGCAATCTCACCGTCGCGAGGAGATCTGGTCGTGCCTTGAAGGGAAAGAACACAAGAATAAGATTTCTGGCAGAAATGTTGTCGTGTTTTTTTTTTGCAAAATCTCCCCGTTTGTTACTTTTGCCATTTCTTTGCCGGCTTGCATTGGAATCTCACAGCAGAATAGCTCGGAAGATTCACGGTCAATGTCCTCGGGTGGCACGGTGGCGCAGCGGTAGAGTTGCTGCCTCACAGCGCCAGAGACCCGGGTTCGATCCCGACTACGGGTGCTGTCTGTACGGAGTTCGTACGTTCTCCCCGTGACCTGCGTGGGTTTTCTCCGAGATCTTTGGTTTCCTCCCACACTCCCATGACGTGCAGGTTTGCAGGTTAATTGGCTCGGTGCAAATGCGAATTGTCCCTAGTGTGTGTAGGATAGTGCTAGTGTGCGGGGATCGCTGGTCGGCCAGCAGGCTGTTTCTGCACAGTATCTCCACACTAAATTAAATTAAACGTGTTTGAGAAAGTGACAACTCAAGTAAATTATAGTAAGTACTCCATCCATCATAGTCGGGGACTTTGGTGAACCCCTCCCAATGTTAGACGAAAGTAACTGCAGATGCCGAAATCTTGAGCAAATCGCACAAAGTACTGGAGGAACTCAGCGGGTCAGGCGGCATACCTGGAGGAAATGGATAGGCAACATTTTGGAACGGGGCGTTTCTGAAGAAGGGTCCCAACCTGAAAAGTCTAACGCAGGGTCCCGAACTGAAACATCACCTCCAGAGATGCTGCCTGACCTGCTGAGTTACTCCTGCACTGTGTAAACCAGCATCGGTGGGGTGGCACGGTGGCGCAGCGGTAGAGTAGCTGCCTTACAGCGCCAGTGACCCGGGTTTGATCCTGACCACGGGTGCTGTCTGTATGGAATTTGTACGTTCTCCCCGTGACTTTTCCCCAGGTGCTCTGGTTTTCTCCCACATTAGTGCAGGTGTCAGAGGTTATGGGGAGAAGGCAGGAGAATGGGGTTAGGAGGGAGAGATAGATCAGCCATGATTGAATGCCGGAGTAAACCTGATGGGCCAAATGGCCTCATTCCGCTCCTATCACTTATGACCTTATGACTCCAAAGGCGTACAGGTTTGTAGGTTAATTGGCTTTGGTGAAAAATAAGTTAATAGTGTGTGAGGTAGTATTCAAGTACGGTGGTATTAGTCTACGGGGTGATCAGTGGTTGACATGGACTTGGTGGGCCGAAGGGCCTGTTTCCATGCTGCATCTCTAAATTCTCAAGTTCCCTGTATCGACTGAACCATAGTGTATCCATTCCCCTCCACAGATGCTGCCTGACCTACTGAGTGACTCCAGCGCTGTGTGGTTTTCCTCAAGATTCCAGCTTCTGCAGCCTTCTGGCCAACGGTAACGTTACTGCCAAATTAAACTGGTCCTGATTCCCTTTTATATTACCGCATTAAACTAAGCCACAGCACACTAATCTAAGACTTCTTGTTCATGCTTTCCACATTAAAGACAGCTAAGCTGCAATCACGGCTCCTAATTACTTTCAGATACTCATTAGTTACGTACACCTCTCCACTTCACACAATGCTTTTTTGCTCGCTCATCGAGAAAATCTTGCGGCAAGAACCATCCTTGGAGTTTTCTGTTCTGGTTCGTCAGTCTGGTTAGAAGGTTTTTTTTAAGCCAACATTTTTACCCTCAGTCCAGTTTCGTTTATTGTTTACCGAGGTACAGTGAAAAGCTTTTGTAGCGTGCTGTCCAGCCAGCGGAAAGACAATACATGATTACAATCGAGCCATCTACAGTGTATAGATACATGATAAGGGAATGATGTTTAGTGGAAGGTAAAGCCAGCAAAGTCCGATCAAGGATAGTCCGAGGGTCACCAAAGTGGTGGATAGTAGTTCAGGACTCCTCTCTGGTTGTGGTAGGATGATTCAGTTGCCTGACAACAGCTGAGCACACCTGCTAATCTCAGATTAGATTAGTTTAGAGATACAGCATCTTTACACAGAGAGTCGTGAGTCTCTGGAATTCTCTGCCACAGAAGGTAGTTGAGGCCAGTTCATTGGCTATATTTAAGAGGGCGTTAGATGTGGCACTTGTGGCTAAAGGGATCAGGGGGTATGGAGAGAAGGCAGGTACGGGATACTGAGTTGGATGATCAGCCATGATCACATTTAATGGCGGTGCAGGCTCGAAGGGCCGAATGGCCTACTCCTGCACCTATTTTCTATGTTTCTATGTTTCTATGAAACATGCCCACTGAGTCCGCACCGACCAGCGATCCCTGCACACTTAAAGCCCTGTCCCACTGTACGAGTTCATTCAAGAGTTCTCCCAAGTTTGCCCTGATTCGAACTCGAAGATTTATGGTAATGGGTACTCGGGGCTCTCGTGGACATTTTTCAACATGTTGAAAAATCTTCACGAGTCTTCCCGAGCTTACCGCGTTTCCCGAGTATCTGCCGTTAGCGTTACAAACCGCTAAGAGAAGTCCCGGAGCTCCGACGTACCCGCTACGTACATTCTACGTGCTAACACTGGGGACAATTTTCACACACCAAGGCAATTTACCTACATACCTGTACGTCTTTGGAGTGTGGGAGGGAACCAAAGATCTCGGAGAAAACCCACGCAGCCACGGGGAGAACGTACAATCTCCCAGGTCTCCGGTGCTGCAAGTGCTGTGAGGCAGCGACTCTATCGCTGCACCACCGTGTTGCCCATTGCAGGATAGCACGCAACAACAGCTTTTCACTGTACCTCGGCACACGTGACGGCAAGCTCAACTGAAACTGAACGCATCTCAACACAATACAATCACAAACGACTCCATCGCGGGGAACAATCGTTTAGTTTCGGAACAGCACTGAATTAGATGGAGTATTCTGAAACCGTGCAACGAATAATCAGCTGCCAGCAAATGAAAGCTCCCAAAATTCCCCACACTTAATAAAACACCAGGCTGGCAACCTGAGACCAGCAACGACTGGATCTCTGCAGCAATCCCAATTGCAATATGATCCCCCACTACAGGCTGCTTCTGCATGTTGGCTTTTTATTCCAACTTTTCAGCTGAACGCAAATATTATATAATTTACACAGATATTATATAACAAACTGATTAATACATATCTGAAGGGTCTCGACCTGAAACGTCACCCATTCCTTCTTTCCAGAGATGCTGCCTGTCCCGCTGAGTTACTCCAGCTTTTTGTGTCTATCTATATTCATTATATTAATTATTATAAAATATGTAATTATTATTATTAAAGGAAGACACAAATCTGGAGTAGGTCAGTGGGACAGGCAGCATTTCTGGAGAGAAGGGATGGGCGACGTTTTGGGTCGAGACCCTTCTTGAGACTGATTAATTAATATGGATATTAGTCGTATTG
Organism: Raja brachyura; assembly: GCA_963514005.1. Next base: position 47,547,844 of record OY740796.1, on the reverse strand, counting down.
AAAATGAATTATTGTGATGTGTTATCATATATGTTAACATTATATTATATTATATAATGAACTGGTGAACACATATACTACCTATATTAATTATTATAATTATATTGATTATTATATAACTGTTATACACTAATATAAATATTGTATGTATTAGGGAATAATTATCATGTTACTATATATGTTCTAATATTATTATATTATCTAATGAACTGATGAATACATATATCTGTATTAAGTATATTATATTATATAATTATTAAATATTTAATATGGGTATTATATAACATTGACAGTGTGTGATTAGTTGGAATGAACAGTGGTGCAGCAGTAGAATTGCTGCCTTATAGCGCCAGAGACCTGGGTTCGATCCCGACTATGGATTCTGTTTGTGCAGAGTTTGCATGTCTCCCTGTGACCGTGTGGGCTTTCTCTGGGTGCCCTGGTTTCCTTCCACACTCCAAAGATGAGTCGGGACTACATCCTAGCTTATGGCTATGCCTATGGAAGGACCGTTCAGTCATCTGATAAACAGAGGGGAAGAAGTTGTCCCTCAGGGTAATATATGTGCAGAATATAGTTCATAAGGTCAGAGGTGACAGGAGCAGAATTAGGCCATTCGGCCCATCAAGTCTACTCTGGCATTCAATCATGGCTGATCTATCTCTCCCTCCCCATCCTCCTGCCTTCTCCCCACAACCCCCGACACCCGTACTGACCAAGAATCAATCTATCTATCTCGGCCATAAAAATATCCATTGACTTGGCCTCCACAGCGTTCTGTGGCAATGAACTCCACAGATTCACCACCCTCTGATGGGGTCAAGGAAAGAGCAGCCCTGTTTCCACCAATCTTTCCACCACCACGCACAAGAAGCACAAGACAGACGCCATTGTATGCAGATGCCGAGAAGTGCGTTCAACCTTGGCTGAGCAACTTCTAATCTTGTGTGTGGGCTCAAGAAGAAGAAGACCACCCTCTGACTAAAGAAATTCCTCCTCATCTCCTTCCGAAAGGAACGTCCTTTTATTTTGAGGCTGTGACCTCTGGTCCTAGACCCTCCCACCAGTGGAAACATCCTCTCCCCATCCACTCTATCCAGGCCTTTCACTGTTCGTTAAGTTTCAATGAGGTTCCCCCTCATCCTTCTAAATTCAACTCAACCAGTTCTCAGCCTTGTAGCGCACCAGTTCCCATCGACCAAGTCAATGGGGTGGAGGTGAATCGGACAGTACCCCAGCTTATAGACCGTTCAGAAGTCTGACACATGGCGTTTTTATATCCCCATCTGTGGATTCTGCAATGCCTCATGCATGGATTTTTCCACTCTGTAACCTCGGGTGTCGAATGCGTTTTTTGTTATTATTACAATAGCACTGTAATAGTGTGGCTGACAGACAGAGACTCTATTCGGTACGTCCCCCCTCATCCTTCTAAACTCTAGTTCAGGGGTGTCAAACTACCGGCCCGCGGGCCGGATGCAACCCGTGAGGAGTACACTCCAGATGATTCGGGGGGAAAAAATATATATTCACGACCATTTATTATGTGTCTGTACAACAGCCGCTCACTCCCTCTCGCGGCTCTCTCCCCCACCGCTGTCTGTGCCGCCTGCTGCGCTGGCCAGGGGGGCGCTCCCGTCCTCCGCTCCATGATGGGCCTGCGGTTGCCAAGGAGACAGTTGGCCCTCGGCAACAGACAAGATGGCGGCGCTGAGCTCCCCTTGGCCTCGGGCTGGCTGACTGACGTCCGCGCGCGCACAACTGATCCGGCCCGCATGAAATGAGTTTGACACCCCTGCTCTAGTATAACTATAATAATCCTTGCACTGCATGAATTAATTTAATTGTAGCTCAGTACACGTGGCAATAAAGTACCATCTAAACCCATAATAGCCCTGTCCCACGGTACGAGTTCATCCCAAGAGCTCTCCCGAGTTTAAAAAAAATCAAACTCGTGGTAAGCACTAAGAATGAACGTAGCGGGTACGCCGGAGCTCGGGGACGTCTCTTAGCGCTAACGGCAGGTACTCGGGAAGATTCGCTAATGGCAGGTAAGCACAGGAAGACTCGCGAATATTTTTCAACATGTTGAAAAATGTCCACGAGAGCCCCGAGTACCGACGAGTGGCCATTACCGTAAATCTCCGAGTTCGAATCAGGGCAAACTCGGGAGAGCTCTTGGAATGAACTCGTACCGTGGGACAGGAGTTTAAGTGCCCAAGTAAAGCTAAAACAATCATATAGGATTGACACCTTGCAAGGACGTCCTGAACAGTAAAATTCAAATATGAGAGACCAGTTTGATTATTTTATCAAATCTAACAATTGAAAACCAAATGTAAAACAGCCTACGTATCCACAGACTCCAATGAACCGAGGGCTTGGTGATTTTGTTGGGTTTGCATGCTGCTCGATATTATCCCACATTCTCATCCACTCCCTACACATTTGCAGAGGACAATTATAGCAACAAACCCGCACGTTTTGGAGATGTGGGAGGAAACCGGAGCACCCGGAGGAGACCCACGTGGTCACAGGGAGAACGTGCACACCTCCAAATTCAGGGACAGTTTCTACCCAGCTGTTACCAGGCAACTGAACCACCCGACCACAACTAGAGAGCAGTCCTGAACTACTAGGTGCATCATTGGAGACCCTCGGAATACCTCTGATCGGATTTTACTGGCTTTAAGTTGCACTAAACGTTATCATGTATGACCTCTATCATGTATCTGCACACTCAGGGCCGGACTTTCACCTGCTGAGGTCCTAAGCTGTATGAAATTTGAGGCCCTTCTCTAAAGAAATTTGGGTAAAAAATGATAAAATAAAAATATATTTCAAGAAAATGAGGCCCCCGAGGGTGTGTGGCCCTAAGCTATAGCTTATTTAGCTTATAGGTAAGTCCAGCACTGTGCACACTGTGAACGGCTCGATTGCAATCACGTATTGGCTTTCTGCTGACTGGATAAAAGGGACAAAAGATTTTCACTGCTCCTTGGTACAAGTAACAATAAACTCAATTAAACTAAACAAAAAAAAGAACGTGCAAACTCCACTCAGACAGCACCCGAGGTCAGGTCTCCGGCGCTGTGAGGCAGCGGCTCTACCGGCCACCCTGTATTGCCAAGCAAATCATGTCAGCCCGTGCATTACAATATTGTATTGCAATGTGAATTATTCTGTCACTCTTCCACTTTAAACTAAAACCTATTACATGAACGAGCGTCATGTGTCAAAGTGAATTTAACCAAAGTGAAAATCCTTAATTACGTTGGAATGGTGCATAATGCTATTGAGGCTGCAATTCCATTTTGTGGTTATGATTAAATTAGACAAATATTTCTCGCTGGAAGTAATCCAAAGCTTCAAATCCTTCATTCAGATTGCAAATCTCAACCTCTAGTCCCCGTGTAACAGGGCTAAAGCACCATGCAAAGTGCATCCTGTTTGAAATGCATGGCTTAAGTCACAATTACAGCCGTTTTGGATTGTCATAGGTCCAACCAAGACCTCAACGGGTGGAACAGGCGGAGGACGATGGCTGACCTTAGTGGAGCGTCACAACGGCTGGGAAGGCGGATGAAGGCTGCAGCAGAGAAGGGTCTCCGGTCGTCTTGGACTCCATGCCACTGGATCCCGACCCAGATCTGTCAAGGACTGTGGGGTGGCTGTCTGTGCACCAGTCTCCCCACGTTAAACAAAGTCACGCACGGGCGTCCTCCACATAGGGAATAGCACCCTGGAGACACCCATGGTCAGCCATGACCGAAGGGAGCCTAAGAGATTGATATCATGGCTGAGGAAGGGTCTCGACCCGAAACGTCACCTATTCCTTTCCTCCAGAGATGTGGCCTGACCCACTGAGTTCCTCCAGCTTTTTTGTGTCCATCTGTGGCTGTATCACTACTTACATCTAGACAACAGTTTCGGGCGGCACAGTGGAGTTGCTGCCTCCGGTTACCTTCCACACTCCAAAGACGTGCAGGTTTGCAGGTTAATTGGCTTCGGTAAAAATATTGTCCCTAGCGTGTAGGATAGCGTTATTGTACAGGGTGATCGCTGGTCGGCCTGGACTCGGTGGGCCAAAGGGCCTGTTTCCCCCGCTTTAGCTCTGAAGGTTACAGTAAAGTCTAGAGACTCAAAATGGAATGGTGCGCTCGGAGGGACACAAGAACAAAAATTATGTGTCTTTGTATTTGGATTCTTTCCCCACCTCCAGCTTAAATTCCAGTTGGGATATTTTGGAGGACCAAGCAACCAAGAACCAATGAAAGCAAAATTTCCCAATAGTGTTAAAGTTTAAATATTCCTGTGTTGTTTTCTTACTACGGCAAAATATTTTTCATTTACCAGCTGTGAATGTGCGCTCTACACTTCTTGTGAAGGCAAGACAATAACCATTAGAATTGAAGGCCAAATGTATAGAGTGCATTTGACTAATTGTTCGTTTTGTGGTTATGTCGGGCCTACTCAAGCTGAAGGTCTCCGGCAACTTATAAGAAATACAGTAAACATGACAGGGCGGCAATTGGGCACAGCAGTAGAGTTTCTGCCTCATAGCGCCAGAGACCCGGGTTCGATCCTGACTACGGGTTCTGTCTGTACGGAGTTTGTGCGTTCTCCCCGTGACCTGCGTGGGTTTTCTCCGGGTGCCCCGGTTTCCTCCCACGCTCCAAAGACGTACAGGTTTGTAGGTTAATTGGCTTCGGTGTTATTGGAAATTGCACCCAACGTGGGTGTAGGATAGCGTTAATGTGCGGGGATCGCTGGTCGGCGCGGACTCGGTGGGCCGAAGGGCCTGTTTCAGCGCTGCATCTCCAAACTAAACTAAACTGAAGAGGCGTTACTGTTTTAGCTTGGTTTCCAACCTCTCGTTCGTGTGCTCTGGAGTCTCGGCCTCTCTCCCTTCTCTCTGACACGAGCAGAACTGAGGTCAAAGCCACCATCTGCTGAACCAAGCTCGCGGAGGCAATAACTATCAGCACAATACTAATGGAGATCGCCCCTTAACGTGCCAGCTAAATCATGTACAATTTAAGGAGAAGTTGAAATGCATATTTAAATTCTGTGTCTTTGAAAAGCAGAATTAAATGCTCCATCGTGTACAGCTAAATCCACGCACAACGCTTGGCCGCAATCTAGCAGAGCCACAGGTCTATGGTGTGGGCGGCCATTTATATCTCGCTCTTTGCGCAATTATATTAAATTTAAGCAGTTTAGCTCCTGGCGGCACAGTGGCGTAGTGGGTACAGACGCTGCCTCACGGCGCCAGAGACCCGGGTTCCATCCCGACCTCGGGTGCTGTCTGCACAGAGTTTGCACGCTCTTCTTCCCTCCCACATCCCAAAGACGTGCTGCTCTTTTGTAGATTAATTGTAACCTCTGCAAATGACCCGTAGTGTGTAGAATCAGAGAGTCAGTTCGAAGCTTGATCAATGGTGTTTCATCATTCATGTTTTATTATTATGAATGTTTAGTGTTTTCTGAGTCATTCGTAACTGTCACTGTATGTCATGTTGTTACTTGTGGGCGGAGCACCAAGGCAAATTCCTTGTATGTGAATACTTGGCCAATAAACTTACTGACTTACTTACAGAGTAGGCTGGGTCTCTAGTCCATGGAGCGTAGGAGGATGAGGGGTGATCTTATAGAGGTGTATAAAATCATGAGAGGAATAGATCAGGTAGATGCACAGAATCCTGTACCCAGAGTAGGGGAATCGAGGACCAGAGGACATAGGTTCAAGGTGAAGGGGAAAAGATTTAATAGGAATCCGAGGGGTAACTTTTTCACACAAAGGGTGGTCGGTGTATGGAACAAGCTGCCAGAGGAGGTCGTTGAGGCTGGGACTATCCCATTGTTTAAGAAACAGTCGGACAGGTACATGGATAGGACAGGTTTGGAGGGATATGGACCAAGCGCAGGCAAATGGGAATAGGGTAGCTGGGACATGTTGGCCGGTGTGGGCGAGTTGGGCCGAAGGGCCACACTGGACCACTCCATGGCTCTATGGCTCCAAACAGGCCCATAGGCCCAACATGCCAATGCCACACCTACACTTGCCCCACCTGCCTGTGTGTGGCCCGTATCCCTCTAAACCTTCCCTTTCCATGTACCTGTCGGATGGTATTTGAAGTGGTTATAGTACCTGCCTCAACTACCTCCTCTGGCAGCTCCTTCCGTAAGGAGGGAGTGGATGCAAAAGTGGGATAACATAGCATTAGTGTGAACGGGTGATCGCTGGTCAGTGTAGCCTCGGTGGGCCGCAGGGCCTATTTCCACGCACTATCTCTGAACTACAGCAGTCAATGCTCTCCCGTGACATCCGTCTCAATCGTCCTCCACCAACAGACTCAGCAGTGGCCGCTAACTTCACTCCCGTCATCCCGGGCTGCTTCTTTCACCGCCTTTAGTTCAACTTGCTGCACCAACGCCCAGAAATCGACAGCGAGAGTTGAGGAAGCGGCCCAGACCGTCACACAAACCAACCATCCCCTTCCATCGACTCCATCTACACCTCACGCTGCCTCGGCAAGGCCAGCAGCATCATCAAGGACGAGTCGCACCCTGGTCACTCCCTCTTCTCCCCTCTCCCATCGGGCAAGAGGTGCAGAAGTGTGAAAACGCGCACCTCCAGATTCAAGGACAGTTTCTGCCCAAATGAACCATCCAGTAGTCACCAACTAGAGACCGAGGGCCTCCAATGAGGCAGATAGTAGTTCAGGACTGCTCTCTAGTTGTGGTAGGATGGTTCAGTTGCCAGAGAGTTTAACATGGCACTTTTCATGCCCAGGGTAACAGTCTCAAACTTCAGTACAATACCTTTGATTAAAGCACTCTCAAGGGCCATCTGCAACCCATTATAATTTTTTCTTCTTCATCTCTCAAGCGGACCTCCCATCTACCTCGTTGGAGACGCTTGGACTATCTTTATAGATAATAGACAATAGACTATAGGTGCAGGAGGAGGCCATTCGGCCCTTCGAGCCAGCACCGCCATTCAATGTGATCATGACTGATCATCTCCAATCAGTACCCCGTTCCTGCCTTCTCCCCATATCCCCTGACTCTGCTATTTTTAAGAGCCCTATCTAGCTCTCTCTTGAAAGCATTCAAAGAACCGGCCTCCACTGCCCTCTGAGGCAGAGAATTCCACAGACTCACAACTCTCTGTGAGAAAAAGTGTTTCCTCGTCTCTGTTCTAAGTGGCTTACCCCTTATTCTTAAACTGTGGCCCCTGGTTCTGGACTCCCCCCAACATCGGGAACTTTAATTGGACTTTACATTGCACTCATCGTTATTCCCTTTATCTTGCATCTGTACACTGTGGACGGCTCGATTGTGATCATGTGTAGTCTTTCCACTGACTGGATAGCGCGCAACAAAACAAGCTTTCCAAAATACCTGTCCACGTGACAATAAACTAAACTGATGTGTAGGAAGGAACTGCAGACGCTGGTTTAAACCGTAGATAGACACAAAACGCTGGAGTAACTCCGTGGGACCGGCAGCATCTCTGGGGAGAAGGGACGGGTGACGTTTCTGGTCGAGACCCTTCTTCAGACATTTGCTGGGGTGGATATGCTGCGGATGACCTCAACACGCCCCTGGAGGGAGACACGGGGAGGAACAGCAGCACCTTCAGAAAGGCGCAGCCTGTTTGGTAGAGTCGAGCGAAGAGTTTCTCTGGAGAACGGTTTAAACTTGATGCGATTTGCTGCCGTGTGGGAATCGGACCGAATATTGCACCGTGGGCATTTCCACCCCAGAATTATTCCAACTCGCCGTCAAACTTGAGAAGAGTCTTCTCACATCATGGCATTCCACCCACAGCTCCAACTTTGGAGATGACGGCTTTTTATTTTAATTGGATTTCTACTGGTGATGGGGGCTAATGGAACTGAGGTGAGTCTTTCTGTCTGATGAATTTTTAACAATGCTTGAGACGTGGGCAGCAGTGGTTCCATGCCGATATAATGTCTTTACATCAAGGAACTTGAGAGATGAAGAAGAAAAAAAATAAATAATGGGTTGGAGATGGCCCTTGACGGTGCTTTAGTGAAAGGTATTGCACTGAAGTTTGAGACTGTTACCCTGGGCATGAAAAGTGCCATGTTAAACTCTCTGGCAACTGAACCATCCTACCACAACTAGAGAGCAGTCCTGAACTACTACCTGCCTCATTGGAGACCCTCGGACTATCTTTGATCGGACTGGCTTTAACCATATAACCATATAACAATTACAGCACGGAAACAGGCCTTCTCGGCCCTTCCAGTCCATGCCGACCATTTATTTTCCCCTAGTCCCATCTACTTGCACTCAGACCATACCCCTCCATTCCCTTCCCGTCCATATACCTATCCACTTTACTTTTAAATGTTAAAATCGATCCTGCCTCCACCACTTCTGCAGGAAGATCATTCCACACAGCCACCACTCTCTGAGTAAAGAAGTTCCCCCTCATGTTACCCCTAAACTTCTGTCCCTTAATTCTCATGTCATGCCCTCTTGTTTGAATCTTTCCTACCCTCAATGGGAAAAGCTTATCCACGTCAACTCTGTCTATCCCTTTCATCATTTTAAAGACCTCAATCAAGTCCCCCCATAACCTTGCACTGAACGTTATTCCCTTATCATGATAGATAAAAATCCTGGAGAAACTCAGCGGGTGAGGCAGCATCTGTGGAGCGGAGGAAATAGGTGACGTTTTGGGTCGAGACACTTCTTCACACTGAAGGAAGGTCTCGACCCAAAACGTCACCTAATCCTTCTCTCCATAGACGCTGCCTCACCCGCTGAGTTCCCCCAGCATTTTTGTCTACCTTCGATTTTTCCAGCACCTGCAGTTCTTTCTCAAACATTCCCTTCCCGTGTACCTGTGCACTATGAATGGCTCGATTGCAATCATGTTTTGTCTTTCTGCCGGCTGGTTAGCACGCACCAAAAAGCCTTTCACTGTAGCTCGATACACGTGACAATAAATCAATCTGAATCTGTGGCGTTAAGGTTTGCTCTTGCTCGACACAAAGTTCTGGAGGTTCTACTTCAGTTGTATAGGGTCTTGGTGAGACCACACCTGGAGTATTGCGTACAGTTCTGGTCTCCATATCTGAGGAAGGACATTATTGCCATAGAGGGAGTGCAGAGAAGGTTCACCAGACTGATTCCTGGGATGTCAGGACTGTCTTATGAAGAAAGACTGCATAGACTCGGTTTATACTCTCTAGAATTTAGGAGATTGAGGGGATCTTATAGACATTCTTAAGGGGTTGGACAGGCTTGATGCAGGAAGATTGTTCCCGATGTTGGGGAGGTCCAGGACAAGGGGTCACAGCTTAAGGATAAGGGGGAAATCCTTTAGGACCGAGATGAGAAGGACTTTTTTCACACAGAGAGTGGTGAGTCTCTGGAACTCTCTGCCACAGAGGGTGGTTGAGGCCAGTTCATTGGCTATATTTAAGAGGGAGTTAGATGTGGCCCTTGTGGCAAAGGGGATCAGAGGGTATGGAGAGAAGGCAGGTACGGGATACTGAGTTGGATGATCAGCCATGATCATATTGAATGGCGGTGCAGGCTCGAAGGGCCGAATGACCTACTCCTGCACCTAATTTCTATGTTTCTGTGTTTCTAACTCAGCGGGTCAGGCTGCATCTCTGGAGAGAAGGAACAGGTGCGCCTTCTGGTCTTAACCTTTCTTCAAGTTGATAATGGGGAGGATGGGTGGGGGGAGAGGACCAGGAGGTGGGAAAAGGCCAGGGGCAGCAAGAGATTTGCCCTCGGTAGCATGACGCCAACACTGAAATCCAAGATGCATGAAAATTAAAGGTTCTTTGCCAAATGCACACCAGTCAGCTGTCAAGAGAATCCCTACAATAACGTAAAACATTCATTTCATGAAGCCTTTGAATTCTATTTTAAAATATTGTGACTTAAAAGCTGAAGCAGCGGAAACAAAGGCATATTAGTGCATTCTGGTGTCTGGATGAGGCAGCAGAATATACAGCATTTGCAGGAAGAGTTTACATTTTCGATTATTAATGATCATTTTGATCTAATATATTGTGCCCCGTTGAAACAGCTTGGATGTGTTGAAGGTACGATAATTTAGTTTCGTTTAGTTGCAGACACAGTGTGGAAACAGGCCCTTCGGCCCACCGAGTCCAAGCCGACCGTCAATACATCAGTCATCCATACACCAGGTCTATCCATCACACACTGGAGACAATTTACAGAAGCCAATTGACCTACAAACCCGCACGTCTTTGGCGTGTGGGAGGAAACCGGAGAACCCGGAGAAAACCCACGTGGTCACAGGGAGAACATGCAAACTCCATACAGACGGCACCCGTAGTCGGGATCGAACCCTACTTGAGACTACACTCTCAACTAATTGTAGTTCAGAATAGTCTCGACAGCCTGAATGGCCTCTTTTTGTTTCCAAGTTCCTGGTTCCCAAGTTCCAAATAACCACAACACTAAACTGCTTGTCCGTTAATTAGCGGCACGGTGGTGCAGCGGTAGAGTCGCTGCCTTACAGCGCCAGAGGCCCTGGTTCGATCCTGACGGCGGGCACTGTCTGCAGGACTTGGTAAGTTCTCCCAGTGACTGCGTGGGTTTTCTCCGGGTGCTCCAGTTTCCTCACACTTTCCAAAGTCGTACAGGTTAATTGCCTTCTGTAAAACTATCCATGGTGGTTTGGATAGAACGAGTGTGTGGGGCAATCACTGGTCGGCACGGACCCAGTGGGCCTGTTTCCATGGTGCATCTCTAAACTAAACTAAACTAAACTAGCCTAAATGCCCCTTCTCTTTACAGCATTAAACCGTGGGCAAGTGGGCCGAAGGGCCTGTTTCTGTACTGTCCGAAACATAGAAAATAGGTGCAGGAGGAAGCCACTCGGCCCTTCGAGCCAGCACCGCCATTCATTGTGATCATGGCTGATCGTCCCCTATCAATAACCCGTGCCTGCCCTCTCCCATATCCCTTGACTCCACTAGCCCCTAGAGCTCTATCTAACTCTCTTAAATCCATCCAGTGATTTAGCCTCCACTGCCCTCTGTGGCAGGGAATTCCATAAATTCACAACTCTCTGGGTGAAAACGTTTTTTCTCACCTCAGTCTTAAAAGACCTCCACTTTATTCTTAGACTGTGGCCCCTGGTTTTGGACTCGCCCAACATTGGGAACATTTTTCCTGCATCGAGCTTGTCCAGTCCTTTTATAATTTTATATGTTTCTATAAGATCCCCCCTCATCCTTCTAAACTCCAGTGAATACAAGCCTAGTCTTTTCAATCTTTCCTCATATGACAGGCTCGCCATCCCAGGGATCAATCTCGTGAACCTACGCTGTACTGCCTCAGTCACAAGGATGTCCTTCCTCAAATTAGGAGACCAAAACTGTACGCAATACTCCAGATGTGGTCTCACCAGAGCCTTATACAACTGCAGAAGACCTGTACTGAAATCCTCTTGTTATGAAGGCCAGCATTCCATTAGCTTTCTAGTCCAACTATACAATGGCCGACCGGCCAGCCAGCGTAATGGATGAAGATATTACCCAGAGAAGCAGGATATGGTGGTGTAGTCACTGCCTCGTTGACCTGCACGATTCCTAGATTGAAGATCCAACTACTAAACTGTGGTCGTGACGAGAACAGCAACATTTCGGAGAACATACATCCTTCCTCATGTGTCCAAAATTTCATGAGATCATGAAAATTCCTGTCATACACGACATGAGTCCTCAACTCTCTCTGGATCACTGGGTAACAGAACAGGTTCACCAGAGTGCCAGGAACCTTTGACAGCCAAAGGTGCTGTGCCTGAGCTATCGCAAATTTCGAAATGCAAGCATCTTATCTTAATTTTTAATATTAAAAAATTGCACCTTCATTTAATTGCAGAAAAGGCAGTGGGATTCTGATATGCACCAGAGCAGCGTAAGGATGAAAGTGTGTGGCAAGGATAAAAGGGGTGCAGAAGGTTCATAGGTACTCGGAGCAGAATTAGGCCATTCGGCCCATCAAGTCTACTCCGTCATTCAATCATGGCTGATCTATCCTTCCCTCTCAACCCCACTCTCCAGCCTTCACCCCATAACCCCTGACACCCGTACTAATCTGTCAATCTCCGTACGAAAAATATCCACTGACTCGCCCTGCACAGCCTTCCACAGATTCACCACCCTCTGACTAAAGAAATTCCTCTTCATCTTCTTCCTAAAGGAACATCCTTTTATTCTGAGGCTGTGGCCTCCAGTCCTAGACTCTCCCACCAGTGGAAACATCCTCTCCACATCCACTCTATCCAGGCCTTTCACTATTCGGTAAGTTTCAATGAGGTCCTCCCTTCATTCTTCTAAACTCCAGCGAGTACAGGCTCAGTGCGTACAAACACTCATGGGTTAACCACATCCAGATGATGGTGAACATTAATGGAAAGTATAAAAACTCCGCACGTTGAAGGTTCACAGTCTATGGTTGTGAACCAGAGTTACAAATTGTCCATTAGGAGGCACTATCACAACTTTTAAGAAGTAAATAGGTCAGGTACATGGCTAGGACAGGTTTAGAGAGATATGGGCCCAACGCAAGCAGGTGGGTCTAGTGCAGATGGAGCATGTCATCTACATACAAGTCGGTGTGGATACGTTGGGCCTAAGGGCCTGTTTCCACACTGTATGGCTCCATTAGATAGTTCCCATACAACAGACACAATTCCCTATAACATCTCCCTCCCAACCTCTTCCATGAAGATTGCAATAAGCAAAATGCTTCTGTGTTCAGCGTAAGAATGCCTTTCCAGATGAGCAATATTTGTGATTCTGTCCCCTATCCATGGGTAACAGCTGTCACCACTAACAATGGACTGCCATAGTAGTCTATAGACGTCTGAAGTAATACAGCGCGGAAACTGGCCCTTCGGCCCACCGAGGCCAGGCCGACCAGTGATCCCCATACACTGGCACTATCATAAGGTCTTAAGGGATTGGAGAACTTGACCGATGCCTGAACGAAGAAATAGACGAAGATTTACATATAATAACCCATGATATATCTCCAATGATGTACAAACTGCTTAATACTTCATTCATTTTTCTAAATCTCTATCTTTATTTTATTTTTCTCTTATATTTTCTATCTATATAAAAAATGAAAAACTCATAGAAGTACAAATTAGAAATAATTGTTAATATTAATAATATTAAGAATGTATATGACATGTATATCCTTATCTTGATATGTACTTACTTCTAATAAAAAATATTTAACAATAAGGGATAGGAGAATTAGACCATTCGGCCCATCTAGTCTACTCCGCCATTTAACCGTGGTGGATCTATCTCTCCCCGCTAGCCCCATTCTCCTGCCTTCTCCCCATAACCCCTGACCCCCGTACTATTCAACATAACCGGTACTCTAACGTAGCACTAACTCCTACCACCCTGGACATGAGGGACAATGTACAGAAGCCAATTGACTGACAAACCTGGAAGGAAACCGGAGCGCCCGGAGAAAGCCCACGCAGGTCACGGGGAGAACGTACAAGCTCCGTACAGACAGCGCCCCTAGTCAGCATCAAACCACGGTCTCTGGCGCTGTGAGGCAGCGACTGTACCGCTGCGCCACCGTGCCGCCCCTACGCTATTGCGCAATCCTCAGGACCGCAGGGCGTTTACACGGCAACCCATTCCAGAGCTCAGAGACTATTGAGATGTAAGTCCACTAAATGTCAGCCAAGTGGGCAATGGCCACAGACCAGAGACTCAGCCCACTAACGCTGTGGTAAATAGACCCCTGGCAGTCGACAGCTTACCAGAGGTAAACATCCACGTCATTGTAGCCATTGCCAGTACGCCATCAGTGATACCAAGGAATATAAACCTCTTGATTAGCCATCAGCATCAGCAAAGACCAGTCTCACCCCGGTCACTCCCTCTTCTCCCCTCTCCCATCAAGCAAGCGGTACAGAAGTGAAGACGCACACCTCCAGATTCAGGGACAGCTTCTTCCCGGCTGTATCAGGCAACTGAACCGTCCTAATCCACAACTAAAGAGCGGTCCTTATCTCCTATCTACCTCATTGGAGACTTTCGAACTGTCTTTAAGCGGACTTCACGGGCCTTTATCTTGCACGAAACGTTATACCCTTTATCCTGTATCTATAAACTGTGGACAGCTCGATTGTAACCATGTATTATCATCGGTGACTGGATAGCACTCATTAGTTCTAGCCGCGAGCATGCTGTGGACTTTAAGAGCTAAGACCACCGACCTGCGGCCTATAAAACATCGTGAAGCCCCGGCCTCCGGTGGGAAGCGGCCGATTCAGGACCTCCAAGCCGCGGGGTGTCCGTCCATCCGTCCGTCCTGACGTCGGAGTTTCGAGCATCCCGACGAGAGGGCCTGTATATCGGGCCATCCGTAGAGCCGACTGTGGAGGCTTCACGTCCCCGACTACGGGTGAACAAAGGAGGAGGACTGGCAAAGTTCTTGCCTTGCACCACAGTGACAAATGTTGACACATGTTCATCTTGTATTCTATGGTGTAATTTGTTGTTTTATGGCAGCATGGTAAATCACATTCCACTGTGCCGCAATTGGTGCATGTGGCAATAAATGCGAACTTGAACCATATAAAACAGCTTTTCACTGTACCTCGGAACACGTGACGAGAAACTAAACTAAATGACGTTGATGTGATGGGAATCTTGGAAGAACAGGGATCAGCTTTCACTAATGGCGTTTGAATTTAAAGAGCGTTAAATTAAATTGCTAATCCATGTCAACCCACTTCCACTTTGAATTGAGGGGAAAGAAATTAGTTTAACATTTGTTGATCGCTTGGACCTACCTGGATTTACCTGATCTCCCGGTTGCTAGACACTTTAATTGTTTCCCATTCCCATTTCCACACTGACCTTTGTGTCCGAGGCTTCCCTCATAGTCAGAGCGAGGCTAAACGCATATTGGAGGAACCGCATCTCATATTTCACTTGGGCAGCTTAAAGCCCAGCGGTATGAATATTGATTTCTCTAACTTCAAGTAACCCCGGCATTCCCCCTCTCTCTCTATCCCTCCCCCACCCAAGTCGCACCAGCTTCTCGTTCACACCCAGCAGACAGCTGACAATGGCCCGTATCTTTTATCATCGCCACTTTTTTGCATGTCTTTCCTTCATTTGGTCTATATCTCTACATCGTCATCTATATCTCTCGTTTCCGTTTCCCCCGTCTCTCAGTCTCGACCCGAAACGTCACCCATTCCCTCTCTCCAGAGACGCTGCCTGTCCTGCTCCAGTTAATCCAGCATTTTATGTCCAGCATCTTCAATGTCACGATCGAAGAGTGACACACACAGATTTAGAAACTGAGTTTGTGGTTTTCGGCAGCAGTCGGTGTTTGGTCGAAGCCTTTACAACTTTGACAGGAGGTAGGACACCTTCTGGGATTAATGAGAGAGTGGGGCTGCCAAGGCTGTGGGCCGAGAATGTGTTTAACAGCAAGTGGCTGACAAGGTTAAAAGCAACAAAATATGGATTGCAATCCTCAAGCCAAGAAACTGTTACCATTTCGAGGGCACACAAAAGGCTGGAGAAACTCAGCGGGTGCGGCAGCATCTAAGGAGCGAAGGAGATAGGCAACGTTTCGGGCCGAAACCCTTCTTCAGGCTGATGGGAGGTGGGGGGGGGGGGGGGAGAAGAAAGGAAAAGGAGAGCTGGGAAGGGGAGGAGGCAGCCAGGGTTAACAGAATTGAGAAAATTCAATGTTCAAGCCCAGAGGATGCAGACTCCCCAAGCGGAATATGAGGTGCTGTTCCTCCAACTTGCGGTGTTGCTCACTCTGGCCGTGGAGGAGGCCCAGGACCGAGAGGTCGGATACGGAATGGGAGGGGGAGTTGAAGTGCTGAGCCACCGGGAGGTCGGGTTAGTTATTGCGGACCTAGTGGAGGTGTTCGGCAAAACGATCGCCAAGCCTCTGCCTGGTCTCACTGATATAGATCAGCTGGCATCTAGAGCAGCGGATGCAATAGATGAGGTTGGGGGAGGTGCAGGTGAACCTCTGTCGGACCCTGGTTCTACTCTCCCCATTCCCCCACTCGCAACAAGGGCAGAGTCCCCTGGTTCTATCCTCCAAATACAAAGCGTAGCTATGGGCACACGCGTGGGCCCCAGCTACGCTTGCCTCTTTGTCGGGTACGTCGAACAATCCTTGTTCTCGGCGTACCAGGGCCCCACCCCCGACCTCTACCTCCGTTACGTCGACGACTGCTTTGGTGTCACCTCCTGCACCCACACACAACTGACTGACTTCATCCATTTCACCACCAACTTCCATCCGGCACTCAAATACACTTGGACCATTTCCGACACTTCCCTACCATTCCTTGACCTCACCATCTCTATTGCAGGTGATACACTCCTGACCGACATTAACTACAAACCAACTGACTCCCACAGCTACCTGGACTGCTCTTCCTCCCACCCTGCTTCCTGTAAGGACTCCATCCCCTATTCCCAATTCCTCCGTCTACGCCGCATCTGTTCCCAGGATGAGGTGTTCCACACCAGGTCATCACAAATGTCCTCATTCTTCAGAGAACGGGGATTCCCCTCCCCCACTATAGATGAGGCTCGCACCAGGGTCTCCTCCATACCCCGCAACACTGCCCTCTCTCCCCATTCCCCCACTCACAACAAGGGCCGAGTCCCTCTGGTCCTCACCTTTCACCCCACCAGCCGGCGCATACAACAGATAGTCCTCCGCCAGTTTCGCCACCTCCAACGTGACCCCTCCACTCGCCACATCTTCCCATCTCCCCCCCTGTCTGCCTTCTGCAAAGACCGCTCCCTCTGCAACTCCCTTGTCAATTCTTCCCTTCCCTCCCGTTCCACTCCTTCCCCGGGCACTTTCCCTTGCAACCGCAAGAGATGCTACACTTGTCCTTTCACCTCCCCCCTCCACTCCTTTCAAGGACCCAAGCAGTCCTTCCAGGTCCGACAGAGGTTCACCTGCACCTCCTCCAACCTTATCTACTGCATCCTCTGCTCTAGTTGCCAGCTGATCTATATCTTGGCGATCGTTTCGCCGAACACCTCCGCTCGGTCCGCAATAACCAACCCGACCTCCCGGTGGCTCAGCACTTCAACTTCCCCTCTCATTCCGTATCCGACCTCTCTGTCCGGGGCCTCCTCCACGGCCAGAGTGAGCAACACCACAAGTTGGAGGAACAGCACCTCATATTCCGCTTGGGGAGTCTGCATCCTCTGGGCTTGAACATTGAATTTTTTCAATTCTGTTAACCCAGACTGCCCCCTCCCCTCTCCACCTCTCCCTCAGCCCTCGGGCTCCTCCTCCTCCTTTTTCCTTTCTTCTCCTCGCCCCCCCCCCTCCCCCCCCCCCCCACCTCCCATCGGTCTGAAGAAGGGTTTTGGCCCAAAACGTCGCCTATCTCCTTCGTTCCTTAGATGCTGCTGCGCCCGCTGAGTTTCTCCAGCCTTTTGTGTACCCTGGGTGCTGCCTGTACGGTGTTTGTACCTTCTCCCTGTGACCAAGTGGGTTTCCTCAGGGTGCTCTGGTTTCCTCCCTCCCTCCAAAAGCGTACAGGTTTGTAAACATAGAAACATAGAAAATAGGTGCAGGAGGAGGCCATTCGGCCCTTCGAGCCAGCACCGCCATTCATTGTGATCATGGCTGATCGTCCCCAATCAATAACCCGTGCCTGCCTTCTCCCCATATCCCTTTTGATTCCACTAGCCCGTAGAGCTCTATCTAACTCTCTCTTAAATCCATCCAGTGATTTGGCCTCCACTGCCCTCTGTGGCAGGGAATTCTACAATTCCAAGGTTAATTGGCTCTGGTAAAATTGGGCAATTGCCCCCCTAGTGTGTGCAGGATAGAGCGAGTGCACGGGGCAATCGCTGGCCGGCGCGGACTCAGCGGACCAAATGGCGCGTTTCCACGCACCACCTCCAAGCTAAACTGGACCAAAGATATAAATGAGGAAACAAGGAACTGCAGATGCTGGTTTACAAAGAAAAAAGACTCAAAGTGCTGGAGTAACTCAGCGGGTCAGGCCGCATCTCTGGAGAACATGAACGGGTGACATTTCGGGTCGGGATACTTCTCCCGACTGCTGGCTTAGTCTGAAGAAGGGTCCCGACCCGAAACATCACCTATCCAAGTTCTCCAGAGATGCTGCCTGGCCCGCTGAGTTACTCCAGCACTTTGTGCAATTTTAAGACATATTAATGGGGCAGGCGTCTCTAATGAATGCTGTTACTTCAATTCCTTATTAGTAATGTCTGAGATCTTACACATTAGTGTTTTTATTAAATACAGTGGTGTGAGACAAAAGGTTGTCACATGTACCGAGGTACAGTGAGAAGCTTTGTTTTACATGCTATCCAAACCGATCAGATAATACCAGTTCATTTATAGATACAATCAGTTCAAACGCAAGTACAATAGATCATTCTCTCTTCAGTTTGTTACGTTTTGACAATACCTAAAGCCCACATCATATTTAAGTGCATGCAGCGAATGGTGGACGCAGCCCAGACCATCACACAAAAAAACAACCTCTCTTCCATTGACTCCATTTATACCTGGCGCTGCCTCGGCAAGGCCAGCAGCATCATCAAGGACCAGTCGCACCCAGTCACTCCCTCTTCTCCCCTCTCCCATCAGGCAAAAGGTACAGAAGTGTGAAAACGCACACACCTCCAGATTCAGGAGCAGTTTCTTCCCAGCTGTTATCAGGCAACTGAACCATCCTACCAACAACTAGAGAGCAGTCCTGAGTTACTAACTACCTCATTGGTGACCCTCGGCCTATCTTTAATCAGACTTGACTGGTTTTATCTTGCACTACACCTTATTCACGTTATTCCCTTTATCATGCATCTGTCCACTGTGGACGGCTCGATTGTAATCATTCATTGTCTTTCCGCTGACTGGTTAGCACGCAACAAAAGCTTTTTTTCCCACCGTACGTACCTCGGTACACGTGACAATAAACTAAACCTAAATGAACATCTAAACACCAAGTCTGAACAAATTGGCAAGAATCAGAATGCCCAGGGAAACAAAGACAAGGAAAACTGTAGGAAGGAACTGCAGATGCTGGTTTAAACCGAAGACACACGCAAAAAGCTGGAGGAACTCAGCGGGTCAGGCAGCATCTGTGGAGAAAAGGAATAGGTGGTGTTTTGGATCGAGACCCTTCTTCAGACCGAGAGTCGGGGGAAATGGAAACGAGGGATATAGACGGTGATGATGAAAAAGCTTGCTCTCTGGTGATGAAAGGGTTAATGCACAACCATGAGAAAAGACCGCAGTTAACGTTAGTCCTGTTACGGGCATCAAACATGTGAAAGACGTAACCGGCTTCGGTTTTTAGTCGGCATAAAAAGACCGGAAGGTTCTTCATCAATGGGAGAAAAAACCTGAAAGAAAGGGAGCCACACAATAAGATCTTACCCTCGAGCTCGCCGTTAACACAATGGCCAATGCCACTAAGGCGGGGACGGGTGGCTAAATATTCCTGTAACACTCCAAAGGTTAGAGACGAAACACTAATCATCGAATCAACAGCTGTTTGCTCCCAGCTCCAACATCAATCGTTGGAACTGTCGACAAGCTCTCGCTAGCACTGCGGACAAATGGGAGTGTCGTTGCTGAGAACTTGGATCCCTGCAGTCTGTTTGCTATTCAGACGATCGCCCAATGCTGCTTTCAACTTGCCCAGGAAGCTTATGCCTTCTCGCGACATGTGTGCTACTATCTACCTCACTGGTGACCCTCGGACTATCCTCGATTGGACTTTACTGGCTTAATCTTGCACTAAACACTATTCACATTATTCTCTTTATTATTTACGTCTAGCTCTTAGGGCTAACAGAATCAAGGGATGTGGGGAGAATACAGCAATGGTGTACTGATTTTGGATGTTTAAGAAGGAACTGCAGATGCTGGAAAAGGTTGACAAAAGTGCTGGAGAAACCCAGCGGGTGAGGCGGCATCTGCGGAGCGAAGGAAAAGACGGCGTTTCGGGTCGAGTCTGAAGAAGGTTCTCGACCCGAAACATCACCTGTTTCCTTCGCACCATAGATGCTGCCTCACCCGCTGGGTTTCGCCAGCATTTTTGTCTACCTACTGATTTCGGATGATCAGCCATGATCACATTGAATGACGGTGCTGGCTCGAAGGGCCGAATGGTCTACTCCTTTTTCACGCAGAGAGTTGTGAGTCTGTGGAATTCTCTGCCTCAGCGGGCGGTGGAGGCTGGTTCTCTGGATGCTGTCAAGAGAGAGCTAGATAGGGCTCTTAAAGATAGCGGAGTCAAGGGATATGGGGAGAAGGCAGGAACGGGATACTGATTGGGGATGATCAGCCATGATCACATTGAATGGTGGTGCTGGCTCGATGGGCTGAATGGCCTACTCCTGCTCCTATTGTCTATTGTCCTGCACTTATTTTCCATGTTTCTATGTTTATTATGTGTCTGTACACTGTGGACGGCTCGATTGTAATCACGTATTGTCTTTCCGCTGACTGGTTAGCCCGCAGCAAAATGCTTCTCACTGTACCCCGGCACACGTGACAACAAACACAACTGAACTGAATATATAAACATCAAGTCTGAACAAACGGGAGAGTCACAGAAGGCTGAAACCTGAAGCTGTACAGTGCAGGTTTACCGCAGTCTCAAAATGGGCCTCTGCACAAAGGCCTTCACTGCTTGGTATCCCTGAGAATCAAATGCGATTCACGCTGAACGCAATTAAATTAAAAAACATTTTTTAAAATATGATTTTTTCTTAAAGTAACTGGTTTAACACAAAATGAAAGTTATAAGTTGAGTTTAGGGTTGGTTGAATAACTATACTTATCACCTCCCGGACCTGTCTCCACCATCTTTATATTGGGAATTTTCTTTCTGTCTTGTCTATTCTCTCTTTCTATTAGTTTATAGCTTTACTTATCTTTCTTTCTCTATTTCTTCTCTTTCAAAAAAAACTTTAAAACTGAAGCTCTGTCACCAGCTTAAGTTTTTCATTATCACTTGTACACATGCTTTAAAACATCACAATTCAGGGTGGAGAGAGCCCGTTTAAAATGTGCGCTCAGTTTGAAAGAGACAGCGCGGAAACAGGCCCTTCGGCCCACCCAGTCCGCGCCGGCCAGCGATCCCCACACACTAACACTTGCAGGGCAATTTACATAATAGTCTACAAAACATGCACGTCTGTGGAGCGGTGGGAGGAAACTGAGGATCTCGGAGAAAACCCACGCTGGTCACGGGGAGAAGCTACAAACTCCGTACAGGCAGCACCCGTGGTCAGGATCGAACCTGGGTCTCCGGTGCTGCAAGCGCTGTAAGGCAGCAACTCCGCTGCTGTGCCACCCTGCTGCCCTCAGTGCAGCAAGGAAACTTATCATTGTAGACCAGTGCATTTAAAAAAAAATATTTGGACTGCCCCCACCCCCACCCCCCCCCCCCCCACATTGAACTCCCCTTTCACCATTGTGGGCTCCACCTTCCATCATCGGAAAAAGGGTCTCGACCCGAAACGTCGCCTATTCCTTCTCTCCGTAGATGCTGCCTCACCATAAACCACTGCAGTTCCTTCCTACACAGATAGAAACATAGAAAATATGTGCAGGGGGAGGCCTTTCGGCCCTTCGAGCCAGCACTGCCATTCATTGTGATCATGGCTGATCATCCCCAATCAATAACCCGTACCTGCCTTCTCCCCATATCTGTGTTAAAGAAGGAACTGCAGATGCTGGAGAATCGAGGGTTACACAAAAAGCTGGAGAAACTCAGCGGGTGCAGCAGCATCTAAGGAGCGAAGGAGATAGGCGACGTTTCGGATCGAGACCCTTCTTCTCCCCATATCCCTTGACTCCACTAGCCCCTAGAGCTCTATTTAACTCTCTCTTAAATCCATCCAGTGATTTGGCCTCCACTGCCCTCTGTGGCAGGGAATTCCACAAATTCACAACTCTCTGGGTGAAATAGTTTTTTCTCACCTCAGTCTTAAATGACCTCCCCTTTATTCTAAGACTGTGGCCCCTGGTTCTGGACTCGCCCAACATTGGGACCATTTTTCCTGCATCTAGCTTGCCCAGTCCTTTTATAATTTTATATGTTTCTATAAGATTCCCCCTCATCCTTCTAAACTCCAGCGAACACAAGCCTAGTCTTTTCAATCTTTCCTCATAAGACAGTCCCGCCATCCCAGGGATGGTATCCGCCGTTTCAAAAAGATCCGTCAGACAGTTGGCCCAAGCCAAGCCAGCTGCAGATGGTGAATCTAGATTCCATGAAACCTTAATAACGGCGAGAGAGAGAGAGAGAAAATAAAAGAGGCTGTACCTGCGTTTGTATTTAATTAGACGCCTATTTTCTGCGAAGTGGGGTCTAACATTTTATGAGGAAGTTCTGCAGGATGTGGAGAGCGCTGCTGAACGGTTGGACAGCTGAACAGCTCCTGAATGCTGAGCGCTAGCCGCAGTTTTGTAAAGGCCCCTATTAAAAATAACGACAGCTATGGATCGGACATCCCCCCTCGTCCCCTCCCCCCCCCCCCCGACCCATTGATCAAGCTGCTAGCATCATCTGCTGCATCCCAGAAAACAAAGCTCCCACTTTTTTGCATATCTTTCATTCATTTGTTCATTATACTCTCTCTCTCTCTCTCTCTCTCTCCGGTCAATATCTCTCGTGTTCCCTTCCCCCTGGCTCAGTCTGAAGAACCGCAAACGTCACCCATTCCTTCTCTCCAGAGATGCTGCCTGGCCCGTTGAGTTACTCCAGCATTTTGATGTCTTATCTTCAGTTTAAACAGGAGCATCTGCAGTTCCTTCCTGCACAAAGCGCCCCCCCCCCCTCCCCGACAGACATAAAACCCCCACCACGACTTACAGAGAAAACGCTGTGGGCAGCAGAATACAAAAGCAAGTGAGTGCACAGCCCGCACATTCACACCAGCCCTCCATGCACTGCTCGTGAACGGAGCAACGCTCAGCCCGGCTGCTGAAACTTCAACCAGTCGAACCCTACCACTGCACCCATAATTCACCTTAGTCTCAGATTCTCATCTCACTCTGCAGCAGTCAGTGCATGTGTGTGTGTGCGTGTGTGTGCGCGTGTGTGTGTGTGCGCGTGTGTGTGTGCGCGCGTGTGTGTGCGCGTGTGTGTGTGTGCGTGTGTGTGCGCGTGTGCGTGTGTGTGCGTGTGTGTGTGTGTGCGTGTGTGTGCATGTGCGTGTGTGTGTGTGCGCGTGTGTGTGTGTGTGCATGTGCGTGTGTGCGTGTGCGCATGTGTGCGTGTGCGCGTGTGTGTGTGTGTGTGTGCGTGTGTGCGTGTGTGTGTGCGTGTGTGTGTGCGTGTGTGTGTGTGTGTATATGTGTGTGCGTGTGTGTGCGTATGTGCGTGTGCGCGTGTGTGTGTGTGTGTGTGTGTGTGTGCGCGCGCGTGTGTGTGTGCGTGTGTGTGTGTGTGTGTGCGTGTGTGTGCGTGTGTGTGCGTGTTGTGTCCATGTTTGACGGAATCATTAGTTCAGTGCAATGGGCTTGTGAGCATTGCCGGCAGCAGCTGTCTGTGAACCCGCTTGCTAAGGTGCAGCGTGCTGTTTGCTCACAGCTGCAGAGGCTTTGAAAACCAGGGGGCTCCCAACACAATAGGGCAGAGACACAAAGGGCCGTCCGTCCATCCATCCATTCACACAACCCCCAGCCTCCACACTCCCAGCTGGGCTCCAGTCACGCTGAATAGGCCTCCGCTCAATAAAAAAAACACCAGGACCCACAGCCCGAAATCTGAAGCCTAATCCGCTGTCAATAAATCAGAGCCCGCTCTCAATTCCAATCGGACTGGACAAAATATGATTTTTTCCCCCCCCTCTTTTTAAAATAAAATAGAAGTGATTTAGTTTGAAAGCACCCACGGTCTGTGGAACACAGGGGACAATGTACAATGTACATCCTACCTTTCTCAGCTGCAACCTTGAGCCCTGGAATAATCATTTGGAAAAAGCAGCTGGTGTATAGACAGATGTCAGACAGCAGAGAGAGCAAGTTTTAATTCATTCATCATCGCAGTTAGGCTCACAGTAAAGAAGGCCTCTGGTTGAATCGTGAAGGGGGGGGACAATCGACCAATATAATCTCTTTCTCTCTTTCTCTCTCCCTCTCTCTCTCTCTCTCTCCCCCCCTTTTTTTTTTTTTTTTTTTTTCCATTTCAAAAACTTTATTCAACACAAATCATAAAATACAACACATCAAAACATAATCAAAATTACACTATATCAAACAAATCATTGTAGTGCAACAGTACGTTCATTTTTTACAATACTCTCAACCCCACGCGGTGACCAGCGTTGACGGAAGGCCTCCAGAGTCCCCGTGGACACCGCGTGTTCCCTCTCCAGGGACACACGTGCACGGACGTAGGCCCGGAAGAGGGGCAGGCAGCCGACTCTAGCCTGACCGTCGACCGCCCGCTGCCTGGACCCGTGAATGGCCATCTTGGCCAGGCCCAGGAGCAAACTGACAGGTAAGTCGTCCCCCCCCCCCCCCCCCCCCACACTCGGCTCTCCCCACTCCCTCCGAACACCAGGATTGTGGGACCAAAATGCAACCAGAACTTGAGGAACAACCCCTTCAGATATTGGTACAGGGGCAGTAACCTCTCACACTCCATATACACGTGGAACACGGGCTCTTCCTCGCCACAGAAGATACATGCGGCGGAATTCTCTCTCTCTCCCCATCTCTCTCTCCCATTCTCTCTCTCTTTCTCACATTCTCTCTCCCATTTATCTCGTTCATCCCCCCATTCTCATTCTCTCTCTCTCTCTCTCTTTCCCCCTCTCTCTCCCATTCTCTCTCTCCAATTTTTCTCTCTCCCATTCTCTCTCTCTCTCACTCTCTCATTCACTCTCTCTCTCTCTCTCTCCCCTCCCCCCTCTCTCTCTGTGTTTCCAGAGCTGCGTGCAGTAAGCTGGCGTTCTCACTGTATCACCTATTCCCCCCCAAACTGCATTCGGCACATGAACAAGCCGCTGCAATGGGCACAGATCCGAGCCATCAATTTGATGAACACCACCCTCACTATCAAAGCCCGTAGCTTCGTTCAGCGGGGGTAAGGAGCTAAGCACGTACTGCAGTTCCTGAATGGCCCTTTCAGCAGCTCATCCCCAGCTGATCAACATGCACACACACAAATACTTACTCGCAGCTGCTGCTCCTGTACAGCACACACACTCAGTGAGGGCTCGCTCACTCAATGCACGCTATTCACACCCCGCTCTCCACTGCACCGTCCTCTCTCTCTCTCTCTCTCTCTAATTCTCACATTCTCTCTTATCTCTCATTCTCCCTTTCTCTCTCATTCACTTTGTCGCATTCTCTCTCTCTTTCTCCCTCTATCACATTCTCTCTCTCCCCATTTGCTCTCTCATTCTCTCATATTCTCTCTCTTTCTCCCTCTATCACATTCTCTCTCTCCCCCATTCTCTCTCTCATTCTCTTATTCTCTCACATTCTCTCTCTCTCTCTCTCTCTCTCTCTCACTCTCCCTCTCTCTCTCTCTCTCCCTCTATCACATTCTCTCTCTCCCCCAATTTCTCTCTTTCTCATTCTCTCTTTCACTCATTCTCTCTCACTCTCTCTCTCTCTCTCTCTCTCTCTCTCTCAATCTCTCTCTCATTCTCTCCCTCATTCTCTCTCTCTCTCTCTCTCCACCCCATTCTTTCTCACATTCTCTTTCATTCTCTCTCTCCTCCCCCCCCCTTCCCTTCCTTCCCCACCCCCCCTCTCTCTCTCCCCCCCCTCCTCGTTGTCTACCCATGGTCTGTACACAAACATAGGGCGACATGACCTGACAATCACCATGGATAAAGGACGAGGAGCTAAAGGATAAATTCAAAATCAGACAGGATGAGTGTGGACAGCGCGCATGCCAAGCAAGGCACGACCACAGCTGAAGCTGAATTAGTTTGGAGGACACGTTTGCCCATTACCCCATCCATTTCACAAGCGGATCATTTATGATGCTGAACCTAAAGGGCCTGTCACACTAGCGCGCGATTAGACGCGATAAGCGCGACCTACCGTGGTCGCTTTAGTCGTCCGGCCTCGCGTGACCCTGTCCCACTGCGATCGCCGGAGTCTCGTGGAGTTCCGCGGACTCGTGTGGAGCTGGTGTCAACATCGCGCGTAGTGTCCAAAAACCGACACTGCTTAAAAATTACGCGCGGCAAAATCCTGTCGCGCGGAACGTGATGACGTTTTGACGTTGTGCGTCTTCAGCGTGGCGTTGCGTGATGACGTCACTGCCCGACGTCGTGCAACGCGCATGCTCATGCGCATCGTCACGTGATGAAAAATAACGTCCTTCCTTCGGACGTCGCGCGTGTAATCGCGCGCTAGTGTGACAGGCCCTTCACTCGCACCGGGATCGCCTGACCCCCACGCGACCCCCGCGTCCGAATTTGTCGCGCTTATCGCGTCTAATCGCGCGCTAGTGTGACAGGCCCTTAACAGATTCAGGCTCAGATTCAGGTTCAAACTTTATTGCCATTGTGCAGTGTACAAGTACAGAGACAACAAAATGCAGTTAGCATCTCACCCAGAAGTGCGAACACAGAATAATGGAACCGTAAAATATATATATGTATATACATAGAAACATAGAAAATAGGTGCACGAGAGGCCATTCGGCCCTTCGAGCCCATTGTGATCATGGCTGATCGTCCCCAATCAATAACCCGTGCCTGCCTTCTCCCCATATCCCTCGACTCCACTAGCCCCTAGAGCTCTATCTAACTCTCTCTTAAATCCATCCAGTGATTTGGCCTCCACTGCCCTCTGTGCCAGGGAATTCCACAAATTCACAACTCTCTGGGTGAAAAAGTTTTTTCTCACCTCAGTCTTAAATGACCTCCCCTTTATTCTAAGACTGTGGCCCCTGGTTCTGGACTCGCCCAACATTGGGCACATTTTTCCTGCATCTAACTTGTCCAGTCCTTTTATAATTTTATATGTTATATTTTATAATTGCATATGTTTTACAGTAGCTGGAGTGCAATTTTCGGGGGGGGGGGGGGGGGGGGTGGGGGGGAGATCAGTCACTGGGGGAAGGAGTGTCCGGGGGGGGGGGGGGGGGGGGGTGACTAGCAGTCACCGAGGTGCAGAGTTAAGTTGTGTAACAGCCGCTGGGAAGAAGCTGTTCCTGAACCTGCAGGTCCAGTAACGGAGAGACCTGTAGCGCCTCCCGGATGGGAGGAGGGTAAACAGTCTGTGGCTGGGGTGAGACCAGCCCTTGACGATGCTGCGCGCCCTTCACAGACATCGCCTGCTCTGGACAGACTCAATGGAGGGGAGCGAGGAACCGGTGATGCGTTGGGCAGTTTTCACCACCCTCTGCAGTGCTTTCCGGTCGGAGACAGAGCAGTTGCCTCACCATACTGTGATACAGTTAGTAAGGATGCTCTTGATGGTGCAGCGGTAGAAGTTCACCAGGATCTGAGGAGACAGGTGGACCTTCTTTAGTCTCCTCAGGAAGAAGAGACGCTGGTGAGCCTTCTTGACCAGTGTAGAGGTATTGTGGGTCCAAGAGAGGTAATCAGAGACGTTGACCCCCAGAAACCAGAAGTTGGAAACACGTTCCACCTCCGTCCCGTTAATATGGATGGGGTGTGCGTGCAGCCCCTAGACCTTCTGTAGTCCACGTGATATTTAACTGAACTAAAACCCTGCTTGCATTCAGATGTCGGTACCAGGAAAATAAAAGGAACCACAAAAAAAAAGACACAAAGTGCTGGAGTAACTCAGCAGGTCAGGGAGCAACCCTGGAGAACATGGATAGGTGACGTTTCGGGTCGGGGCCTTTCTTCAAACTGAAGGAGGTTCCTGACCCGAAACATTACATTTGACGTACAGGGTCTCTTGCCCAGAGTAGGGGAATCGAGAACCAGAGGGCAAGTTTAAGATTGGGGGGGGGGGGCCTGAGTGGTAGCTTGAGTGGTAGCTTGTTCACGCAAAGGGTGGTGGGTGTATGGAACGAGCTGCCAGAGGAGGTAGTTGAGGCTGGGACTATCGCAACACTTAGAGAGGTACATCGATTAGACAGGTATAGATTGATATGGGTCAAACGCAGGCAGGTGGGGCTAGTGTAGATGGGGCATGTTGGTCGGTGTGGGCAAGGTGGGCCGAAGGGCCTGTTTCCATGGTGTATCACTCTGTGACACTTTGCATTTTGTTGCTCTGATTACATTTCCCACGCCATTAAAATGATCGCCATGATGCTTCGTTGGCTAAATTTCCAAGATATTTATCAAACTTTACAAATTTAACAAACCACAAACAGGGGATTCTGCCCTTGGCATATTGCAGGAATGAAGCAAAAGGGTCAGCACGATGAAAGGTGGTGCACTACCGTCCGATGAAGGGTCCCGCCCTGAAACGCCACCTCTTCATGGTCCTCCAGAGATGCCGCCTCCAGAGATAGCCACCAAGTGGTCACAGGAGCGGGAGGCAACCTCGTCTCCATTGCAGAGCTTCATCTCCTCACCAGATAAAAGCTGTCCGGGGTCCGACCTCCCCAGAGGAGCACGGGTGAAGCTCAACACACTTGGTACTGGAGTTGGACGTTTCAACGCTAGCGTGTGGAGATGGGGGCTCCATCAGAGCCCAGCCTGTGAACAATAGACAGGCAGCCAACCATGTCATCTCTGGGTGCCCGCTCTAATGGAGCTCTGTCAGGGCCCGGCAGACAGTGACGCCAACAGAGACAACAACCTGGCTGCTCAACACCCGGCTTGAGATCTAACTACTCCTTTGGCTTATTTATGTTTCATTCGCAAGAAGGGGAAGATTGGATTGCAGCTACGAGATACAAGATATATTTATTTCCCACATGTGCCAGTTGGCACAGAGAAATGTGCAAGCCGCTGGCCTGACAAAAGAATGAAATTCTCTCAATTATCTTTCGCTTGACCCCTCTGCCAAATTTCTCTCCTCATTTCTACTTCAGGAAGAAGACCTGCTGGGGTGCAGGCCCACCGCTCGATTCCACCATTACGCACTTCATTCAGCAAAGCAACTATTTACCAGTTCGATCAATGGCTGGCGGGGGAATAGGGCAAGAGTGCCGTGCAAAGTGCTGGTCTGATGGGCCTGTCCCGCTTGGCGATATTTTAGGCGACTGTCCTAGTCGTAGCAGGTCGCCGGAAAAAAACGGCGTTAGCCGATTTTTTTTAGGCCACTGCCGGCGAATATATGACAACGGAATTCACGGACGGAAGTCAGTACCGGCGACAGCCTACGTCACCTAGTGACCACCTACGACAGCACCTACGCCAAGCTATGCTCATTGGCCTCAAACCAACAGTCGCCGCTGAAATTCTTCAACATGTTGAGAATCCAGCGGTGACCAGAAAGACGCAAGACTCTTTGGGCGACTGAGGAGGCTACTCATGACCATACGGGCGGCCATGTGGCGACATCCTAATCGCCTGTAGTCGCCTAAAAAATCGCCTCAGTGGGACAGGCCCATAAGGCTCACAGAGGTAGTTCCAGCAATGGGTGGTGGACCCCAAACACGAGGGTCTTAACGTTCTCAGCATCCCACTGAGGACCAAGCCCAAGATGCAAACCTAGGACAGACACAAAATGCTGGAGTGGATGTTAACCTGAGTTAACCTATGATGAGTGTTTGATGGCACTGGGCCTGTACTCGCTGGAGTTTAGAAGAATGAGGGGGGACCTCATTGAAACGCACAGAATAGCGAAAGGCTTGGATAGAGTGGATGTGGAGAGGATGTTTCCACTAGTGCGAGAGTCTAGGACCAGAGGTCACAGCCTCAGAATTAAAGGATGGTCTTTTAGGAAGGAGATGAGGAGGAATTTCTGGTGAATCTGTGGAATTCTTAGCCACAGACGGCTGTGGAGGCCAAGTCAGTGGATATATTTAAGGCAGAGATAGATAGATTCTTGATTAGTACGGGTATTAGAGGTTATGGGGAGAAGGCAGGAGAATGGAGTTAGGAGGGAGAGATAGATCAGCCATGATTGAATGGCGGAGTGGACTCGATGGGCCGAATGGCCTAATTCTGCTCCTACAACTTATATGACCTACAGCCCCGCAGCAGTGAAATGAATGAAAGCAGCGTAATACTGACCAGCTGAGGCCAGGAAAGTGCAGACACCTTCACAATTCTTTGCTGAATTAATAGATTTTCAGTCAAAGTAATGATGGAAGCAGGAAGAGAGGGGAGAAGGCAATCATTCACAGATGGACGTTACTTGAATGCTGGCGCACCACTGACACATACTGTTGAGTCACCCTCGCTTTAACGTGTGCCTTTGTTGTAGTTTAGTTTACTTTAAAGATACAGCATGGAAACAGGCCCTTCGGCCCACCGAGTCCGCGCCGACCAGCGATCCCCGCACATTAACTCTATCCGACTCACAATGGGGACAATTCTTTTAATTCCGTTTATACCAAGCCCATTAACCTGCAAACTTGTTTGTCTTTGCTATCCTACTGCCACACCAGGGTCAAATTACAATTTACAAGACAATTATTAGCATACAAACCCGCACGTCTTTGGAGTGTGGGAGGAAATCGAAGATCTCGGACAAAACCCTCGCGGGCCAGGGAGAGAACGTACAGACTCCGTACGGACAGGCACCCGTGGCCAGGATCGAACCCGGGTCCCCAGCGCTGGGAGGCAGCAACTCTACCGCCGCACCACCGTGCCGCCCCGTGTGGTGTGGGTGGGAGTCGGTAACGGGCCCGTCCCACTTGGGCAATGTACGCACGTCATTTACGCGACTTAATTATTTACGCGTCACGATGCACGACGCGCGCATGCCGTGCATTACGCGCGCACGGTGCGTGGTGACGTAGGGAGTGACGCGTGGTCGCGTGCGGAGCCCCAGGATTTGGGGATTCACAAAATCTTCGCACGCCACCTGCGTGACGCGCAAATGACGCCCAAGTGGGACAGGCCGTTAAGGTTTAATTGTGATCCAGCCCAGGGCAGGCTCAGTGTCGGTGATTATGTAGTCTTGCCGCTGGCTGGTCAGCACGCAACAAAAGCTTCACTGTGCCTGGGTACACGTGACAATAAACCAAACTGAACTATCTTATCCTAAAGAGCCACTGTCCAGTTACCTGCACCCAGACTTGTTGTTCTATGGGAAGGAAGCCTCACCAGTAGGGTTGCTAACTATCCAATATTAGCTGGGACATCCTGTATTTTGGGCTAAATTGGTTTGTCCCGTACGGGACCGCCTTTGTCCCGTATTTGACCGCTACTACTTGGGTCGGGGGAACTGTCGGGTCGGAGCGCCGCGTCCGGCCCTGCCTCACCCGTGCCAACGTAGTGCAGCCCATGGAGTGCAGCAGCAGCAGCAGCAGCAGCAGCAGCAGCAGCAACGCCTCGCCCGTGGACCCGTCGGTCGCTTACCACCGACACCACCTGCACCCCTCCTGCTCATGGCAGATCATCGGTTCATGAGTTGGACGGGGCACCGGACTTTACGTGCAGCCCGGGCCAAAACTCCTCAGCTGGCCCGCCGGCTGGGCTTTGTGTGCAGTCCAGCACCCGGGCCAACTCATCATTCGCCCAGCCACGGCCCAGTCCGTCAAGGAATTGCCGGCAGGAATTTGTCCCGTATTTTGATCTTTTGTCGCTTATTTGGGAGTGAGAAAGTTGGCAACCCTAGTCACTACCCAGTGGCGACCTCTTCCCCCCTCTCCAGTGGGCCTCCTCCTCTTGGACTCCCCCAGACGGCCTCTACCCTCTCTAGACCTCTTCATTTCTAACTGTTTGGGGGGGGAGGGGGCACATCAACAGTCTCAACCTTTCCAATCCCCTTACCTACTCTAATCTCACCCCCTCACTAGACAATAGACAATAGGTGCAGGAGTAGGCCATTCGGCCCTTCGAGCCAGCACCGCCATTCAATGTGATCATGGCTGATCATCCACAATCAGTACCCCGTTCCTGCCTTCTCCCCATATCCCCTGACTCCGCTATCTTTAAGAGCCCTATCTAGCTCTCTCTTGAAAGTATCCAGAGAACCGGCCTCCACTGCCCTCTGGGGCGGAGAATTCCACAGACTCACCACTCTCTGTGAGAAAAATTAAACAATAAAGTATGCGTACTTTGAAGAAGTTCTCCTCCTCTCTCCGAGGTGAGTTCTGCGACACTCTCACTCACCCTCCTCTGGGACCCCCCCCCCCCTCTTTAAACCTTTCCATTCCTAACTGTCAGCAGCAACATCTGTTACAGGCCCTGATTTGTTATGGTCTTTTCTTGCCTCCCCCCCCCCCCCCCCCCCCCCGCCTCCACTACTTCCAGTCTGAAGAAGAGTTCTGACCAGAAACGGCACCTATTCTTTCTCCCCAGTGATGGTCTTATAGAGGTGTACAAAATCATGAGTGGAATAGATCGGGTAGATGCACAGAATCTCTTGCCCAGAGTAGGGGAATCGAGAAGGTGAGGGTGGGGGTGGGGAACGATTAAATACGAGCCTGAGGGGTAACTTTTACGCACAAAGGGTGGGTGGGCGTATGGAACGAGCTGCCAGAGGTGGTATGTGAAAGGAACTGCAGATGCTGGTTTCCACAGAAGATAGACACAGAATGCTGGAGTAACTCAGCGGGGCAGGCAGCATCTCTGGAGAGAAGGAATGGGTGACGTTTCGGGTTCGAGAAGGGTTACTCCAGCTTTTTGTGCCGGAGGAGGCCGTTGGACGGCTGGTGCGATCACACAAATTCTCAGAAACATTTGTACAGGTGAATGGATAGGACGCATTTCGAGGGATATGGGCCATACGCGGGCAGGTGGGATGGGACCTGTTGGCCGGTGTGGGCAAGTTGGGCCGAAGGGCCTCTTTCCATGCTGTAAGACTATGACTATGTCCCGCTGAGTTAAGCCCCTGTCCCACTTAGGAGACCTCAACAGCAACCTCTGGTTACCTTGCCCGCCACCCAAGGTTTCCATGAGGTCACCGGAGGTTTTGGTCACTCTCCCTAATGGTTGAAAGTGGTTTCCGCGTGGTCGAGGCTTCATCTAGGTTGCTGTTATTTTGTCATCATGTTTAAAACTGGCCTCGGCTAAACATAGGTTGCCGTTTTAAAAATCCCGATGATTTTTTAGTCGCAGGTCTAGTCGAAGCTGGTTTTCTTCATAGTCGAGGAAGGTTTTCAACATATGCGTGGGAGGTGGTAGGAGGTTGCAGGTCACCTCCACCTTGATTTTATTTTTGGGGTGATGGGCAAGGTCACCAGAGGTTGCCGTTAAGGTCTCCTAAGTGGGATCTCCAGCACTTTGTGCCTGTCTCCGGTGTTTCAAACTGTTGCGCGCCATGATCTCATCTGCAGTTTGTTTTCCTGCTCTTTGCAAACACTGCTGCCCAAAACAAAGTTGCTGCTTTTCTTCTCCTCAGCAAATCAATGGCGGGTCAGTGGCCCAATGATAGAGGCAGGAAAAATCCATCATGGATCCATTACCCGATGGAACATGACCGACTCCTCAGCCGATTTTACGGTTGCTGTAAAACAGGACAGGTTCAACCAGAAAATCAAATCTTCGGATCACTCGAGATTAATGAGATTATCCAACCAGCCATAAACCAGGGCAGTCACGGTGGCGCAGCGGTAGAGTTGCTGACTGACCGCGCTTGCAGCACCCGGGTTCGATCCCGACTACGAATGCTGTCTGTGCAGAGTTTGTGCGTTCTCCCCGTGCCCTGCGTGGGTTTTTCCGAATCTTCGGTTTCCTCCCACACTCCAAAGATGTACAGGTTTGTCCGCTAATTGTCTTGTAAATTGTAATTTGACAGTAGGAATGCCATTAGACTGCAGGTCAGCACGGACTCGACGGGCCGAAGGGCCAGATTCCACACCATACCTTGAAACTAAACTACAGATGCAAGTTTGCAGCAAAGACGGATACAAAGTGCTGGAGTAACTCTAGCGGGTCAGACGGCATCTCTGGAGAAAAAGGACGGGTGACGTTTGGGGCCGGGGCCGTTCTTCAGACTAGTTCACATCTAGAACAGACTGGAACAGATCTAGTTCAGTTCACCCAGCGCTGTGTGGTTTTTCAACTCATTTATTTGGTCTATGCTTCGTATCACTTTAAACTGAAGAAGGGCCTCGACCCGAAACGTCGCCTGTCCGTTCCCTCCGCAGATTCTGCCCGACCCGTTGCGTTCTTCCAGCATGTAGCGTTTTGTTCAAGATTGCAATATCTGTAGTTTCTTGTGTCTCGAAAAATTATTGGCTTTAGTCTTGAAATAAGTATTTGATCCAGATACATAACCTCCTTTGGGCTTTTTGTGAAGACCAGCCCCTTGGTTTCAGCTCTGATTATGCTTGCGTTAAATTTATCGTGGCACATTGCTTCAGAGTTCCTCACTAGAGTATATATGGTTTCACCCCTGTACCCGATTGAATTATTCTATAATTAAATGCCTTGGATCGATGCTCTGTCTTTTCATTCAAAGGAACCCAGACAAGATTCATGTACCATTGATGGAGCTAATAAATCTGCTGCCTCACGGCGCCAGAGACCCGGGTTCGATCCTCACTACGGGTTCCTGTCGGCGAGGAGTTTGCACGTTCTCCCTGTGACCGCGTGGGTTTCCTCCGGGTGCCCCGGGTTTCCTCCCACATCTTAAAGAGGTGCTAAGTTTGTACATTTAATTGGGCTAATGACCAAAGGGCTGCAAGAGATAGCAGCAGGTGAGGCCATTCAGCCCAATCCAGACTCCCCCGCCGTTCAATCCTGGATGAAGCCTTCTTCCCGTAACCTCTGATACTCTTGTGGGTTAAATGGCCTCTGTAAATTTGCCCCTGGTAATTAGGGAGTGCGCGAGGAGGTGGGATAACAGCGAACTAGTGTGGTCAATGGATGACATGGACTCGGTGGGCCGAAAGGCCTGTTTGCATACTGTACCTCTAATACCAGAAACTTAAAGACTAAAACATTAAAGTACGAGGGGTAATTTGTGCCATGCATTGACAAGGGTGACAATGCACCAACAGTTTTGGTCACACCTTCTGAAAGCCACACTTAGACCGCTCCGTAGCCGAGCTGTAACATTCCACCCCTGAATGGAACAGTTGTTGCCGCATTAATTATTCACAGTAACATTTTCAAATAATCTGCCAATTTATGAATGCTAAACACAAAAACCAGACCCGATTCAGAATAGTGTTGCAGCTTTGTTATTAATTTAGAACGCACTCGCAGGAAGGAACGAGTGAGCAGTTCTCCGATTTGGATCCAGTGATGAAGATTGCCTGTTGCTTTATCGACTCATAAGAGTCATACAGTGTGGAAACAGGCCCTTCCGCCCAACGTGCCCCTGCTACACTGGTCCCACCTGCCTGCGATCAGCCAGCATCCCTCTCAACCTATGCTATCCATGATAGACACAGAGTGCTGGAGTAACTCAGCGGGACAGGCAGCAACTCTGGAGAGAAGGAATAGGTGACGTTTCGGGTCGAGACACTTCTTCAGATCCATGTACCTGACCAAATGTGTTTTTAAAAAGCGCGGAGTGGGCAGCACGGTGGCGCAGCGGTCGAGTTACTGCCCGACAGCACCAGAGACCCGGGTTCGATCCTGACCTCTGGCGCTGTCTGTTTGGAGTTTGTACGTTCTCCCCGTGACCGCGCGAGTTTTCGCCGATGCTCCAGTTGCCTCCTACGCTCTAACGATGTACAGTTTGTACATTAATTTTCTGTGAATTAATTAATTAATACATTTATTGGCCAAGTATGTACGCATACAAGGAATTTGCATTCTCTGGTTAAAAAAATGTAAATTGTCCCTATTGTGTATAGCACTGCGCTAGTGTACGAGGTGATCGCTGGGCGGCACAGACTCAGTAGGCTGAAGGGCCTGATGTTGCACTGTATCTCTAGACTTGAGTATTGTGTTCAGTTCTGGGCACCATGTTATAGGAAAGATATCGTCAAGCTTGAAAGGGTTCAGAGAAGATTTACGAGGATGTTGCCAGGACTAGAGGGTGTGAGCTATAGGGAGAGGTTGAGTAGGCTGGGTCTCTATTCCTTGGAGCGCAGGAGGATGAGGGGAGATCTTATAGAGATATACGGGGTGGAAGATTGCAACCTTCACGTGGTCCGCCCCGTTTCGACTAATGCAATCGACTCGACGTGCACAAACGGAAGATCAAATAGACCAAGTTGTCCAACAACTTTAGGCTGTGCACGCCACACGAAAGAAGATAGAGATATACCATATCATGAGAAGAATAGATCGGGTAGATGCACAGAGTCCGTTGCCTAGAGTAGGGGAATCGAGAGGGCATATATTCAAGGTGAAGGGGAAAAGATTTACTAGGAATCCGAGGGGTAACTTTTCCACACAGAGGGTGGTGGGTGTATGGAACGAGCTGCCAGAGGAGATAGTTGAGGTTGGGACTACCCCATCGTTGAAGAATCAGTTGGACAGGTACACGGATAGGACAGGTTTGGAGGGATATGGACCAAGCGCAGGCAAGTGGGACTAGGGTAGCTGGGACATTGTTGGCCGGTGTGGGCGAGTTGGGCCGAAGGGCCTGTTTCCACACTGTACCACTCTATGACCCTAAACTAAAAAGTAAACACAAAGTGACAAGGTAGACAAAAATGCTGGAGAAACTCAGCGGGTGAGGCAGCTATTTCCTTCGCTCCATAGATGCTGCCTCTCCTGCTGAGTTTCTCCAGCATTTTTGTCTACCTTCGATTTTTCCAGCATCTGCTGTTCTTTCTTAAACAAAGTGACAAGGCAACTCCGCTGGTCCGACAGCAACTCTGGAGAACATGGGGAGGTGACGGTTCAGGTCAGAATCTTTCTTCAGACGGATTGTAGGTGGGGGGAGGGGGAAAGACAGTGGGTAGAGCGGAAGGGCAGGACAAAGCCCGGCAGGGAACAGGGCGATGATGCAGGTTCGGAGGGTTTACTGATAGGCAGATGGTTGGACGAGGGCCCGAGATGAAAAGAGAGGTGTGAGCCAAAAACAGTGGTTCGGGCAGCATCTATGGAGGATATGGACCGGTGGTGTTTCGGGACAGGACCCTACTTCACAGCGGCTGCTAGCATGTCCTCCAAAGATGCTGCCTGGTCCGCTGAGTCCCTCCAGCACTTTGCGTTCCCCCATCTCAAAATCGGAACAAATCTTATGCAGCTTAAAACAGAGACACGTGCTTTAGGTGGCACTAGCCCACAGTAAATGATTTTGTGTCAGTGATTACTGTTGAATGTAACACTTTGCATTAACTATTTATGCTCAGGAAGGTGCTGGTTTAAAGGCAGCATCTCTGGGTAGAAGGAATGGGTGACGTTTCGGATCGAGACATCTTCTTCAGACTGGAGAAGAAGAACTGGAGACGAACTGGTCTGAAGAAGGGTCTCGACCCAAAACGTCACCCATTCCTTCTCTCCAGACACGCTGCCTGTCCCGCTGAGTTACTCCAGCGTTTTGTGTCTTTCTTCGGCATTCACCGTTTACCTCTATTGTGTTACAGGTAAAGGTACATTTAATATGGAGCAATCTCCTGGTTGCCAAACACGTTATCTCCCCCTCCCATTCCCGCACTGACCTCTCCGTCCTGGGCCTCCTCCGCTGTCAGAGTGAGGCCCAGCGCAAATTGGAGGAACAGCACCTCACATTTTGCCTGGGTAGCTTACACCCCAGCGGCATGAACAATGACCTGTAATTTCAGGTAACACTTGCATCCCCTCTCGCTCCTCCACCCCCACCCCCCCACACCCTCGTCATCCTGCTAGTTTCATTGTTCATATCCCTTCAATATCACCTCCGACACAGCCAACAATGGACCATTGTGGGCTCCACCTTTCCCTGGCCAGCAGTGCCGACTGCCGATTTGTTCTGAACCTTTCCATGCCTTTCTAGTTTCCCTCTCCCCTGACTCCCTGAAACGTCACCCATTCCTTCTCTCCAGAGATGCTGCCTGACCTGTTGAGTTACTCCAGCACTCTGTGTCTATAAGTCAGCATCTGCAGTTCCTTCCGACACATACCTGTATTATATTACAGGGCAGGGCAACAGTTAATATTGATCTTTGCCAGTCTCCTTTGGGAGTGTGTCTAATACTGGAGACGTCGAACACAAAGGGATCTTTCAGGTCTGGTTACCACCTCAGGCTATCCCTCCGGACCAGGGGGGTAGCCAGCTTTTCCCTCACTTCTCCGGACAGTTTTTGGAAATGGTTGGCTACTTTTGCGGGGAATGTTGCCGACTGGCCCGCTGCAGACTGCAGGAGTACGTGCTGAGGGACGCACTGAAGCTCGGTGCAGCCAACGCCAAGGCTCGGTGGGGGAGGGCCACAGTCTAGGGACCTTCCGCTGATAGACATTGGGGGGCAGAGTGTGGTGTGGGCACCCCTCAAACAAGGGAAGGGATATCAGCCCAGGGGGGGTTACATGAGTGGCAAGGATGTCTTGTGTTGCTTCAAGTGTTTTATTATTATTAATGTTTAGCGTTTTCTGAGTCATTGGTAACTGTCACCGTATGTCATGTTGTTACATGTGGGCAGAGCACCAAGGCAAATTCCTTGTATGTGAATACTTGGCCAATAAACTTACTTACTTACTTAAGATAGGTGCAAACTGAGTATCAGACTAGAGTGCAGGAGGTTGAGGGGTGATCTTATAGAGGCGTACAAAATCGCGAGAGGAATAGATTGTGTAGACGAGGCACAGAGTCTCTACCCAAGAGTCGAGAACCCGAGGACATAGGTTTAAGGTGAGGAGGGACAAAGATTTAAGAGGAACCTTATAGTTAAACCTTTCACACAAAGGGTGGTGGGTGTACGGAACGAGCTGCCGGAGGAGGTAGTTGAGGCAGGGACTACCCCAACATTTAAGAAACAGCTAGACAGGTACATGGATAGGACAGGTTTAGAGGGATATGGCCCATACACAGGCAGGTGGGACTAGAGTAGATGGGGCATGTTGGTCGCTTGGGCCTAAGGGCCTGTTTCCACGCTGTATGACTCTATGACTAATAATTGTATTCCTCTGAATTTGAGGAAGGACATCCTTGTGATTGAGGCAGTGCTGCGTAGGTTCACGAGATTGATCCCTGGGATGGCGGGACTGTCATATGAGGAAAGATTGAAAAGACTAGGCTTGTATTCACTGGAGTTCAGAAGGATGAGGGGGGGGGGGGGGGGGATCTTATAGAAACATATAAAACAGGGACTGGACAAGCTAGATGCAGGAAGAATGTACGATGAATGCAATCAATCCGTCGTGCACAATCAAACAAGATCAAATAGAACCAGTTGTCCTCCAACTTTGGGCGGTGCACGCTATACACAAGAGGAAGACTACATCCTGGAGTAACTCAGCGGGACAGGCAGCATCTCTGGAGAGAGGGAATGGGTGACATTTCAGTCCAAATCCCTTCTTCAGACTAAAGAAAGACTTCAGATTTCGGACTGAAGAAGGGTCTGGACCAGGAATGTCGCCCATTCCTTCTCTCCAGAGAAGCTGCCTGTCCCGCTGAGTTACTCCAGCATTTTGTGTCTATCTTCGGTGTAAACCAGCATCTGCAGTTCCTCCCCACACATACTTTTTTTCCTTATTTGGCCTTTTCATAATACCGTCCCGTTTATATATATATGCTCAGATTCTCTTCTCACTTTACTTTGGACTTTAGAGATACAGGAAACAGGCCCTTCGGCCCACCGAGTCCGCGTCGACCAGCGATCACCCCGTACACTAACATTATCCTACACCGGGAAGATGAATATCATCCAGTGCGTGACTGATGTGGAAATTGTGGGTCACTGGTTCAAGATAGTTGTGCAACCCAGCAGGAATTTCATAAGGTCATAAGGAGTAGGAGTAGAATTAGGTCATGCGGTCCATCAAGTTTACCCCGCCATTCAATCATGGCAGATCTATCTCGCCCTCCTAACCGCATTTTTGTGCCTTCTCCCCATAACCTCTGACACCCGTACTAATCAAGAATCTATCTATCTCTGCCTTAAAAATATCCATTGACTTGGCCTCCACAGCCTTCTGTGGCAAAACTTCCACAGATTCACCATCCTTTGACTAAATACATTTCTCCTAATCTCCTTCCCAAAAGAATGTCCTTTAATTCTGAGGCTTTGACCTCAAGTCCTAGACTCTCCCACTAGTGGGAACATCTTCTCCACATCCACCCTATCCAAGCCTTTCATTATTCTGTATGATTCAACGAGGTCGCCCCTCGTTCTTCTAAACTCCAGTGAGTACAGGCCCAGTGCCAGCAAACCTACTCATTCCAGGGATCATTCTTGTCAACCTGCGCTGAGCTTCTCCAGAGCCAGCACTTCTGAAGAAGGGTCTCGACCCGAAATGGCACCCATTCCTTCTCTCCTGAGATGCCGCCTATGAGGTGAGTTAATAGACAATAGACAATAGACAATAGGTGCAAGAGCAGGCCATTTGGTCAGCACCACCATTCAATGTGATCATGGCTGATCATCCCCAATCAGTACCCCGTTCCTGCCTTCTCCCCATATCCCCTGACTCCGTTATTTTTAAGAGCCCTATCTAGCTCTCTCTTGAAAGCATCCAGAGAACCGGCCTCCACTGCCCTCTGAGGCAGAGAATTCCACAGACTCACCACTCTCTGTGAGAAAAAGTGTTTCCTCGTCTCCGTTCTAAATGGCTTACCCCTTATTCTTAATCTGTGTGTGGCCCCTGGTTCTGGACTCCCCCAACATCGGGAACGTGTTTCCTGCCTCTAGTGTGTCCAAGCCCTTGTCAATCTTACTCCGTTACTCCGGCTTTTTGTGTCTACCTTCGGTTTAAACCAGCATCTGCAGTCCCTTCTCACACAGCGAACCCTGCGTCAGAGATGGTGGCCAGAGTATGCTCACAATACTCCAAATGCAACCTGACCACCGCCTTACAAGTCCGCAGAGAAATCACATTCTCTTCTGAATGTGCGTGGTGTTCAGACATTTAACACGCAACGCCAAGCCAGAGATTCTTCGTGTTTCAAACCCTTTGGTGGCAAAGCAATTAGATGTGTGTGAGACCGAGAATCCTTGGCATGACGGCCACAGCTTGATCTCAACATGCTGCATTTTAATTTGAGATTTTCGCCAATTACATTGCTGTGAGGCGAATGCGGCCTGCGTGCATGGAGATCCGAGCCCCTTGGAATTTGCCAGCACTGTTCAGCTGGGCCGAGCGATGGGACATTTTCCTTCAGCTTTTCCTCAAAACATAAGAGATCCGCGCGGGTCGGATTCAGAAAAAGAGGAACCAGTCAGACTGGATTTGAGAGACGTGTGAAGGAGAGAATGAAGGGAGAAGGAATAAGTGTTTGGATGGAGAACAGTACAGCACAGGAACAGGCCCTTCAGCCCATAATGTCTGTCATTGAGTTATACAGTGTGGAAACTGGCCCTTCGGCCCAACTTGCCCACACCGACCAACATATCTCATCTACACTAGTCCCACCTGCCAGCGTTTGGCCCATATCCTTCTAAACCTGTCCGATCCATGGACCTGTCTAATTGCTTCTTACACATTGCGATAGTCCCCGTCTCAACTACCTCACTGGTGCAATTATAAAGAAGGCACATCAGCGCCTCTACTTCCTGAGAAGACTACGGAGAGTCGGTATGTCAAAGAGGACTCTCTCGAACTTCTACAGGTGCACAGTAGAGAGCTTGCTGACCGGTTGCATCGTGGCCTGGTTCGGCAACTTGAGCGTCCAGTAGCGGGAACGACTGCGGAAAGTTGTGACCACTGCCCAGCGCATCACCGGCTCTGACCTCCCCACCATCGAAGGGATCTATCGCAGTCGCTGCCTCAAAAAGGTGGCCATCATCATCATCAGAGACCCACACCATCCTGAATCATCTCACCACTGCCATCGGGAAGAAGGTACAGGAGGCTGTAAACTGTAACGTCCAGGTTCAGGAACAGCTTCATCCCCACAGCCATCAGGTTATTGAGCTCAACATTAAATAGACTCTGAACAATAACAGTCTATTATTATTATTATTGCACTATGTCTGTTTATTTATTGTGTATATATGGTCTACCGACACAGTGACCTTTTATCTCCTGTTCTGCATTATGTTTACATATCCTGTTGAGCTGCAGCAAGCAAGAGTTTCATTGTCCTATCTGGGACACATGACAATAAACTCTCTTGACCCTTGACTCCTCTGGCAGCTACCGCCTTCAGCAGTCTGTGTCGACTATGGTCAATTCAGCTAACCTCCTCTGCCTGCACGTGATCCATATCCCTCCATATCCATGTGCCTGTCCTAAAGCCTCTTAAACGTCACCACCATAGCTGCATCCAACACCATCCCTGGCACCACACTCTGTAACCGCATACATTCAGATTCAGGACCAGTTTCTTCCCAGCTGTTATCAGGCAACTGAACCATCCTACCACAACCAGAGAGCGGTCCTGAAATACTGTCTACCTCATTGATAACCCCCAGTTTAATGATCTGATTTTAACTTGCACTAAATGTTATTCCCTTATCAGGTTCATAAACACTGTAAATGGCTCGATTGTAATTATGTATTGTCTTTCCGCTGGCTGGTTAGCACGCAACAAAACCTTCTCTCTGTACACGTGACAATAAACTAAACTGACTATCTCTTTTAAACTTTTCCCCGCTCACCTTCAAACCAAGCAAGGAAAGTATTCTTATGTGTAGCTGTGCTTTTAGAAACATAGAAAACAGGTACAGGAGAAGGCCGTTCGGCCCTTCGAGCCAGCACCGCCATTCAATATGACCATGGCTGATCATCCAAAATCAGCTGCCCGTTCCTGC
Source organism: Raja brachyura (assembly GCA_963514005.1). The sequence continues at coordinate 47,504,970 of OY740796.1, read as the reverse complement.
CTTCTCCCCAGATCCCTTGATTCCGTTAGCTCAAAGACCTAAATCTTACTCTCTCTTGAACACATCATGGATGAATATTATGATGAACAAGCTGCCAGGGGTGGTGATGGAGGCAGATATGGTGGGGAGCTCTTAAGAGGCCTTGATAAACTTTGTTATGAAAAAATGCCATGAACTAAGGTGATGAAAGACGGAAGAAGAAATAAAAAGATGCGAGGGAGTATCTTCCCTTCATTTCATCTTGCGACTTAACTGGTGAATTCTGAAGCCAATGGATTATCCATCTGACATTCAGTAAAGGTCACAGTTAAAAACTTGCATCTCCGAGACCGATATGTAACACTTGTGAGGCAGAGCGGGAAGAGAGAGGGAGAAAGATACGAATGGAGAAGAATGTTTGCAGATGAGTTCACGACTGATGGAGTTGGGACAGTGAGGAAGGTAGTCAAAGAATCCTGAGCTACATGGAGAGGTTGAGTAGACTAGGACTTAACTCCTTGGAGCGCAAGAGGATGAGGGGTGGTGATCTTATAGAGGTGTGTAAGATCACAAGGGGAATAGATTGGGTGCATGCACAATGTTTTAGTCTGGTGGTTTAGTACATTGTCACATGTACCGAGGTACAGTGAAAAGCTCTTGTTGCGTGCTCACCGGTGGCCAGGGTGCGACTCGTCCTTGATGATGCTGCTGGCCTTGCCGAGACAGCGCCAGGCGTGAATGGAGTCAATGGAAGGGAGGTTGGTTTGTGTGCACCTCAGGCAGGTGCCGGAGGGGGTGGTGGGTGTCAAACGGGCAACGGGAGTGGGGGGGGGGGGGGGGGGGGCAGAAGTGGAAGGATTAAAAATGGAGTAGATCTAATGAAAGATAGTTTGTGGAGTGGTGATGGAAGTAGGAGCAGCAAGGCTTTGGCATGATGGGGAATGCAATGGGGAGAGAGGGAGAGGGAGAGGGAGAGGGAGAGGGAGAGGGGGGGGGGTTGGGCTAGTAAGCCATAGAATGACAACTGGGTCGACCAGCCCCAACCCACCCTATCTTCACCCTGTGGCCTTTCCTTTCGATTAATGAATGGCCTGGATAGAGTGGATGTGGAGAGGATGTTTCCACTCGTGGGAGAGTCTAGGACCAGAGGGCACAGCCTCAGAATAAAAGGATGTACCTTTAGAAAGGAGATGAGGAGGAATTTCTTGAGTCTATGTCTATGAGTCAGAGGGTGATGAATCTGTTTAATTCATTGCCACAGACGGCTGTGGAGGCCAAGTCAGTGGATGTTTTTAAGGCAGAGGTTGATAGATTCTTGTCAGGGGCTGTGGGGAGAAGGCAGGAGAATGGGGTTGAGAGGGAGAGATAGATTGGCCAAGATTGAATGGTGGAGCAGACTTGATGGGCCGAATGGCCTAATTCTGCTTCTAAAACGTATGAACCTCCCCTGCCTCGAAAGCAATGAGTTAATGGAAGGCAAGTGATGGTATGAGATCAGAGGTGAGAGGTCTTGTGGTCTGGCCTAGCATTGCACAAAACGCCACAAGAGACGCAGCAATAAAGATTCCAAGCCCGACACTCTTTGAATAATAGATTAATCCAATCTCAGACTGGCACATTGTAGGAAGGAACTGCAGACGCTGGTTTACACCGAAGATGGACATGAAAAGCTGGAGTAACTCAACGGGCCGGGCAGCACCTCTGGAGAGAAGGAATGGGTGACGTCTTGGGTCAAGGCCCTTCTTCAGGCTGACTTCAGACTAGCATGGGAGAACCGAGCTCACGTTCGCACATCGCCTTGAAGTGCAGTGCTCCTCCCTCTCTGTTGATCCGACTTACGAATGCAAAAATCACCTCGTTATTGTTTTTTTTTAAATGAATGATCGGAGGGCAAGGTATTTTTAAAAAAATCTCCCGGTGAACATGTGAGAATGGATTCCTAGTCTGAAGAAGGGTCTTGACCCAAAACGTCAGCACCCCCAACCATCCCTTCTCTCCAGAGAAGCTGCCTGTCCCGCTGAGTCACCTCCAGTTTGAATTCCATTTGGAATATTTTGGAGGACCAGGAAACCAAGACCCAAGAGTTACTTCAGCATTCCTTATCACCTGTGCCAGGGATAAAACTGCATTGCATGATTTAATCCGGGACACGCCTTAGTGCAGAGAGGATAGATACGAGCCGCGTGAAGCAAGCTGATGGAACAGCTAGGCTTGCAAAAGCTGGCAGGAGGTTGTCTTACTTACCACATGGGACGGAGAAGGGGAAGGGGAAGGGGGGTGGGGGAGACGAGAGGAACAGTCGCACTTCCCACCTGCAAACTCAGAATTCTCCCCAGAGACGCCAGCTGATCGACTAAAATGTCCGGGCAGAACTGCAGGTGCTGGTTGACACCGAAGAGAGACACAAAATGCTGGAGTAACTAACTCAGCGGGGACAGGCAGCGTCTCTGGAGAGAAGGAGCGGGTGCCGAGACATCTTCTTCAGGCGAAATTTTATCTTCGGGCAGGTGAACCGTTATCTTGGAAGAAGATTACCCAGGCTGTGAACCGGCGCGATTCTGCAGAGTGCAGCCACAACAATAGCAATGCCAACCCACTCGCCCTGGGGTCAAATCAGTGGTTACCGACTCTGTAGCCGGGGCGGGGTGAGCAAAGGTGAACCGAGGAAACATTTTTGCAACAACTGAGAACCGTGTAGGAAAAGGAGACGTCACCTTTGCGTTTCGTCTTGAAGAGCTGCAAAGCACCTGCTCCACAGCGAGGAGTTAAATGCCTGTGTTGTATTATTCAGTACATTTTATCAAGAATATTAAGTGTTATTTTCAGTCTGCAGTCAGCAGTGAGCTAATCGAAGAAGGAACCAGACCCTAAAAACGTCCCCAGTACATATTCTCCACAGATGCTGCCTGACCCACGGAGTTGCTCCAGCACTTTAAAAAAAAATTGTAAACCAGCATTTGCAGTTCATTTTTTTCTATATTATTTTTATAATTCATTTCCATCGAGTGTCAGAGAAAGCATTATTTTTTTTTCAGTTGCATAGGAAGGATTTAAACATCCCACACCTCCACAGAGCCAGCTGCCAACTACCATGCTCAGTATAACGGTAAAATTAAATAACGGACCCACAAAATATATTTGCATTTCTGCAGTAATTTGCAGAATGGGGAGGTGGGGGGGGGGGGGGGGGGGGAGAGATATTTTCAACAGTTGCGTATGGATAGAAATTATAAAGGGGGTGAAACGGGAAATTGAGATTCGAGAGGAAGAAAAAGATACTGGCTGCAGGAAAGGCAGAGGTTGCTGGAGGGCTGGAGAGCTGATTGTCCCTGGGTCTCCGCCATTGCCAGTCGAGGCACGGCGAGACTCAGACGGGAGACCCTCAGAGCCAGATGAGTTATTCCTGGCTGTGGGCATGATGAGGTCCAACTGCAGAAGTACAGGATTAAGGCGCAGGGAGCGAGATGTGAAATGATGAAGGATTAGCATGAGAATGAGATTTCAAATCCAAAGGATTTCAGAATATTTCAAGGGTGGGGGGGGGGGGTAGAGAAAAAAAAATCAGAATGCACAAGAAGATTTGCATTGCTTTAGTGAAGGGAGGTCTACATGCAAAACTGGCTTGGGGGGGGATTGGGGGGGAGGAACGTCAAGCTACTAATGATTCTGCCGACCTGTCCCGACAATTCAGCTGCAAACCGCACTTACTGATTCTTTGTTAACAATGACAAAGCAGGTTCCAATTTTTTTTTACTACACTGCTCACTGCATATTAATATAGTCAAACCTGCTGGAGCACTCTTGGGACGCCTCGGATGGTAAATTATTGATGCCAGCATTCAAACGCAAAGAAAATAGGATCATCCCTTGTACAGTGTTTACCGGCTACCCCTGATGTGCAAGGGGTGCAGAATCCGACAGCAGACAATCTACAGGGAAACGCTTCAGATGCAGCAAGCAAACGCCGGTGCCATCGTCCCTACAATCACGGCAACACGCAGCTGAAACGATGGACGCTTGGAAAAGAAAACTGCATGGTTTGCAAGACTGGGGCAATCATTCTTTCAGACCGACACACACACATACACACACACACACATACACGGCCTATTCCTATATCACAATGACAATAACTAGCTATGAGCACCTGCCATACATATCACAACATCATTTCCTACATTTCTGGCAGGATCCAAGAAGTCCCATCTTTTCCATTTACAACCCATCCATCTGTAATTCTGTCATTGTTTTTTTTAAATAAAAAGGCACAGATTTTTTTTTTTCTCTTTCATTTTGTTAAATGAAATTGCGGAATGCAGGTTGGTTAAAGATCGAGCTTCCTGCATTGCGCAGGGGGGGGGGGGGGGAAGAGGACAATGCAAGGGCCACACTTCCACTCTTGAATTTATTTCAAAGCCGTTTTGTTCCCGAGGCACCTGGACCTGGATCCCAGTCTGTTTTGTATCTGTGTTGACTTGCTTCCAGCGTAGCTGTGTGTACATCAGCACTGAAGTGAATGAGACCGGTCCCCCCTCTCCCTCCCTCCCCACACACCCAGTGTCATTCTGCTGGGCCTCGCGTAGAGCCTGCAAGATGAATTAAGAGGCATCGCAAGCCATCTGTTCCCTCAGACAGGCGACCTACCTACCGCTGGACAAGTTCCCTGCCCAAGCTGCCCGTCACCATCCCCAACCCGACCGGCTGGGGAAAGAATAAAGAGCCTCGCATTGTCCCCACCTCCCAAATTTAAAGCACATTTTAAAAACGGTGCCAGAGGCACAGATATATTTATACGTACGGTAGGCAGAATCCGATGAAATTCAAAAAACCTGCATAGGGATTTAATCCTCTTTATGCGGACTTGCGCCTCATAGCTCGTGGAGCAAGCAGTAGAGCTCTGCAGGTCTGCAGGGTGTGGAGCATTGAGAGGAGATGACAGGAGCAGGGAGAGAGAGGGTGGGGAGAGGAGGGGGAGGAGGAGAGGAGGGGAGGAGGGGGACTTGCATCAGGACTGCTCGCCACACAACAAAAGATTTCAGGGGAAGAAATCATCTACCGGCAGCAGACGAGGCAAAAGGGAGAGAAGGCAGGCAGGCAGGCAGCCTTTGCTTTTTTTTCTCACACCATGTCAGGGGCATTTCTGCCCCCCCCCCCCCCCCCCCCTGACAACAATGGCCATCTGTGCCAGAATTTACAGAGACTGGGTTTGAAACCCAAAACAGACCCCCCCCCCCCCCCCAAAACCTGCACGCTGTGTTTAGGTGACAGCTGGTCTTTGTACAACAAAAATGCATTCAATGTATTAACATTTCACTGATTTTTTTTTTTACCATATTATTTATCGTTCACTCATTAAGCACCGGAACGACACGAGGTAAACGAGCAACTTGTTCAAGTAGTCGAAGCAAGGGAACCGCAGGTGCTGCTTTCAACATTAAAAAAAAAAAAACACTAAGTGCTGGAGTAACTCAGCATCCCTGGAGGACGCGGATGGGTGAGGTTTTGAGTCTCGAGTCAGAAGAAGGGTCCCGACCTGAAACGTCTCCTAGCCATGTTCTCCAGGGATGCTGCCTGGCCTGATGAGTAGCTCCAGCACTTTGTTGTTTTGGTAAAAATGTAACTTTGCAATTCAGGCCACCGTCATGAACTATGGTCGGTAATCAAGCCAGCTTGTAGAGACCAACTTAGACCCAAACCTCCCCTCTACTGCTGCTCCCAACCTGCTCCCTCCAAAGGCCATAAGAGCCTAGAGCAAAACTATGTGTAGGAAGGAACTGCAGATGCTGGTTTGCACTGGAGAGACACAACGTGCTGGGATAACTGATTCCTGGATGTCAGGACTGTCTTATGAACAAAGACTGGATAGACTCGATTTATACTCTCTAGAATTTAGGAGATTGAGAGGGGATCTTATAGAAACTTACAAAAATTATTAAGGGGTTGGACAGGCTGGATGCAGGAAGATTGTTCCCGATGTTGGGGAGGTCCAGGACAAGGGGTCACAGCTTAAGGATAAGGGGGAAATCCTTTAGGACCGAGATGAGAAGGAATTTTTTCACACAGAGAGTGGTGGGGCTCTGGAACTCTCTGCCACAGAGGGTAGTTGAGGTCAGTTCATGGGCTATATTTAAGAGGGAGTTATATGTGGCCCTTGTGGCTAAGGGGATCAGAGGGTATGGAGAGAAGGCAGGTACGGGATACTGAGATGGATGATCAGCCATGATCGTATTGAATGGCGGTGCAGGCTCGAAGGGCCGAATGGCCTACTCCTGCACCTAATTTCTATGTTTCTATGTAAGTCAGAGAAATCATTAGTCATACCACTGGATTGTAAGCCGTGAACACGAAACAGGAGGTGCTGTTTCTCCAATTTGCGTTGGGCCTCACTCTGATAAAACTATGTTCAATGCTAAAGCAGAATGCTGGAAGAACTCAGTGGGTCAAGGAGGATCTGTGGAAATAGACAATAGTCAATGGGTGCAGGAGTAGGCCATTCAGCCCTTCCAGCCAGCACCGCCATTCACTGTGATCGTGACTGATCATCCACAATCAGTACCCCGTTCCTGCCTTCTCCCCATACCCCTTGATTCCGCTATCTTTAAGAGCCCTACCTAGCTCCCTCTCGAAAGCATCCAGAGAACCGGCCTCCACCGCCCTCTGAGACAGTGATGAAAGGTGCAAGTTAACATCTCAAGACCTTGCATTGAGATTGAGAGGGTGCAGGGAAGATTGATAGTATGAAGTGCATTTGGGCTGGTTGGTGATAGTTGGAACCGGACAGTTAGTTCGTTCAGTTTATTGTCACGTGCACCGGGGTTACAGTGAAAAGCTTGTGTTTTGTTGCATGTTGTCCAGTCAGCAGAAAGACAACACATGATTATAGTCGAGACATGCACTGTGTTCAGATACATACTAAGGGAATAACGTTTAGTGCAAGATAAAGCCAGTAAAGTCTGATCAAAGATAGTCAGAGGTTCTCCAAATGAGGTGGACAGTAGTTCAGGACTGCACTCTGGCTGTTGGGAGGATGGTTCAGTTGCCTGATAACTGCTGGGAAGAAACTGCCAGTTTCCCGATGTTGGGGGGAGTCCAGAACCTGGGGCCACAGTTTAAGAATAAGGAGTAAGCCATTTAGAACGGAGATGAGGAAACACTTTTTCACACAGAGAGTGGTGAGTCTGTGGAATTCTCTGCCTCAGAGGGTGGTGGAGGCAGGTTCTCTGGATACTTTCAAGAGAGAGCTAGATAGGGCTCTTAAAGAGCACCGCCATTCAATGTGATCTTGGCTGATCATCCCCAATCAGTACCCCGTTCCTGCCCCTATCCGCTGACTCTGCTATCTTTAAGAGCCCTATCTAGCTCCCAAAATCATTTGACAGCTTTATTAATCAAGTACTTGTCAATCTCCGCTTTAATAATGGCAAACAACATGGCCTCCACAGATGAATTCCCCAGATTCACAAACCCACTGACTAAGGAAGTTCCTCGTCTCCATCTTAAAGGTACATTCATTTAGTCTGAGGCTGTGGTCCTAGACTCTCCCACTGGTAGACACATCCTCCCCGCATTCACTCTATTCAGGCCTTTCATTATACACAATGCGTAGGAAGGAACTGAAGATGCTGGTTTATACGGTTGACATAAAATGCAGGAGTGACTCAGTGGGACAGGCAGCATCTCTGGAGAGAAGGAATGGGTGAGGTTTCAGGTCGAGACTCTTCTTCAGACTGTCTGTTTGTACGATGCCTCCTGGCTTGCTGAGTTACTCCAGCATTTTGTGTCTTTCCATAGGAAGGAGATGAGGAGGAATTTCTTTAGTCAGAGGGCGGTGAATCTATGGAATTCTTTGCCACAGACGACAGTGGAGATCAAGTCAATGGACATTTTTATGGCAGAGACAGATAGATTCTTAATTAGTACAGGTGTCAGGGGTTATGGGGAGAAGGCAGTGGAATGGGGTTAGGAGGGAGAGAGATCAGGCATGATTGAATGGTGGAGTAGACTTGATGGGCTCAATGGCCTAATTCTGCTCCTATCAGACATGAACTGATGAATCAGATTTCTCCCTTTGCGTCAGTGGAATGAAGTAACATGAAACGCTGTTTGCCTGGTGATTAATTCATTGTGTTGCCTCACTTGCCTGAAGGTCAACATGCCCCCTCCAATGTTTCCACACATTCTATTGTGTCCGACACAACGAACGCCAGTACAACATTCTACCTCAGACCCACAGACACACCACGACTCCTCAATGGACACCTGCAACATTGTAAGCTGCAAATATTGAAGAGAGGGAGAGGGAGAGGGAGAGGGAGAGGGGGAGAGAGAGAGAGAGAGACAGAGAGAGAGAGGGAGGGGGCGAGGGAGAGGGAGAGGGAGAGTGGGAGGGAGAGGGAGAGAGACAGAGAGAGAGAGGGAGGGGGCGAGGGAGAGGGAGAGGGAGAGAGACAGAGAGAGAGAGAGAGAGACAGAGAGAGGGAGAGTGAGAGAGAGAGAGAGGAGGATAGAGAGAGAGGGAGAGTGAGAAAGAGAGGGGGCGGAGAGGGAGGGAGAGAGAGAGGGATAGAGAGAAAGAGCAAGAGGGGAGTGAGAGAGAAAGAGGGAAAGGGAGAGGGAAAGAGGGAGAGTTGGGAAATAGATGGAATGGGGGAGGGAGGGAGAGAGGGGGAGAGACGGGGTGATGGAGGGAGAGAGAGAGAGAGGTTGAGGGAGAGAGGGGGAGAGAGGGGGGGGCAAGGAAGGGGAGAGGGGGAGAGGGGGGGAGGAGGGGGGGAAGAGGTAGGGAGAGGGAGTGCACTGTTGTGCGGCTCATTACAATTCTGGGCTTGTGCACTGAGATCAACAATCAATTGCAAGCTCTCAACAGGCCCCTGCACTGCTAATTCAATTTTGATCTTCATATATTGGCTGGAAACTAAATGCTGAATATATGCAAGGTAGCTCCCACTCATCACCTTGATGTGAAACTGAGGAAATGACGACCCTGTCTTGGACACAGCAGATAGAGTGGTTTTACTTGCATTGACAAATGTACCATGTATATTTTATACGATTTCACTCTGAGCACTATTTGATCAATATGGGCAATATCATCAGAATTTGAAGGCTCAGTGTGATTCAGAGCTGTCATCAGGCAACTGACCCATCCAAGCACAACTAGAGGTCCTGATCTACTATCTACCTCATTGGTGACCCTCGGACTATCTTTGATCGGACTTTGCTGGCTTTACCTTGCACTAAACGTTATCCCTTTATCATGTGGACGGATCGATTGCCATCATGTGGTGTCTTTCTGCTGGCGGGTTAGCACGCAACACAAGCTTTTCACTGTACCTCGGTACACGTGACAATAAACTGAATGAAACTAATGATTAATGATGAGCCAGAGCAACTTAAGAATAAAAAGAGTGGAGTAAGGATGCAAGAGGTATAGACTGTGATATTGATGCAGGTTAGGGTCGCCAACTGTCCCGTATTAGCCGGGGCATCCCGTATTTTGGGCTAAATTGGTTTGTCCCGTATTTGATTGCTGCTATTCAGGTCGGGGGGGGGACTGTCGGATCGGAGCGCCGTGTCCGGCCCCGCCTCACCCGTCCCGACGTAGTGCAGCCCATGGAGTGCAGCAGCAGCAGCAGCAGCAGCAGAGCCTCCTTGCCCGTGGCCCCGTCGGTCGGTCGGCAGTCCGGCCAGCTGTCCGCCCTTTGGACCTTCGCTTACCGCCGACACCACACCACCACCCCTCCTTCTCACGGCCGATCACCGGGTCATGAGTTGGATGGGGCGCCGGCTTTGTGTGCAGTCCAGCACCCGGGGCTAACTCATCATTCACCCAGCCACGGCCGAGTCGGTCAACGAATTGCCGTCGGGAATTTGTCGCTTATTTTGACTTTTTGTCCCTTATTTGCGAGTGAGAAAGTTGGCGACCCTAGTGGAGGTGCAGATTCCAGTCTGAACTCTGGCCTCTGTCCAAGCATCAGCCTATCGAACGCACCCCCTCTTCCTCTGTATCCGCCTATCACTTGCCAGGTTTTGCCCTTCCCCCAGCCACCCTCAATCAGTCTGAAGAAGGGTCTCGACCCAAAACGTCACTGACCCATGTTCTCCAGAGATGTTGCCTGAGCCTGTTGAGTTACTCCAGCAACTCCAGCTCTCTTGTTGTCACCTTTCTCATCCCCAGCCAAATGAGATGTCCACCGATCTGCATATCAAATCCAACCCCCCGAACCCCCTGAATCGGATATCACAGAGCTACCAGAGTATTGCAGCTACTCTGTGCTTCAGCAAGGAATTTGGAACAATTTCAAACGCCCGGGAGGAAGATGTTCATATTGAAGCTAAGATAGATTCCAAGAGCTGGAGCAACTCAGCGGGACAGGCAGCATCTCTGGAGAAAAGGAATAGGTGATGTTTCGGGTTGAGGCCCTTTTTGTGTCTATCTTCGGTTTAAACCAGCATCTGCAGTTCCTTCCGACACATTGTATATTGAGCCTTTTGAGCCGTATCTTTATTAACCATCCCTCCTTTGTCCAACTGCAGAACAAACCTGCAACTTGACTTCCACTCTTTGTCAACAGAAGACAGATATTTCCCTTGAAACAAAATAAATACGAAACGTTGCCTATTTCCTTCGCTCCATGGACGCTGCCTCAACCGCTGAGTTTCTCCAGCATTTTTGTCGACCTTCGATTTTCCAGCATCTGCAGTTCTTTAAATAACTGCAGATGCTGGTTTAAACCAAAGCTTGACACAAAATGCTGGAGTAACTCAGCGGGTCAGACAGCCTCTCTGGAGAAAACGGACGGATGACGTTTCGGATCGGGATCCTTCTTCAGACAAGGAACCTCCTCTGCATATTCCCGTTAAGAATAGAGCGGAAATGTGGCACAGCTGGTCACGGTGCTGCCTCACAGCATCAACCCCCCCCCCCCCCACCCCCAGTTCAATCCTGACCTCAGGTGCTGTCTATTAGGAGTTTCCAAGTTCCCGCTGTAATCGCATGGGTCTCCTCCAGGCGCTCCCGTTTCCTCCCACCTTCCAGACGTGCGATGCGGCGGCCCCCTGTAAATTAACCCTCATGTGCAAGGAGTGGGAATGAAAGTGGGATAGCAGAGAACCAGTGTGAACGGGCGATCGATGACTGGCATGGACTTGGTGGGCCTGTCTCCTTGCTGTATCTTTCAATCAATCAATATACCATTTTGTAAGCCATTTAGAACGGAGACGAGGAAACACTTTTTCTCACAGAGAGTGGTGAGTCTGTGGAATTCTCTGCCTCAGAGGGCAGTGGAGGCCGGCTCTCTGGATGCGTTCAGGAGAGAGCTAGGCAGGCCTCTTAAAGGTAGCGGAGTCAGGGGATATGGGGAGAAGGCAGGAACGGGGTACTGATTGGGGGTGATCAGCCATGATCACATTGAATGGCGGTGCTGGCTCGAAGGGCTGAATGGCCTCCTCCTGCACCTACAGTCTATTGTCTATTGTCTATACCGAAGCTGCAAAATTGTAATTTCCATTTGAAGTTGGTCTAAACATGTTTTATAGTTTCATTTACTTTAGAGATACAGGTAAAAACAGGCCCTTCGGCCCACCGAGTCCGTGCCGACCAGCGATCCCTGCGCGCTGACACCATCCGACATAATAGGGACATTCTACAATTGTTACCGAAGTCCATGAACCTACAAACCTGCATGTCTTTGGGGTGTGGGAGTAAACCGGAGCACCCGGAGAAAACCCACGCAGGTCACGGGGAGAAGGTAGAAACTCCGTGCCGACAGCGCCCGTAGTGAGGATGGAACCCGGGTCCCTGGGGCTGTGAGGCAGCAACTCTACCGTGCCGCCCCTATCTCTATCCCGCCCAGCAATGCCCAACGGAAAATTCTAAAATATCGGGTTCACATCTTAATCTGAAAGACGCATATCAGCTTCGCTAATTAATGCCGTTATCTTGTCATGTTTCCCTTTCAAGACTATTCATTAGCGTACAAGACGGCTCGGCGAGGGAGGGTTGTTTTAACACGTTCAGCTGCGACAACAAATTGCGAGTGAAGAAATGCCGGATTATTCAAATAAACCAGCTGAAATCAAAGAGTAACTTTTCTCACGTGGGGGACTGAGTGAATTAATTAGCGGATGTGTGAGGAAAGCTAGCTCCCAACGAACTGCTGGTCTGTGCTGTGTTTACGACCGCAATTTCCTGCTGGGTGCCCCCCTGCCAACCCCCCTCCCCCCCCCCCCGGTCGCTCCTTTTGGGTTGCAGATCACACGGGCCTCGGGGAACAAAAGCCACCCTTTTGCTTCCCCCGGCAGCGTTTCGACACCTGCCGCAAATGGTGGTGGCTTGCCTCCCAAAATGACCCCTTCCGTCTGTCGGTCTGCAGAGGGTTTCTGGAGCCAGCGAGAGTCACGCCTTTAAAATCGTTTGAAAAACCCAAGCGCGCACACACACACACACACACACACACACACACACACACACACACACACACACACACACACACACACACACACACACACACACACACACACACACACACACACACACACACACACACACACACACACACACACAAGGTTTAATCATTCAAATACATCCAGCGCTGGGCCATGCCGACTGGATTTGCCCGGTCGCATGCAGTCTGGAAATAGCAAATGCAATATGTGGCATAGCTACACATTAAGTCCTCTGGTCGACCGACACAGGCCATCGTGTTATTGTGAAACTGCAGAAACACTTTCCATTTCAGTGAATGGGTTGGCGAGTTAGAAAAGAAAACATTTGATATATTTAATCAAATATCTTTAACCCCGTCTTCGAAATGAGTGTTTCTATATTTTGCCGCAGCATGCTCCCTCAATTACCAACATGATAAAGCACAATCTGATTGCAAAAAGGGATTTCCTTGGCATGTGTCCATATTTCAGTTTGAGCAAAACGCCCCCAGTCTTGCTTAACCTGCTTTACCCAATTTTATTGCTGTGTGTGAGTGTGTGTGTGAGTGTGTGTGTGAGTGTGTGTGTGAGTGTGAGTGTGTGTGTGTGTGTGTGAGTGTGTGTGTGAGTGTGAGTGTGAGTGTGTATGTATGTGTGTGTGCGCATGTGCGTGTGCGCGAGTGTGTTTGTGAGTGTGTGTGTGTGTGAGAGTGTGTGTGTATGTGTGTGTTTGTCAGTGTGAATGTGAGTGTAGCGTGTGTATGTGCGTGTGTGTGCGTGCATGTGTGTGCGTATGTGTGTTTATGTGTGTGTGGGTGCGTGTGTGTGAGTGTGTGTACGTGTGCATGTGCATGTGTGTGCATGTGTGTGTGTGCGTGTGTGTGAGTGTGTGTACGTGTGCGTGTGCATGCGTGTGCATGTGTGTGCATGTGTGTGCGTATGTGTGTGTGTGTGTGTGTGTGTGCGTGTATGTGTGCGTGTGTGTGCGCACGGACTTTCATGGCCAAATATCATTGATGTTTCATAACAGAATCAAAATTCAGGAAACAAAATTTTAATTATCAATAAAGAGCCCCACATTGTTCTAAATTTGGGGAGGGGGGTGAACCACATACAATTTTGATTGAAATGTAATGACATTAACAGATAATTATGGTCTGTGGGTCCAAGAATTGGATTATCTTTGGGTATAACCTGCCGTCTATAAGAAACAGCTTAAAAAAACATTTATTCCAAATGCATCGAGCATGTTTTATTTTTGATGGATTATGTACATCTCACTGAAGCTGGGACTAGCGCTGTTTGTCCCTGCAGCCTTGAAACACTGCCGCCCTGTGGTTCATCTCCACATCTCACCACGAGGAAACCAAAAAAAAAATGACCTGGGTTTTTATGAGTTACCTTGGCAACTAACTATTATTCACAGAACATGGAGCATTGGAGCCGAGAAACAGACTTTTTGCTTCACAATGTCCGTGCCAAATATGATTCTAAGATACCAACTACTATCTACCTCTTTGATGCCCCTCAGACTATCCTTGATCGGACTTTGCTGGCTTTACCTAGCACTGAATGCTATTCCCTTTTCATGCATCTATACATTGTAAACAGCTCGATTGTAATCATGTATTGTGTTTCCTTAGCCAAAAAGCTTTTCACTGTACCTCGGTACACGTGACAATCAACTAAACTGAACTGAACTGAAGATAATCTCACCCCCTCTGTCTGCATGTGATCCATATATCCCTCTGCTCCTCCACTGGGAAGCACTGGGCCTGTGCTCCCTGGAGTTTAGAAGGATGAGGGGGGACCTCATTGAAACTTACCGAATAGTGAAAGGCCTGGATAGAGTGGATGTGGAGAGGGCGTTTCCACCAGTGGGAGAGTCTAGGACCAGATGCCATAGTCTCCGAATTAAAGGACCTTCCTTTAAGAAATAAATGAGGAGGAATCCCTTTAGTCAGAGGGCGGTGAATCTGTGGAATTCTTTGCCACAGAAGGTTGTAGAGGCCATCAGTGGATACTTTTAAGGCAGAGATAGATAGATTCTTAATTAGTACGGGTGTCAAGGGTCATGGGGAGAAGGCAGGAGAATGGGGTTGGGAGGGAGAGATAGATCAGCCGTGCTTCGGCCTTGATGGGCCGAATGGCCTAATTCTGCTCCTATCACTTGTGAACTTGTGTTTAAGAAAGAACTGCAGATGCTGGAAAAATCGAAGGTAGACAGTTTTGGGCAGGTCTGAAGAAGGGTCTCGGCCCGAAACGTCACCTATTCCTTCGCTCCATAGACGCTGCCTCACCCGCTGAGTTTCCCCAGCATGTTTGTCTACTTGTGAGCTCGCTGCATGTCCCATGTGCTCATGTAAAACCCTCTTAAATGCCACTATCGTATCTGCCTTCACCACCACCCCTGGTGTCTGTCTTGTCGCTTCTTGTGCGTGGTGGTGGAAAGATTGGTGGAAACAGGGTCGCGACATCAACGCTCTTTCCTTCACCCCAGTTGGGGCAGGCATTATAACAGCATTTGAAAGACACTTGGACAGGTACATGGAAAGAGATGAGCTAAGATGGGGCCGTTTTGGTCGGCATGGGTGAGTTGGTTTGAAGGGCCTCTTTCCATGCTGTACGGTTCTATAACTCCAAGCATGTTGCTCGGCGTGGACGTGATGGGCCGAATGGCCTGTTTCCCAGCCGTACGACTCCACGCCTCCGAGATTCCTCGGTCATGGATTATTACGTTTGTGTGAATAAGATTAAACCATTTTGAAAAGTTGTTGCAACTTGCATTGAAATCCAGAAGGACATGCAAACTTGTGAAGCAACAAATTCCAGCACATTATAGAGTTCTGACAAATAAAGTTGCACATTTGCACTTTTGTCTTCTGGGGACTGGTGCAATTCTCAAATCACCAAATCAAAGCAAGGAGAAAGACTCTGTTATTTGGTCCCTGCCAAAAATAAATTGCTAGGAACCAGCAGGCGATATGTAAAGCAATGTCGAGCCATAGGAGGCATGGAAAGCAATTTGGAAAGACTCCCAGAGCTATTTTTTCCCCATCAACAGAGTGTCAAGGAGGGAAGTGCAGATTCTGGTTTCCACACTGTATCACTCTATGACTCTATGAAAACGGGCCTTCACGGTCAGGCCAGGTCTCCAGTTTCCTCCACAGACGTACAGGTTTATAGGTTAATTGGCTTCAGTAAAATTGTAAATCGTCCCTAAGTGTGTAGGATAGTGTAAGTGAGCGGGGATCGCTGGTCGGCGCGGGCTCGCTGGGCCGCAGAGCCTGTTTCCGCGCTGCATCTCTAAACTAAACCAGGCTACATTTTACTGGATTGAATTTATTTTCTATGTCTGTGAATACCAGGAGGATTCGGATGTTCAAAGACAACAGTATTGATGGATGGTGAAGCCTGAGGACATGGCTAACTCATCTGTCAAAACATTTGTGGGGGTGGGAGCTGATGTTTTCAACTGGAAGGCCAAGTGTTGTGCAAGATCACGAACAGGAGCTGGCAACAAGGAACCAGCTTCTCTTTCAGAGAGTTGCCCACGGCAGAACTTGTCCACACCCTAACCTTCAGTGGCATCCAACGCTGCGATGATCTACAATTACTGGGCTGCCAACTCTCATGCATTGAGCGTGAGACTCACGCATTCCACAAAATTCTCACGCTCTCACGCTGATCACAAAGTTCTCACGCTCAAGAATCTGCAGGTGCTGGAAATTCAAAATAAAGCAAAAATTGTTTTATGGGTGAGTTAAAATCCACGAGGGGCATATATAAGGTGAATGCATAGTCTTTTTCCCGGGTTATGCGTTTCAAGCACTAGAGCGCATTGGTTTAATGCAGGGCTGTCAAACTACCCGCCCGCCGGATGATTTGGGGGAAAAAAAGTAGTTTTGTTTCTCCCGTGCAGATGGTGTGATAGGTGAGACACGGCAGTGGTCCCAGCACCGACCCCCCGAGGCACCGCTCACACCTCCAACCCTCACCTCCTACGGCTCTGTGTCCAGCGGCCGCTCAGTCCACACCCCATGGACTTTTAACCCTGTTTCCATATAATGTTTTACATATATATCTTAATTTCATTATACGAACCATATACGATTGAATATGTGGCATTATTTTCATCTTGTTTCTATAGTCAAAGGGTAAGGATTTATTTGTGCAGAACAGTAATGGATGTCCCTCTTGCCCTGCTTCTCTGTTTTTATCTTTATATATATGCATAACAGCATGAATTATAATCTGATTTCCATACCTGAACATAGTCAATCATGTGCTGCACCTGTTGATCAGATGGCTTTACTGTGGAATGTTATTTGGAATGTAATTTAGCCTAACCTTATCATACCTAATCCAATTTAAAGCATAAATGTTGCATTCAAGTGTGGGTAAAAAGACTCGCTACAGTATGCACCGGATTGCACAATTTCAAGCTGAAAAATGCAAAAGGGAACACCCCCCTCCCACACCCTCCCCCCCCCCCCCCCCCCCCCCCTCCCGCCCCTCGGTCGCCATGCTCTCTCGCAATTTCTCACTCCCAACTCTCACCCAATGTTGGCAGCCCTGCAATTAAGACTTGACAACAAAAAGGCACAAAGTGCTGGAGTAACTCAGCGGGTCAGGCAGCATCTCCAGAGAACATGGGTAGGTGACGTTTCAGGTCGATGTAGGTCAGGATTGAACCCGGGTCTCGGGCACAGTAAGGCAGCAACTCGACCGCTGCGCCACCGTGCCGCTCCATAACTACCATGAACTCACCAAATAAATAGTGTTTATCATTGGTTTCGTATTTTTACAATACAGATCACATAAAAAGTACGTCAATCTATTCAAAAGCGCATCAAGTCTATATAAATAAAGTGAGTCTCAATTACATCGGAATAATTTGCAGGCTTGAAGAATCCTAAAAGGATTCATAAATCTAACACCAACAACTTCTGCCACTGAAATATGAGCTGCAATCCAGCCCAAAGGGAATGAATCTTCCTTCTCTCAGCCCCATGTGCCCATATCCTCCATGAACAAGTCAATAATTGAATCTCTCTGAACCTTAATTAGATGCTGTGTTCTCTTTGGATATGAAAATTATGAAATTTGTATTCATCTGCTCCAAATCCGATGAGATCACACAATCCCAGCGGTATATCAACGTTGACTATTTCTCCTTTCATCTTGGAAATTAGGAAGGGGTTGACAAACTCAGAAACTGCCCCGGATTTCCAATAGGAAAGAGAAAAAAATCCCTCCCCAGTCTAGACCATACTCGTCTAAATTCCCTCTGTGTAGGAAGGAACTGCAGGTGCTGGTTTAGACCGAGGGTAAACACAAAATGCCGGAGTAACTCAGCAGCATCTCTGGAGAGAAGGAATGGATGACGTTTCGGGGTCGAGACCCTTCTTCAGACCACAGCACACGTTGGAGGAACAGCACCTCATATTTCGCTTGGGCAGCTTACAACCCAGCGGTATGAACTCGATTTTTCTAAAGGGCCTGTCCAACTTTGGGCGACATTTTCGGCGAAAGCTTGAAAAGAGGTGGTCGCGCCGTGGTCGGGGTGTGATGAGGCAAGTAGTGACGCGCGGTGTCTCCCTGCCGCCCCTGGAGTTTCGAATGTTCAAAATCTTCAGGCAACATCTGGGTGTCATGATGTTGTCATCATGTCATCACACGCTGACATAGGCTGTCCTACGGGTGACGCCCGGTGACGCTGTCGTTAAATAAACAATTTATTCCTTATCAATGGAGAATGGTCACGGCCCGAAACCCTACCTATCCATGTTCTCCAGAGATGCCGCCTGACCCGCTGAGTTACTCCAGCACCTTGTGCCTTGCATTGGGAAGCGTTTGATGGTCAGTGCTAACACACAAGTGGACACAAAGTGCTGGAGTAGCTCAGCGGGTCAGGCAGCATCACTGGAGAACATGGTGTTTTTCCAGTCAGGACCCTTCTTCAGACTCAAGTGACGGGACGTTAAATAAACAATTTATTTCTTAAAAAGTTAGTGCCCCTTCGATTTATCGTAGATAAGTTCATTTCCAATGTGATTATTACACTTCGGTGTAACCTTCTTGTGTTGTGAAGGCGGGTGGCGCGGAGAGTCGTAGCATGACGTGGCGGTGACGCGGAGTGTCGTACAACTTGACGGTTTTTAGGGCGTCAGTCGCTGAACAAATCGCAAAGTGGGACAGGCCGTTAACGTTCCCTCTCTCTCTGTCCCTCCCCCATCCTAGTTCTACGACTAGTTTCACTGTCCTCCTGATTAAATATTACTGATTGGATGCCTTGTTGCCACCTTCCCCTCAGCTAACCATGAACCATTCTACAATTCCGTGATTACCATCCCCTTTGATATGTGTTTTCACACCTTGTCCTTCCATATCTTGTGTCTCCCTCTTTTCCTCTCCCTCTCCCTCTTGTGTCTCGACCCGAAACGTCACCCATTCTTTCTCTCCAGAGACGCTGCTGAGCTACTCCAGCATTTTGTGTTTATCTTCGGTCTAAATGCCCCTGGAGCCGAAATGCCCCTGGAGAAATGCCCCTGGAGCCTAAATGCCCCTGGAGACCACAACATTGGGGCGATGTTGTCCACCTCCCTGCGGGGAGCCCTGTCAACTGACCTCAGTCAGGCGAATGGCAACAAACAGAGAGAGCAGCGGGAATAATGCGACCTCAGTCGCCGCGGTTTGGCGCCAACCCGGAGCATGCGCCCTTTTTAGGGCGGGCACCTACGCATGTCGAATCGGATGGCATCACCTCTGCTGCCTCAGACGCAAGAAGAAGACCACATCATTGTACTGCATTTCCCTCTGAGTAAACTTTCTCATCCTTAAATTCACGATCTAAGCATTCTGTGTACATTCTGATCTCGCAAAGGGCAGTTTATCACAAAACACTAACAGATTTTGATGCACCTGCACTGAATTGTTTCAAATGAATGCTTTATTCCAGTTTCTATCACACATTGTTCGCTGTAATAAACAAACAAGTTGATTCATCTCAACATTACCTTTTAGCAGTTCTGGCTTTGCTCCCTTATTTCCTTCTCATGGTCGACTTTATCGTCATTATTTAAATCTATTTTGCTGCTTAGCTTAGTTTCGTTGCTGACAGGATGCAGCGTGGAAACAGGCCCTTCGGCCCACTGAGTCCGTGCCGACCAGCGATCGCCCGATCGCATTAGTTCTGTCCGACACACACCAGGGGGCAATTTACAGAAGCCAATTAACCTGCAGCCCTGCACGTCTTTGGAAAGTGGGGGGAAACCGGAGCACCCGGAGAAAGCCCACGCAGGTCACGGGGAGAACGTACAAACTCCCTAGACACTCCCTAGAGTACCTGTAGTCAAGATCGAACCCGGGTCTCTGGCGCTGGGAGGCAGTAGCTCTACCGCTGCGCCACCGTGATGCCCAAATTGTGGAATTGCCAACTCCAGCAAGTGAGATTTGCCCCTTTGGAATTCAGACTTGAATATCAATTAAGAGGCTGACTCTGTAGAGGGGTCTCTGCCCGAAATGTCAGCCATTCCTTCCAACCAGAGATGCTGCCTGTCACGCAGAGTTACTCCAGCATTTGAATGAATGAGGGAATGAAGGAATGAATACTTTATTAGAAACATAGAAACATAGAAAATAGGTGCATTCGGCCCTTCGAGCCAGCACCGCCATTCATTGTGATCATGGCTGATCGTTCCCTATCAATAACCCGTGCCTGCCTTCTCCCCATATCCCTTGACTCCACTAGCCCCTAGAGCTCTATCTAACTCCCTCTTAAATCCATCCAGTGATTTGGCCTCCACTGCCCTCTATGGCAGGGAATTCCATAAATTCACAACTCTCTGGGTGAAAACCTTTTTTCTCACCTCAGTCTTAAATGACCTCCCCTTTATTCTAAGGCTGTGGCCCCTGGTTCTGGACTCGCCCAACATTGGGAACATTTTTCCTGCATCTAGCTTGTCCAGTCCTTGTATAATTTTATATGTTTCTATAAGATTCCCCCTCATCCTTCTAAACTCCAGTGAATACAAGCCTAGTCTTTTCAATCTTTCTTCATATGACAGTCCCGCCATCCCAGGGATCAATCTCGTGAACCTACGCTGCACTGCCTCAATCACAAGGATGTCCTTCCTCAAATTAAGAGACCAAAACTGTACACAATACTCCAGATGTGGTCTCACCAGAGCGCTAACAAGTGCAGAAGAACCTCTTTACTCCTGTACTGAGATCCTCTTGTTATGAAGGCCAACATTGTCACATGTCACAAGTCACAGTGAAATGATTTCATACCCAAGGTACCCAAGGTATGCAAAGAGTCGATACATAAAGGGTGCTTTGAATCTATCTCCGGTGCAAAGCAGCATCTGCCGTTCCTTCCTACACATCAAGCTGACACAACCGTTTCTATTTGTGCATAAAAACACACGTTGGAAAGATCAATTTTGAATTCATCTAAAATAGTCACAAAGTGCTGCAATAACTCAGCGGGTCAGGCAGCATCTCTGGAGCGAAGGGAAAAGAGTCCCTTCATCATGCTGAGAGTCAGGGAGGGGAGAAACTAGAGCTATGAATTTAGTTTAGTTTAATTTAGTTTAGAGATACAGCGCGGAAACAGGCCCTTCAGCCCACCGAGTCCGCGCCGACCAGCGATCCCCGCACATTAACACTATCCTACACACACTAGGGACAAGTTACACACACACCAAGCCAATTAACCTACAAACCTGCACGTCTTTTGGGGTGTGGGAGGAAACCGAAGATCTTGGAGCAAACCCATGCAGGCCACGGGGAGAAGATACAAACTCCGTACAGACAAGCAGCCGTAGCCGGGATCGAACCCGAGTCTCCGACGCTGCAAGCGCTGTGAGGCAGTAACTCTACCGCTGCGCCACCGTGGCCACCACTGTGGAATTGATATGATGTCACTGCATATTGAATAATCCAAACCATGTTATCCAACAGTCCGTGCTTGAAGTGCAACCTTTGTCGTAAGGTGGGGAATTTCAGCAGCCAAATACTAAGTGAATTATTGATTGGTTAATCCGTTCTTATTTGCAGTGGCTAAGCGACTAGCATTAAACAGGACAGTGGGGAACCTCTATTCTTCCTCCAATGGTGGCAAGAGACCTTTTACTTCAACTTAAAATACATTTTAATTTAACATCTCAACTGTAAAATGGCTCTATGGGCAATGCAACATCTCCTCAAGTGTGCAGGAAGGAACTGCAGATGCTGGTTTACACCGGAGATAGACACAAAATGCTGGAGTAACTCAGCGAGGCAGGCAGCATCTCTGGAGAGAGAAGGAATGGGAGACATTTCGGGATTTTGTATTTAGCGATGCAGACTGTTTCTCTGAAGTCTAAAGTAAATCGAAGGCTTTGGAATCTTTGTTTCAGATACAAGTTCTACTAAAGACCCATTTGTGGAAGAAAGATAGAAACATAGAAAATAGGTGCAGGAGTAGGCCATCCGCCCCTTCGAGCCTGCACCGCCATTCAATATGACCATGGTGGATCATGCAGAATCAGTTCCTACCCCGTTCCTGCTTTTTCCCCCATATCCCTTGATTCCGTTAGCCCTAAGAGCTATATCTAATCTCTCTCTTGAATACATCCACTGAATTGACCTCTGAGGCAGAGAATTCACAACTCTCACAATTCACAACAGATTCACAACTCTCTGGCTGAAAAGGTTTTTCATCATCTCAGTCCTAAATAGCCCGTTATTCTTAAACTCTGACCCCTGGTTCTGGACACCCCCAATGTCGAGACCATTTTTCCTGCATCTAGCTGGTCCAATCCCTTAAGAATTGTATTTGTTTCTACAAGATCCCCTCTCATCCTTCTAAATTCCAGTGAATATAAGCCTGGTCGATCGATTAACACAGTTGACAAATACTGTTTTTTTCTCGTGTTCCTGGTCTTTGACCTCACCATTTCCTCCACAATACACCATCCGTCACACTTCATTAACCCTCTCTTTTGCAGATTCTGTCCCCTTCTCCAGCAAGTGCCCCTTGAAACGTTGTCTCATCTGCAAAATTATTTTACTGAACAATGTTCCCTGTGTCACCTTACAGACTTTGCAAATTCCAAATACACTTCAGCCAGCGGTCTCCCCCTTATCCAAGTTCCCAACGCCATCTCCATTTTTCTTTTCCATCATAAAACCATCCTTATATGTCATGGCAACATGGACAGCACAGACACAGTGGGCCGAAGGGCCTATTCCTGTGCTGTTTCATGTTCTCACCATACCAAATGATACCATCATTTTCCACGACGGCACAGCGGTAGAGCCGTTGCCCCAAAGCGCCAGAGGCCCGGGTTTGATCCTGGCCTCGGGTGCTGTTTGTGTGGCGTTTGCACGCTCTCCCTGTGACCGCCTGGGCTTTGGTCGGCTTCCTCCCACATCCCACAGACAGGCGGGTTTGTAGGTTGGTTGGCCTTCTGTAAATTGTCCCCAGTGTGCAGGGAGTGGGTGCGAAAGTGGAACTACTGCGAGCTGGTGATCGATGGTCGGCATGGACTTGGTGGGCTGAAGGGCCTGTTTCTAAGCTATATCTTTCAATCAATCAATCGCTTCTTAATAATGAAATAGCGCCATTTCTTGATCATTAGGTCATAAGGAATAGGAGTAGAATTAGGCCATTCGGCCCATCGAGTCTACTCCACCATTCAATCATGGCTGATCTATATCTCCCTCCTAACCCCATTCTCCTGCCCTCTCCCTCTGACCTCTGACACCCGTAACAATCAAGAATCTATCTATCTCTGCCTTAGAAATATCCACTGACATGGCACAGATTCACCACCCTCTGACTAAAGTGATTCCTCCTCATCTCCTTCCTAAAAGAACGTCCTTTTATTCTGAGGCTGTGACATCTGTCCCTAGACTCTCCCACTAGTGGAATCCTCCTCTCCACATCCACCCTGTATGTACTGACATCAGTAGCTAATTGCACTGTAACTCCTGACATTCTCTCTCCGTCCACACTCCAGATTAGATGCTCGATGACCTGCTGAGTTACTCCAGCATTTTGTGCCTTTATGAAGAGGCATTCAAAAGGCCCTGTCATCTCCAAACTCCAGCAAACTAATAATGCCAGTATGAGCAAGTCCAGGTTAATTAGGTAAAGTATAGGAAGGAACTGCAGATGCTGGTTTAAACCAAAGATAGACACAAAATGCTGGAGTAACTCAGCGAGTCAAGCGGCATCTCTGGAGAAATGGAACAGGAGACATTTTGGGTCGAGACCCTTCTTCAGACTGGGACTGAAGGGTCTCGACCCGAAATGGCACCTGTTCCTTTTCTCCAGAGTTGCTGCCTAGGGTTGCCGGGACAACCCGCCTATTGGGCAAAATTGGTTTGACCGATATGGGACCGCCCTTGTCCCGTATTTGACTGCTACTACTCGGGTCGAGGGAACTGTCGGGGTCAGAGCGCCGCGTCCGGCCCCGCCTCACCCGTCCCGACGTAGTGCAGCCCATGGAGTGCAGCAGCAGCCTCGCCCGTGGACCCGTCGGTCGGCAGCCCGGCCAGCTGTCCGACCTTCGGACATTCGCTTACCCCCGACACCACCACCCCTCCTTCCCACGGCCGATCATCGGTTCATGAGTTGGACGGGGCGCCGGACTTTGCGCGCGATGTTGCCCGGGGCCAAAACTCCTCAGCTGGCCCGCCGGCTAGGCTTTGTGTGCAGTCCAGTGCCCGGGGCCAACTCATCATTCACCCAGCCACAGCTCTAGCTAGCTTTTTGTGTCGATCTTTAATTTAATGAAGAGTATGTATGAGAATGAAACAACATTAATTAAACCAACATGTCGCAAATGGGTGTTGGGAATAACCAAACTCCGCACAGTTCACCAGGTAGGTGAATCGTAATAAAATTCACGCAGATTCTCAAGTTATACGTACACGGCACGGCGTATCGATAGAGGTTGTCCCGTATTGTCTGCTGTAGTTCGTGATCTGCTGAACCTTTCTGAAACCTCTGGTTGAGATAATGTCGCAGGTCCTTGTTCAGTTTACTTCCTGCAACAAAATAAAAACTCACGTTAGGAACAAGGAACTGCAGATGCTGATTGACCAACAAAAAAAAAAGGACACAGTGGGCTGGAGTAACTCAGCGGGTCAGGCAACATCTCTGGAGAATGGTCACGGCACAAAACCCTACCGATCCATGTTCTCCAGAGATGCTGCCTGACCCGCTGAGTTACTCCAGCGCTTCGTGCCTTTCATTGGGAAATGTTTGATGGTCAGTGCTAATACACAAGTGGACACAAAGTGCTGGAGTAACTCAGCGGGTCAGGCAGCATCACTGGAGAACTCTCCACATCACGATCTCTCCACATCACCGTCTATATCTCTCGTTTCCCTGATCCCTAACCAGTCTGAAGAAGGGTCTCGACCCGAAACGTCGTCTATCTCCTTCGCTCCTTGGATGCTGCTGCACCCGCTGAGTTTCTCCAGCCTTTTGTGTACCCTCACTAGAGAACATGGTGTTTTCCATTCAGAATCCTTCTTCAGACTCAAGTTAGTTGAATTCACTATTTCCAGTTACTGAAGACAGTTAAGTATACAAAATACAAGTTTCGTTTTTTCCAGGATCATCCTTACACTGCTTATTTTCACAAAACCTCCTTTCACTAAATTTACAAATTAACAATGTTAAAAATCCCCAATTACTTCAGAGATGCAGCTGGCAAAAAGGCCCTTCAGCCCGTCGGGTCTGCGTCGACCAGCGATCAGCCCCTACCCTCGACCTATCCAACACACTGGAGGCAATTTACAATTATACCAAAGCCAATTAACCTACAAGCCTGGAGTGCGGGAGAAAACCAGAGCTCCCGGAGAAATCCCACGTGGTCACGGAGAGAACGTGCAAACTCCGTACAGGCAGCCCCCGTGGCCAGGATCGAACCCGGGTCTCTGGCTCTGCGCCACTGTGGTAAGTTGGCACAGTTCCATTGCCCCGTTTTGGTACATATGACAATTAAACACTCTTGACTTGAAAATTAAAAAAATGGACTTTGCATGTGATCTTGTGGTCTGGAATCAGAGATGGATAATCCAACCTTATGAAAGAACTAAATATAAAGGATTTTTACTCTCATTGCTAAGAAATGGGAACTCTGTGCATGAGAATATTAGTGTTGAAAAAAAGATAAGATTTGATCAACGGGAGACAGAAGGAATTATAGATAACGAAATCTTAAATAAAACACCAAGTGTTGGAGGAACTCAGCGGGTCAGGCAGCATCTCGGGAGGGTATGGATGTCGGAACATTGCCAGAGAGTCGGACAGCAGCAGGAATCACAGAGGGGGAGCCTCATACAACTCCCATCGGAGAGTGGAGGAGAATCTTTTCAAAGTAGGCATCCTTTGACTCCATGCCCTCCGGGAATGCTGGCTGACCTGCTGAGTTACTCCAGCACTTTGAACTTGGAAATTTGGATAAACCTATATTAGTAAATCACGACTATATTTTATTTAAACTACATGGTGTGATAACTGCACAGTAGGGAGCCTTTGATGACATTAATGTTATTCAATGAACAATAAAGAGTAATGCTAATTCCAAGGATTACATTAATAGCGCTTCGCTTGCATGTTAACCTTTACTTTAGTGATACAGCGTGGAAACGGGCCCTTCAGCCCATCGAGTCTGCGCCGACCAGCGATCCCTCCGTATACTAGTTTTTTTCCCAACACACCAGGGGCAATTTGCAGAAGCCAATTCACCTCCAAACCTGCACGTCTTTGGAGTGTGGGAGGAAACTGGAGCACCCGGAGAAAACCCACTTGGTCACAAGGAGAACGTACAAACTCCATACAGACAGCACCGCAGTCAGGATCGAACCCGGGCCTCTGGGGCTGTAACGCCCCTGTCCCACTTAGGAAACAAGGTGGGACGCAAAGTCTCCAGAGGTTTCCGTTCAGGTTTCCTAAGTGGGACAGGGGCATGAGGCAGCAACTCTACCGCTGCGCCACTGTGCTGCCCAAACCTACATCCTTCTTATTAATAAAAAGTCGGTGATTTCCTCCGCCATTTTGGACTTTGCTCGAGATTCCAGCAGTTTCCTTGTGCCTCCTTCCCGATTGATTGCAGATTCCGTTCTTGCAATCGGAACTTTCTGGAACCTCAGACGCTCGACAGCTCAATGTAATCGTGAGGGAGAAACTCCACAGGAAAACTCCACCTCAGTTGCTCAGTGTAGGCAGGAACTGCAGATGGCGGTTTACACCAAAGATAGACACAAAAAGCTGGAGTAACTCAGCGGGACAGGCAGCATCTCTGGAGAGACGGAATGGGCGACGTTCAGACTGAAGAAGGGTCTCGACCCGAAACGTCACCCATTCCTTCTCTCCACAGATGCTGCCTGTCCCGCCGAGTTACTCTGGCATTTTGCGTCTAACTTCAGCTGCTGTCATGTGTCTGCTTACTGGAGATCTTGATCCACTTCCCATCTTGTTTCCAGCACTTCCGCCAAAAGATTTTGAAAATGTAACAGAAAACTATAAGGCGAACACAATGTAAAAAAAAATTCTGATGCTGGAAAAGTTCAAACCACCAGAAAATGTGAGATATGTTCACAAATCACGCATCAGGTCATCGCTCTTTAATTCCTAAGGTCATATAATCATAAGTGATAGGAGTAGAATTAGGCCATTCAGCCCATCAAGTCTACTCCACCATTCCACCAAGGCTGATCTATCTCTCCCTCCTAACCCCATTCTCCTGCCTTCTCCCCATAACCTCTGACATCCGTACAAGATTCTATCTATCTCTGCCTTCAAAATATCCACGGACTTGGCCTCCACAGCCTTCTGTGGCAAAGAATTCCACAGATTCACCACCCTCTGACTAAAGAAATTTCTCCTCATCTCCTTCCTAAAAGAATGTCCTTTAATTCTGAGCCTATGACCTCTGGTCCTCGACTCTCCCACTAGTGGAAACATCCTCTCCACATCCACTCTATCCAAGCCTTTCACTATTCTGTACGTTTCAGTGAGGTCCCCTCAGATGCTGTCCGGTCTGCTGAGTTTTACGAAAATGACTGACCAAAAGATACAGCATGGAAACAGGCCCTTCGGCCCACCGAGTCTGGGCCGACCATCAATCAGCCATTCACACTAGTTCTATGTTATCCCACATTCACATTCACTCCCTTACAAAGGGCCAATTAGCCTACAAATCTGCACAGCTTTCAAACATGGGAGGAAACCGGAGCATCTCAGAGAGAACGTGCAAACTCCACGTAGGCAGCACCCACAGCAGCAGCTCTACCAGCTGCAATACATTTCTAAATCCAATGGTCCAATAGCTACTTTAAAAATCATCTCCCTGCATTTATTATTGCTATTGAGGGAGTGCAGCATAGGTTCACCAGGTTAATTCCCGGGATGGCGGGACTGACTGTATTGCAGAGTGGATAGTGGATAAATGTGAGGTTATCCACTTTGGTGGCAAGAACAGGAAGGTAGATTATTACCTGAATGGTGTCAGATTAGGAGAAGGGGAGGTGCAACGAGACCTGGGTGTGTTTGTACATCAGTCACTGAAAGTAATCATGCAGGTACAGCAGGCAGTGAAGAAAGACAGTTGGCCTTCATTGCAAAAGGATTTGAGTTTTGGAGCAAGGAGGTCCTAGTGCAGTTGTGCAGAGCCCTGGTGAGACCGCACCTGGAGTATTGTGTGCAATTTTGCTCTCCTTATTTGAGGAAGGACATTCTTGCTATTGAGGGAGTGCAGCGCAGGTTCTCCAGGTTAATTCCCAGGATGGCGGAACTGACATATGATGAAAGAATGGATCGACTGAGTTTGTATTCACTGGAATTTAGAAGAATAAGAGGGGATCTTACAGAAACGTATAAAATTCTTAAAGGATTGGTCAGGCTTGATGAAGGAAAAATGTTCCCGATGTTGGGGGAGTCCAGAACCAGGGGTCACAGTCTAAGAATAAGGGGTCAGCCAATTAAGACTGAGATGAGGAAAAACTTTTTTTACCCAGGGAGTTGTGAGTCTGTAGAATTCTCTGCCACAGAAGGCAGTGGAGGCCAATTTTTCGATGTCTATGTTTCTATGTGCATTTCCTATCCACAAAACCTAATTTGCTGTTGGCAAGTTTTTTCATTGGCAAATTCCATATTTACAGTGGTATTGTAAGTTGTGTGCAGCAACTATTCCCATTGTCATTAGATCCCCACAGAAACAAAAGCATTCTTTCAGCTCTGCTTCAGAAAGCCAGCATCCTTTGTGAGCGAGAAACTCCCCCGCACTCTGTCACCAGCGACTAAACCAAGGTATTACAAGAAATAAACACAGACTCTGGAAGTAAACCCGGGATTTAATTATTTTGGTTCACAAGAGCCCAATTAAAAATCTGCTCCAATATCGTTTTGTCAAAAATATTTGGACAGGAAGTGATCGTACCGCAGATGGAGCAGGCGATTAGCGTCCTAGCGTGACACAGCGTGGAAACAGGCCCTTCGGCCCAACTTGCCCATGCTGGACAACATGCCCCATCTTCAGCCAGAGGGTGGTGAACCTGTGGAATTCTTTGCCACAGAAGGCTGTGGGGGCCGTGAGTGGATATTTTGAAGGCAGAGATAGATAGATCCTTGATTAGTACGGGGTGTCAGAGGTTATGGGGAGAAGGCAGGAGAATGGGGTTAGGAGGGAGAGATAGATCAGCCATGATTGAATGGCAGAATAGACTTGATGGGCCGAATGGCCTAATTCTACTCCTATCAGTTATTCCTGTACCTTTTGACCTTGATCTACACTAGTCCCATTTTTCTGGGTTTGGCCTATATCCCTCTAAACCTGTCCTATCCATGTACCTGTCTAAATGTTTCTTAAACATTGCGATAGTACCTGCCTCAACTACCTCCTCCGGCAGCTCGTTCTATACGCCCACCACGCTTTGTGCGAAAAAGTTACCCCTCAGGTTCTGATTAAATCTATCCCCGCTCATCTTAAAATCATATCCTGTGATTCTCGATTCCCCCACTCTGGACACGAGACTGTGCATTTGTCTGCCTTGTCACCTCTCCCTAGCTAACAATAATCCATTCTGTACTTTCCTTGAGCTTTGTCCCCTTTGATCTCTAGTTAATCACGCCCTACCCTTCACTCTCCCTAATTTCCCTCTCCCCTGACTCTCAGTCTGAAGAAACGTCACCCATTCCTTCTCTCCAGACATTCTGCCTGTCCCGCTGAGTCACAATAGACAATAGGTGCAGGAGCAGGCCATTCGGCACTTCGAGCCAGCACCGCCATTCAATGTGGTCATGGCTGATCATCCCCAATCAGTACCCCGTTCCTGCCTTCTCCCCATATCCCCTGACTCCGCTATCTTTAAGAGTCCTATCTAGCTCTCTCTTGAAAGTATCCAGAGAACCGGCCTCCACCGCCCTGTGAGGTAGAGAATTCCACAGACTCACCACTCTCTGTGAGAAAAATTGTTTCATCGTCTCCGTTCTAAATGGCTTACCCCTTATTCTTAAACTCTGGCCCCTGGTTCTGAACTCCCCCAACATTGGGAACATGTTTCTGCCTCTAGTGTGTCCAAACACTTAATAATCTTCCTCCAGCATTTTGTGTCTACCTCCGAACTGTCGGGGGTTGTTTTGTACAGAGTCAGGCAGGATTATAGCCGTCGAACTTGGATGCTTCATCATGTTGCTTGTTTGGCACCTCCCACAAATGGTAATCAGCCCTTACAATTTCCCCAACACACAGCGTGGGAAATGAAATGCTTCTATTGTTACAGAGCGGTCTGGTATTACATTATTCTCCCCATTCAGACTGCTCAGAGCTCATTGTAATTCAAACACAGCCAGCATATTCAAAGGCTTTGTTGCGTACAATCCTTATATTTCCACTACCTATCCCAAATATAATTTTCTTTCAAACCATTTAAAATTCCAGCCGGCATTTATTTGCCGCAGAGACGAGGTATAATGGCAGAGGAAGAGAGAGCTGGTAACCAGTTAATCTGCACGTTAAGACTAGCATGTTAGCCTTTCCTTTTGGAGATGCAACATGTCCTCGCCGACCAGTGATCATCCCGTACGCTAGTTCTATCCGACACACACCAGGGACAATTTACAGAAACCTCCAAACTTGAATGTCTTTGGAGTGCGGGAGGAAACCAGAGCATCCGGGGAGAACGCACAAACTCCGTACAGACAGCACCCGCAGTCGGGAGGCAGCAGCTCTACCGCTGCACCACCTTGTGCCATCGTGTCACTCAAAAAATGCATCCTTCCCATTAATATTTAAGAAAGAACTGCAGGTGCTGGAAAAATCGAAGGTAGACAAAAAATGCCGGAGAAACTCAGCGGGTGAGGCAGGAGAGAAGGAATTGGCGACGTTTCGGGTCGAGACCCTTCCTATTAATACCCGTTCCTGAGAAGTTTCACAATTTAATACTCCTAAAAACTGTTGGACACAGCAGAGAGCAACACAGAATACGAACAGGCCCTTCGGCCCACAATTCTGTGCCAAACATATAATACCATGAAGAAACTCTTGCCTGTCTGCACATACCCTACCCCTTCATTCCATGCGTATCCATGCGCCGAGACTAGCGTATCCATGCAGTCTCTTAAATGCCACAGTCATATCTGCCTCGACCAACACCCGAGGCAGCTTGTTGCAGGCTCTCTGTGCAAAGGCTTGCCCCGACAAAAGTCCTTTAAACTTTGCGCCCCTCACCTTAAAAGTTATGCCCTTCGGTATTCGAGGTACAACGTGACTGTGGATCCAACTGTAAATTGTACACACACACACAGACAAGTTGTAAGCGGTATAGCAGAGGTAAATTCATTCGGTGGCACAGTGGTAGAGTTGTTGCCTCACCGCGTCAGAGAGCCGTGTTCAATCCTGACCACGGGTGCTGTTCATAAGTTCTAGAAGCAGAATTAGGCCATTCAACCCATTGAGTCTACTCCGCCCATCAATTGTGGCTAATCTGTCTTTCCCTCTCAACCCCATTCTCCTGTCTTCTCACCACAACCCCCAACACCCGTACTGATCAAGAATCTGTCAATCTCGGCCTTAAAAATATCCATTGACGGCCTCCACAGCCGTCTGTGGCAAATAATTCCACAGATTCAACACCCTCCGATCACGGAAATTCCTCATCACCTCCTTTCTCGAGGAACGTCCATTTATACTGTGGCTATGGCCTCTGGTGCTAGACTCTCCCATGAACGGAAACATTCTCTCCACATCCACTCTGCCAAGGCCTTTCACTAGTCAATGAGAAGTTTGCACCTTCTCCTTGACAGAGGATGTACTTCCTGCGGCAGCTGAGGAAGCACAATCTGCCACTGGCAACGATGGTCCAATTCTACACGGCCATCGTAGAGTCTGTCCTCACCATCTCCATCATGGTGTGGTTTGGCTCAGCCACCAAGCACGACACCTGGTGGCTGCAGCGAATAGTGCGATCAGCTGAGAAGGTTATTGGCTGCAACCTTCCCTCCATTGATGAACTGTACACTGCAAGGGCCAGGAAGCGAGCGGGCAAGATCATCTCTGACCCCTCTCACCCTGTCCACTAACTCTTTGAATCACTTCCCTCTGGAAGGCGACTCCGGATTGTCAAAGCTGCCACAGCCAGACATAAAAACAGCAGTTTTTTCCACGAGTAGTTGCTCTACTCAATAACCAAGAGGCTGTAGCCTCATTTTGCTCTGGTATTTTAATGAATTCACATGTTTAAACTATAATGTTTTATGATTAATGTTTAATGTTTTATGCGTCATTCCTAACTGTCACTGTATGTCATGTTGTCACTTGCGGGCGGAGCACCAAGGCAAATTCCTTGTATGTGAATCCTTGGCCAATTAACTTATTGATTCATCTCAAAGATGTGCGGATCTGTGCGCCCATTGGCCTCTGTAAATCACCCCTAGTGTGTAGTGAGCGGATGCGAAATGGAGACACCATAGGACTGGTGTGAACAGGGGAACGAAGGGTGAGTCGGCATGGACTCAGTGGGCCGAAGGGCCTGTTTCAATACTGTATCTCTAAGCCAAATTAAAACTGAAGCGTCGCTTAGGTCAAGCGGAAGCAGAATGCTGTCACCGTGCTGGCCAAGAAACTAATCAAGCTAAACTTGAAGAAGATGTATTGGAAGATTTTACAATGCTGCCCAGGTAACATGTTGGCGCTCTTGCACTGCAGATAGTCAGCTATTAAAAGTGGTGCACAAACCGAGAATAAATTACAGGAAGGCTGGCTAACGAGCTGCTGCAGCAACAACAAAAAAATCATCTGTGGAGCCATCAACAAAGGCAGCGCCAGGCTTCTCAATCCCCCGCTGAATTTCCCTGCTTAATGTGCTGACAAGGCTGCATCTGCAAGCCAACGACATTTGTTTAGAGATAAAGCATGGAAACAGGCCCTTCGGCCCACCCAGTCCGTGCCGACCACTGATCGCACTCGCTCCACGTTACCCCGCTTTCTCACCCACTCCCTCCACACCAGGGGTCATTCACAGCGGCCCATTAACTTCCAATCCCGCACGCTTTGCGGATGTGGGAGGAAGCCCGCACGGTCGCAGGGAGAACGTGCAGACTCCACACCGACGGCATCCGAGGTTGGGATCAAACCCGGCTCTGGCAGTAATTGCTTAATAATCCTTCAAAGGAACTGGAATGTGAACTCTCTTGCTCTCTCCACAGGTACTGCCTGACCTGCTGCGTATTTCCAGTATTTGCTGTTGATATTTTGAGAGTAATTCGAGAGCTGGGTGTATTTAGCGGCACGGGTTCTTTTACGTGGAGCACAAACTCAGAGGCATGTTCAGGAAATGCATGATCAATACGATAACATCTCAAAACTCATCCAGACCCCATCTCTGGACTCCTGACAGATCAACATCCCTATCAGCATCAACTTCTCCAACCAGTTCAGGTTGCTTTATTGTCACGTGCACCGAGGGACAAACCACTTTTTGTTGCGTGCTATCCAGTCAGCAGAGAGGCAATACATGATGATAATCGAGCCATTTACAGTGTACAGATACATGATAAGGGAATAACATTTAGCTCAAGGTAAAGTCAGTACAGTCTGATCAAAGATAGTCTCCAATGAGATAGATAGTAGCTCAGGACTGCTCTCTAGTTGTTGGTAGGATGGTTCAGTTGCCTGATAACAGCTGGGAAGAATCTGGCCCTGAATGTGGAGGCGTGCGTTTTCAAACATCTATACCTTTTGCCTGATGGGAGAGGCCAGTCCACTGGATTGCACCACTGGATTGAACCACTGGATTGAACCACTGGATTGCACCACTGGATTGAACCACAGTCCAGATCCCAGTTCCAGTCACACACAAAGCCTTGAATCCGAGTTTTGTAAGGGACTTGATCAAAGACCATTCCTTCTTCTCCCCGCCCCCATCAGGCAAGTGGTACAGAAGTGAAGACGCACACCTCCAGATTCAGGGACAGCTTCTTCCCGGCTGTTATCAGGCAATTCGAACCGTCCTCTCGTCAACTAAAGAGCGGTCCTTACCTCCCATCTACCTTTCGAACTGTCTTTAAGCAGACTTCACTGGCCGTTACCTTGCACAAAACGTTATACCCTTTATCCTGTATCCTGTACACTGTGGGTGGCTCGATCATCGCTGACTGGATAGCACTCAATAAAAAAGCTTTTCGGTGTACCTCGGAACTCGTGACAATAATCTAAACAATGTTGATGAGATGGTGACCCTGGTAGAACAACAGCTAGATTATTATTATTATGGTTATTGTTCATGCATTTCTATAACACGCCTCTGAGTTTGTACTACACAGATTAGGAAAAACCCTTGCCGCTAAATACACCCAGCTCTCATCAGCTAGAGTGCGGTCCTGACCTCCCATCTACCTCACTGGAGACCTTTGAACTGTATTAATCGGACGTCAACGTTATACCTTGCACTGTGGATGGCTTGATTGGATTCGTGTGTAGTCTTTTGTTTGACTGGGTAGCACTCGTACAAAAGCTTTTCACTCCACCTCTGTATACGTAACACTAATCAACTAACGCTAAAATTAATCAAATGGTCACAAAGGCTCCAAGCATGAGCCAGCCGCTGTCTTCACAACCATTTAACTGTCAGAGTGAAAATAGAAATCAGCGCTAACGGGTTTGCAAACTGTTTGCCTTGTGCCTGGCATCTGGTGTTGAAGGACACAGAGTGCTGGAGTAACTCAGCGGGTCAGGCAGCTTCTCTGGACAAAAGACATTAGGCAATACACAATAGGTGCAGGAGGAGGCCATTGGGTCCTTCGAGCCAGCACCGCCATTCATTGTGATCGTGGCTGATCATCCACAATCAGTACCCCGCTCCTGCCTTCTCCCCATATCCCTTGGATAGGTGGCGTTTCGGGTCGGGACCATTCCTCAGCCACAATACCCTTTCGACCTGAAATGTCACCTTTCCATGTTCTCCGGAGATGCTTCCTGACCCGCTGAGTTACTCCAGCACTTTGTGTCCTTTTGTGTGTTGACCAGCATCTACAGTTCTTGGCTTCTACATACAGTGGGGAAATAGGCCCTTTGGCCCGCCGAGTCTGATAGACCCACCGAGTCTAACACTATCCTACACACACTAGGGACAATTTACATGAAGCCAATTAACCTTCAAACCTGTTTAAGAAGGAACTGCAGATGCTGATAATCGAAGATAGACAAAAGTACTGGAGAAACTCAGCGGGTGCGGCAGCATCTATGGAGCGAAGGAAATAGGCAACGTTTCGGGCCAAAACCCTTCTTCATTTGGAGCGTGGGAGGAATCCGGATTTCCTGGGGAGAACCCACGCAGGCCACGGGGAGAACGTGCAAACTCTGCACGGACAGCACCGGTAGTCGGGATCGAACCCCGGGGTCTCTGGCGCTGTCAGGCGCCACCGTGCCGCCCGGGCGAATGAAGTCGGAGAGAGCGAAGAAGACACTGGAATCATGAGCAGAATATTAACGCGGCTCCTGTAGGGATAAAAAGTAGGTGCAGTAATTTGTTGTGCTTGCTCAGCTGTCTTGGAATGAGATCGGCGCATGGAGCATTGATACACATTGCAGTGAGCACGGGGAAATGGGAATTGCATGCATCCACTCAAAGGGCAATAAATATATGGAACAGATTATTGGCGCAGATGGCAGTCAAGAAACCTTAATGGGTTCCATGCTGGCACTTGACAGACTCCCATCAACAAATGGTGGCTGAGGATTATTAAAAACGGCGTGCCGGAAACTGCAGATGCCGGTTTAAATCGAAGGTCGGCACAAAATGCAGGGGTAACTCAGCGAGTCAGGCAGCAACTCCGGAGAGAAGGGGTGGGTGACGTTTCGGGTCGAGGCGTGAGACACAAAACGGCGTGTTGTGGACAGGTGGCTGGGAGAAGAACAGGGCAACACGCGCTGTCAGCTGAACCTGTTTACGAGACAAATCTTCACCAGCTGCGGCCAGAGGTGCAGATAATGGACGCCGGGAGCCGTTAAACTATTCTCCCGCCTATCCTGAATCGAGCAGAAATCAGGGGGGGGGGACCTCAATGAAACGTACCTGCTAGTGAAAGGCTTGGATAAAGTGGATGTGGAGAGAATGTTTCCGCTAGTGGGAGAGTCTGGGACTCAAGGTCATAAGCGATAGGAGTAGAATTAGGCCATTCGGCCCATCAAGTCTACTCCGTCATTCAATAATGGCTGATCTATCTCTCCCTCCTAACCCCGTTCTCTTGCCTTCTCCCCTGCACTAGTGCAGGAGAAAAAGGTGGGGTGACGTTTCGGGTCCGCACCATTCTTCAGACTGAGGAAGGGTTCCGACTCTGAAACGTCACCCATCCCTTTTCTCCAAAGCCGCACGTCTTTGGGATGAGGGAGGAAACCGGAGCACCTGGAGGAAGCCCCCGTGGTTCACAGAGAGAAGGTGCAAACTCCGCACATGCAGCAGCCGAGGTCAGGATCAACGTGCCGTGAGGCAGCAGCTCTACCAGCTGCGCCCCCTCATTATTCATTCCCTGACATTACATTGTTTTTAAGAGACATTTCAAGATGGTGTCCAACCCAAGCCACTATTTACGCGCTAGCTACAGAAGCAGATCTACAGTCACGTATTACAATCGCCCCACGCCCTTAAATCTCTACTCCGGCAACAACATTTCTCACTTTAACTCCTCTCAGACCTGTCCATATTCCGGCTACTATCTGCCTCATTGAGGGCGTTCGGACTATCTTTGATCAGACTTTGCTGGCTTTACCTTGCACTAAACGTTATTCCCTTATCATGTATCTGTACACTGCGGATGGCTCGATTGTAAACATGCATTGTCTTTCCGCTGACTGGTTATCACGCAACACGGGCTTTTTTTGCTGTACCTCGGTACACGTGACAATAAACCAAACATGAAAACACCTCCAAGGTTTCTAAACAAGCTGTAGCTCCAGCCTGAACGTTGCCTTGCGTCAGCATGCTGGGCATTCCGGTCAGAACCTCCCGAGGCCAATTTGCGGTTTTGGCTCCTGAGATGCCTGTTTCTTGGCACGCCGTTGATGAAATTTTCTCTCGCCCGCCGTGCCTCAACACAACCTTTGGCAGACGGGAGATCAGAACTGGCACGGAGCTCGCAGCCGACCAATCTGCAGCGATCCCCTCACTGTCCGTCTGCCCGCCGCCCGCCCGCCTCTATAACCTGCAGCGGTGGCGTAACGGTAGAGGTGCTGCCTGTCTGCACCAGAGACCCGGGTTCCATCCTGACCGCGGGCGCTGTCTGCGCGGAGTTTGTACGTTCTTCCCCGTGACCCGCGTGGGTTCTCCCCGGGTGCTCTGGTTTCCTCCCACATCCCGAAGACGTGCGGGTTCCCAGGTTAATTGACTTCTGTAAATTTGTGTAGGATAGAGCTGGTGATCACCGGTCGGCCCAGACTCGGTGGGCCGAAGGGCCTGTTTTCATGCGGACTCTCTAAATTAAACCAAGCTATTTAATATTTCCTCAAGCTACATTTCTCAATTCCAACATTGTCATTGGGAGGAAAGTTCAATTTAGTTTATAGATACATCGTGGAAACAGCCTCTCCTTGGTAACGCAGCATCTGGAGTCCCTTGTTTCTGCCAGAGATAGACGCAAAATGCTGGAGTAACAGCGGGCCAGGCAGCATCTCTGGAGAAAAGGAATAGGCAACGTTTTGGGTCGAGGTCCTTCCTCAGACCTCTACTGTGTTTCTACTATTTGAAGCTATGCAGCAATGGGATGATACAAACCATCAACCTTCCAGGGAGGCTTTTGATTTAACAGATACAGGGATCAATTGTCATGAAAGTTGGTGGAATTTCTTATAATGGGCCCAGATCTTTAACAGTGATGTGGCACAGATAAGTGGAACGTAGGTGTAAGTGTAGAATAATTAGACATTTGCATTTAGTGCGAATCGGAAGAAAATGTGAGATGCACTTAAACCTCCTGGCATTTAGTCTGTTACATAAGTGGCAGCGCAGTTCCAGGGCGCATGTAGCAACTGCATAACTGCAGGCAAGCTGCGCGCTGACTCGTTTCCCTGAAGCTACCTTCCCTGGCAGCCATTAAATATTCCAGCCTATTTTTACAACGAGATCAAGTCAGTTGGGGATGCTTTTGCAAACTCATGCAGACCATTCATTGCACTGCTTAGGAAAGGACTGCAGGTGCTGGAAAAATCGAAGGTAGACAAAAATGCTGGGGAAACTCAGCATCTAGATGCCGCCTCACCCGCTGAGTTCCTCCAGCATTTTTCGTCTACAGACCATTGTACTAGTCTGGTGGCACCAGAGACCCTGGGTTCGATCCTGGCTACGGCTGCTGTCTGTGCGGAGTTTGCACGTTCTCCCCGTGACTGCGTGGGTTTTCTCCGGGTGCACCGGTCTCCTCCCACACTCCAAGGTCGTACAGGTTTGTATGTTAATTGGCTTTGGTTAAAATTGTAAATTGTCCCTGGAGTGTAGGATAGTGCTAGTTTGTGTACGGGGTGATCGCTGGTGGGCTGAAGGGCCTGTTTCTATGCCGTATCTCTAAATACTAAAGTCAATAGTAGGCAGAGCATTTGGTAATTGTGTTCGCTCATAGGCAGGCATGGAGAGCGGCCCTCTTTATAGTGGGTGAGTATTTCATTGCAGCTGCATCTCATTCTGCCTGGGTCCCACGAGGTCGCCCCTCATTCTTCTAAACTCCAGTGAGTACAGGCCCGGTGTCGACAAACCTACTCATTCCAGGGATCATTCTTGTCAACCTGCGCTGAGCCTCTCCAGAGCCAGCACATCTGAAGAAGGGTCTCGGCCCGAATTGTCACCCATTCCTTCTCTCCTGAGATGCCCCCTATCCCGCTGAGTTAATGGACAATAGACAATAGACAATAGGTGCAGGGGTTGGCAATTTGGCCCTTCGAGCCAGCACCGCCATTCAATGTGATCATGGCTGGTCATCCAGAATCAGTACCCCGTTCTAGCCGTGTCTAGCTCTCTCTTGAAAGCATCCAGAGAACCGGCCTCCACCGCTCTCTGAGGCAGAGAATTCCACAGACTCACCACTCTTGGTGAGAAAAAGTTTTTCCTCGTCTCTGTTCTAAATGGAGTCCTATACCCCTTATTCTTAAATTGTGGCCCCTTGTTCTGGACTTCCCCAACATCGGGAACATGTTTCCTGCCTCTCGTGTGTCCAAGCCCCTAACATCAGCTGACACAGTTAACACAATCTTGAGATTGCCGATACCTCTGTGACAAGCCAGTCATTTATTAGGCATTTTTCACGTTTACCAGGTGCCTGCCTGTAGTTAAACAAGTGGCTCTGCATGTTAAACGTCCATTCAAGGGCAGAGCGATCCAAGGCAGTTTGTACAACAGTCTCACAAGGACAGCAACAAAATGATGAAAAGAGGGTTACATTATCTGCCATGTGCTGCAGGGATATAAAAAAAATCCCAGATAGACACAAAATGCTGGGGTAAAGGGCCTGTCCCACTTGCATGCGATTGCGTGCGTTTGGCACGACCAACCGATAGCGGTGTTCGCGCTAAAGTTCACGCTAAGTTCACGTGTTACGTCATTTACGTCATGCTTACAAATCAGCTGAATTTGGACGTCGCACGGCGTCGGGCGGTGACGTCATCACGCAACGCCACGCGCTAGGCATATGCCGTCAAGACGCTGCGTACGTCATCAAGACGCTGCGTATGACATCAAGATGCTGCGTACAACCGCAACGCGCCTGCATGCATACGCGGGTCAACAGGCCGTTGGCGCGCGAAGGTTTCGGTCACTGCAAGAATTTCGGAGCCCCGCGCAATGTCGGGACCAGCCCCGCACAACTCCAT
This sequence comes from Raja brachyura, assembly GCA_963514005.1. The sequence goes on along the minus strand of OY740796.1, from coordinate 47,465,212 downwards.
ACCCCTCCACGCGACCATACGGTGCCCGTACGCCTCAAGCGACCACGAGGTCGCGTAATTTGCGAGCCAGGGTCGCGTAAGTGGTACAGGCCCTTACCTCAGCGGGACAGGAAGCATCTCTGGAGAGAAGGAATGGGTGACGATTCGGATCGAGACCCTTCTTCAGAAAGTCGCCCACCCGTTCGTTCCATCTCTCCAGAGATGCTGTCCGTGCCGCTGAGTTACTCCGGCTTTTTGCGCCTCTCTTCGGTTTCAACCGGCATCTGCAGCCCCTTCCTGCACGAAACGAAATCCCAATGCATTAAGTCAGGGTCTCGCGTACATCGGAGCGGGACGAGGAGTTAGTTACAGGAGGGCATCAGTGAGTCAAAAGATTTGCCCGAAAACCGAGAAGAGGTCTTGAGATGCAGAGATGTGGAGAAATGATTGATTGCCAGTCAGGGGCTGAGGCTTGGGTGGAAGATTCATTAATAATGAACGAGCCTGATATTAAGCCAGGAGAAAGGGGGCAAAGTGGTCTTGCGGGATCGATGGAACAGCTGCTTATGAATTATAAAGGATTTCTCTAGGTAGAGCTGGTAGATGAGATAGCGGATCGATACGAGAGTGCAGACACTTGACAGCTGGTCTGGTGCCGATGAAAGCATTGATAATGTGTAAACAAAAGAATTCCAAGAGGACTGGAATACAAAAATACTAAAGGGGCTGTCCCACCTAATCCACGAGTTCTGGCGAGTTTGCCCTCGACTCATACTCGCAGCATGGTCGACACGAGGTCGTAGGAGGTCTTCGTAACTCTCCTTCATGCTCGAGAGTGGTCTCCATGTACTCGAGGCATCAGCTGGGTCGCCGCGTTGTTTTCAATATGTTAAAAAATGCCCGCGAGTGGAAAAAAGGTCGCCATGGAAAAAATCGATACTTGTTTCACTCGTAGGTTTAGTCGGAGTAGGTCGGCACGTTAGTCGTAGATAATCGAGGGTAGTCAAAGGTAGTCGTAGATAGTCTTCAAGGGGAGGAAGGGAGGTCAAAGGAGGTCATCTTCACTCTCCACTATCCGGTGTCCAATTTTCCCAAGTTAGTCGTAGCTAGTCGTAGCTGGTCTTCAACATAGTCGAAGGAGGTCTTCAACGTCATTTTTTAAAACTCTTCTAAACTCGCCAATTAGGTCTCCCACATGGGACAGCCCCATAAGGAGGTGCCTGGGAATGAAAGACCAGTGAGCCCAACATCTGCGGTGGGGAGGTTATTGGCAAGGATTTCGAGGGATAAGATCTATATGCATTTGGATAGACAGAGGCATTTAACACAATGGCAGTAATGGCTTCATTGGAGGTGAGACTGGATGCAACGAAGGTGAATATATACATGTAGTGTCAGAGGGATGTAATGCTGAAGCTCTGGTCTGACCACCTTTGGAACATTGTGAGCAATTTTGGGCCCCATATCTGAGGAAGGATGTGCTGGCTCTGGAGAACGGTCCACAGGAGGTTTACGAGAATGATCCCAGGAATTAGTTAACGTATGATGAATGTTTGAAGGCACTGGGCCTGTACTCATTAGAGTTTGGAAGGATGAGGAACTGACCGAATAGTGAAAGGCTTGGAGAGAGAGGATGTTTCCACTAGTGGGAGAGTCCAGGACCGGAAGCCATAGCCTCAGAATAAAAGGACGTCCCTTTAAGAAGGAGATGAGCAAGAATTTCTGTAGTAATAGAGCTGTGAATCTGTGGAATTCATTCTCACAGAAGGCTGTGGAGGCCATGTCTATGGATATTTTGAAGGCAGAGATAGATAGATTCTTGAAGTGTATGGGTGTCAGGAGTTGTGGGGAATGGGGTTAGGAGGGAGAGATAGATCAGCCATGATTGAATGGCAGAGTGGACTTGAGGGGCGGAATGGCCCAATTCATCTCCTATCACATTTGACCTTATGCCCTTACAAACTCTAATTAAAAGTCACACTGGCTCTTGTTATGGTTTTGAAATCCCAGATGGTTCCACCCATCCAGATCAATACAATATGATAGAACTGTGTTTATCCCATGAGGGAAATTGGATCTTCATTCAGATTCTTCCCGTTAAATATGTTCCTCTAATATTATCCCAAAAAGCAGCGACTCTGTCCTTGCCATTTTAATTTATATCTGCCCCCTGTATAAATATCGCAATCTTTTTCATTATCTGAATAGTCGTTAGCCGACTGCATATCCCAACACTGGGACATTTTAAGATTGCATTTGTTATCACCAAACGGAACCCCTCACAGACTTCTGGGAACAACCGTTTGAGCCTTTCCCCATTCCCAGATTTCACTGTGCATCGTTTTTAGTCGATTTACGACAGTTCTTTTCACATATCTGAACCTCCATGATGCACTGCAGTGATGACTTCTCCAATCCACCTACATATCTCCACAATACTTGGTTAATTTAGTTTAGTGATGGCGGCCCGGTGGCATAGCGGTAGAGTTGCTGCCTCACGGCGCCAGAGACCCGTGTTCGATCCTGACGACGGGAGCTGTCCGTAGAGAGTTTGTACGTTCACCCCGTGACCTGCGTGGGTTTTCCCCGAGATCTTCAGTTTCCTCCTCACACTCCAAAGACGTGCAGGTTTAAGTGTTAAAGAAGGAACTGCAGATGCTGGAGAATCGGGGGTTACACATAAGGCTGGAGAAACTCAGCGGGTGCAGCAGCATCTGAGGAGCGAGGGAGATAGGCGACGTTTCGGGTTGAGACGCTTCTTCAAAATTACAGGTTTAAGTGGCTTGGTATAAGTGTAAATTGTCCCTAGTGTGTGTAGGACAGTGTAAGTGTGCGGGGATCGCTCGTAGGTGCGGACTTGATGAGACAAAGTTTTCGTGCTGGATCTCGAAACTAAACTAAAACTAAAGATACAGCATGGAAACAGGCTCTTCGGCCCGTCAAGTTCATGCCGACAATCGATGATTTATTCACACTACCTCCATATTATCCCATTCCAGGACACAAGGGGCAATTTATAGACACAGAGAAACATTTAGTGCAAAATAAAGTCCAATTTAAGATTGCCCGAGGGTCTGCAATGAGGTAAATGGGAGGTCAGGACCACTCTCTAGTTGGTGATAGGATGGTTTAGTTGGCTGATAACAGCTGGGAATAAATTGTCCCGGTTTCTGGAAGTGCCAAAAAAGTAAAGTACCATTGAACTGTTGATCCACATCGCAACGACTCTTCCGAAAAATAAATCTCCATTACAATAATTCTTTGGGTCAGGAAACGTCTCTTCAGGCTGCATCTCTGGAGAGAAGGAATGGGTGATGTTTCAGAACGAGAAATGTTTCTTCAAAGGATCTCGACCCGAAACGTCGCCCATTCCTTCTATCCAGAGACGCTGAGTTACATCCAGCGTGTTTGTGTCTATCTTCGGTGTAAACCTGCATCTGCAGTTCCTTCCTACACAACCCTAACCCCTTTTCCCAATCCCGTATAAATGATGCAATGAGTTAACTCCGGAACACCAGTTCATTCTCTGTGGTGGGAGATGGCAACCTTCACGTGGTCCGCCCTGTTTCGACGAATGCAATCAACCTGGTGTGCACAAGCAAATAAGGCAGTGCGCGCCATACACAAGAAGAAGGAGCTCATTCCCTGCATTTTGATATTCTGTAAATTATGCAAAAAAATACATTGCAAAGATGAAACTTTGGGCCCTCAGGGCTGATGTGAATCGCCATCAATAGCTTGCTATGTTGTATGTTTTTTGATGCTCGTATATGGTGTCTTCAATGTTCAGTCTTGATTGTAATTATCCTAATCAGCAATTAAACACAAAACCAAATGCTCAGGAGTGTGGTATTTAGTATCCATCAACATAGAAACATAGACAATAGGTGCAAGAGTAGGCCATTCAGCCCTTCGAGCCTGCACCGCCATTCAATATGATCATGGCTGATCATCCACAATCAGTGCCACGTTCCTGCTTTCTCCCCCTTTCCTTTGATTCCTTTAGCCCTAAGAGCAAGATCTATCTTTCTCTTGAATACATCTCTGTGAATTGGCCTCCACTGCCTTCTGTGGCAGAGAATTCCACAGATTCACAACGCGCTGAGTGAAAACGTTTTTCCTCATCTCCTCAATGGCCTACCTCTTATTCTTAAGTCCTCATTGGCCTATACTTTATTCTTTTAACTTGAACAAGAGAACAGAAAAAGACAGAAAGTGTTGGAGTAACTGAGCGGGTCAGGCAGCATCCTTGGAGAACATTGATAGATAGGTGATGTTTCGGGTCGGGACCCTCCTTCAAAAAGCAAAATGAGAAGAGAATCTCTGGTTAATGGGTAGATGTTAAAGCAGTTAAACTTGTTAAACTAGTTCAAGAAGGCACTGCAGATGCTGGAAAATCAAAGGTAGACAAAAATGCTGGAGAAACTCAGCGGGTGCAGCACCATCTATGGAGCGAAGGAAATAGGCGACGTTTCGGGCCGAATCAGTCTGAAGAAGGGTCTCGACCCGAAACGCCGCCTATTTCCTTCGCTCCATAGATGCTGCCTCACCCGCTGAGTTTCTCCAGCATTTTTGTCCACCTTGTTAAACGACTGATGACATACTGAGGTCAGAAGAGACCTCATATTTTACAGAGATTGCCTTTGTGACGTGAACTCAGCTTTGCAATAAGTTGTTCTACCTGTTAAATCCATCGTTGGTCATGTGTAGAGGCTGTAGACGGGTGAAAGGTTCAAAATGAAAGGCCAATGATCATCCAATTCCCACACTTAACGTCGCAAAATTAGGTGATAAGAACATTGGTGTCTCTGCACATTTAAATTGATTACATCTTTACCATCAAAGGGATTCGGCCCAATATTCAAGCAGGAATCCAAATGCTGGCTCTGGTTTCTTCTGAACCCTTTCATACATCTAGTCTCCTTCTCCCCAGACTCTCAGTCTGAAGAAGGGCCTCAACCGGAAACGTCACCCATTCCTTCTCTCCAGTGATGCTGCCCGACCTGATGAGTTACTCCAGCATTTTGTGTCTATCTTTGGTGTAAACTAGCATCTGCAGTTCCTTCCTACACATTTAAACTAACCTGCTTTGCCTTCACTTGATCCATATCTCCCTAGTTCCCTGTATTCAGATGTTTTAATATTTTAGTTTTCAGAGTTTAAAATATACTGGATAGTGGATAAATGTGAGGTTATCCACTTTGGTGGCAAGAATGGGAAGGCAGATTATTATCTCAATGGTGTTAGATTAGGAGAAGGGGCGGCGCAACGAGACCTGGGTGTGCTTGTACATCAGTCACTGAATGTAATCATGCAGGTACAGCAGGCCGTGAAGAAAGCCAATGGCATGTTGGCCTTCATTGCAAAAGGATTTGAGTTTTGGAGCAAGGAGGTCCTAGTGCAGTTGTACAGGGCCCTGGTGAGACCGCACCTGGAGTATTGTGTGCAGTTTTGCTCTCCTGATTTGAGGAAGGACATTATTGCTATTGAGGGAGTGCAGCGCAGGTTCTCCAGGTTAATTCCCGGGATGGCGGAACTAACATATGATGAAAGAATGGATCGACTGAGTTTGTACTCACTGGAATTTAGAAGAATAAGAGGGGATCTTACAGAAATGTATAAAATTTATAATGGATTGGACAGGCTAGATGCAGGAAAAATGTTCCCGATGTTGGGGGAGTTCAGAACCGGGGGGTCACAGTTTAAGTATACGGGGTAGGCCATTTAGGACTGAGATGAGTTGTGAAACTGTGGAACTCTTGCCACAGAAGGCAGTGGAGGCCTATTCACTGGATGTTTTCATGAGTTAGGGCTAAAGGAATCAGGGGATATGGATAAATAGCTGTAACGGGGTACTGATTCTGGATGATCAGCCATGATCATATTGAATGGCGGTGCTGGCTCGAAGGGCCGAATGGCCTACTCCTGCACCTATTTTTGCTATGTTTTTCTTTCTATGTTTCTATTGATTGCATCTCACAGACCTCTGTTGCTCTGGTGAAGAATCTTTGCGGTAAACAAACACAAATTAATGCAATATCTCCTGAAAAGTGCCATGTTACAGCTCAATAATGAGTGAATTATCTTTGGGTCAGACGGTTTAATTCATCTTTCAAATTGTATGCAAATATTTTCAGACATGAGTGTATTTTCTCTTTGCTGTCCAGACCATCGCAATAACGGGCCAGTTGGGAGCAGAGGAGTTTCATCGTTGCTTAAGCGAGGCTCTGTGGAACACAGTGTACAACAGGCCCAGAATGCTGAGGAGCTGACCTCAATCTGTAAAAGGAATTGCATTGAGAGAAACATTCCTATCTTGGACTATGGGATCCTACCGTCATTTAGTTTAGTTTAGAGAAGAAGGGTCTCGACCTGAAACGTTGCCTATTTCCTTCGCTCCATAGACGGTGCCTCACCCGCTGAGTTTCTCCAGCATTTTTGTCCACCAGCGAGGAAACAGGCTCTTCGGCCCACAGAGTCTGTGCCGACCAGCAATCCCCGCACACTAACACTATCCTACGCACATGCCAGGGACAATTTACAATTATACCAAGCCAATCAACCTTCAAAACGGTATGTCTATGGAGTTTGGGAGGAAACCGGAGCTTCCTGGAGAAAACCCATGCAGGTCATGGGGAGAAACGCCATATAGACAGCACCCGTAGTCAGGATCGAACCCGGGTCTCCGGTGCTGTCCGACAGCAACTCTACCGCTGCGCCACCGTGCTGCCCAGTAGTGTATAAAAGATAGGGTAGACAGTCAAATCCTTTTTCCCCGCAGGGCATAAATGGCAAAGACTAGAGGGCATAGCATTAAAGGTGATGTGCAGGCAGGGTTGACAACTTTCTCGGGACAAATTCCCGACAGCAATTTGTTGACCGACTCGGCCGTGGCTGGGTGAATGATGAGTCGGCCCGGGTGCTGGACTGCACACAAAGCCCAGCCGGCGGGCCAGCTGAGGAGTTTTGGCCCGAGCCGCGCGCAAAGTCCGGCGCCCCGTCCAACTCATGAACCGATGATCGGCCGTGAGAAGGTGGGGTGGTGGTGTCGGGGGTAAGCGAAGGTCGGACAGCTGGCCGGGCTGCCGACCGACGGGGCCACGGGCGAGGCGCTGCTGCTGCTGCTGCACTCCACGGGCTGCACTACGTCGGGACAGGTGAGGCGTGGCCGGACGCGGCGCTCCGACCCGACAGTCCCCAAGGCTCGAGTAGTAGCGTTCAAATATGGGACAAGGGCGGTCCCGTATGGGACAAAACAATATAGCCCAAAATATGGGATGTCCCGGCTAATACGGGACAGTTGGCAACCCTATGAGCGGGGCAAGTTATTTTTTACACGGAGTGCGGTGGGCACCTGGGTGGTGGCAGAGGCTGATACGATAGTGGTAATTCAGAGGCGTTTCGATAAACACACAGATATGCAGGATGTGGAGGGATATGGAATACTAGTTCAGCTTGGGTCATGTTCGCTACATTGTGGGCCAATGTGAGCAAATGTGGAGGCAAACTACAGTTGTTGTCAGGAAACTGAACCATTCCACCGCAACTAGAGAGCAGTCCTGAGCTACCATCTTCCCCATGTGGAGACCCTCGGACGATCCTTGATTGAACTTTGCTGGCTTTATCTTTCAATAAACGTTATTCCCTTATCATGTATCTGTACACTGTGAATGTCTCTCTAGGGGGCGCTGCACGTAAGGTCACCGGGTCATAGGGCTTGACGCACGGAGCCGCTCAATCCATCGCAGCTTCCGGTACATGTTGTTAATACACGAAACGCGTACTTTCCTAGCCGTTAAAAAATGCCAAATTGGTGAATTTTTGCGCTGTCAAAAATTGTGGAAGTCGGGGTAAGCATGAGAGACGTGTACCCAAGCTCGGAATTCCAAAAGTGAAGAGAAATCAAGGTAAAATGAAGGGACAACAACAGCTAAAGTGCTTGGCGAACATTGGCCGTCTATCACGGTTTGCTCACTGCATTTCATCAACAGTCAGACATTATTTGTGTTTTTTCATCAGCTCTTGCTTCTATCGACCGTCATTTCTCCTCACTTTTGGAATTCTGAAGTAGGATAAATGTCTCACACGCTTATCCCGATTTCCATAATTATTTACGGCGCACAAATTGACCATTTTGGCGGTTTTTAACGGGCCCGCTACGCTGGAAACAATGGTCAGCGCTTACCTGCAGTTCATCGCGTGTACTTCAGTTGGCGTAGCGTAGCAACAGTACGGGTCATGGGTCGTGACCCGACTGCCGTGCAACCTCCATATTGTATGCATGTATTTTATTTCCTCTGACTGGTCAACATGCTACAAAAGCTATATTTAAGAGGGAGTTAGATGCGGCCCTTGTGGCTAAAGGGATCAGGGGGTATGGAGAGAAGGCAGGTACGGGATACTGAGTTGGATGATCAGCCATGATCATATTGAATGGCGGTGCAGGCTCGAAGGGCTGAATGGCCTACTCCTGCACCTATTTTCTATGTTTCTAAAAGCTTTTCACTGTACCTCGGTACACGTGACAATAAACTAAACTGAAAGTGACACTAATTAGGATTCATGTACGCATTGCAAAGGTTTCGGGTCGGGTGGAGTGTGAGCCCAGTCTGGCACGAAAAGGGAGTTCTGCTTTGATAGTTTAGTTTAGTTTAGTTTCAAACCCAGGCAGGTCACGGGGAGAACGTGCAAACTCCGTACAGGCAGCACCCGCAGTGGGCATCGAACCCTGGTCTCTGGAGCTGCAAGGCAGCAAATCCACCGCTGCGCCACCGTGCCGCCCATCAGGCCGATAGAAGAGCAATTCTTCAGAGGAAGCGTTGAACAAAGAGTCGGCGGTGGTGAAGCCTCGTGGCCCATTGTGGGGGAACTGCTGTGCTGAGGGAGAGGGGGACAAGAGGGGGGAGCCGGCGTGCTTTGTAACCTCGTCAGCCCCGTAGGTGGCTGCTATTTGTATACATTGTGCATGCAAGCAAAGATTCCCTCTGTGCTTCGTCACAGGTGACAATAGTCCTATTCCTACTAGGCTTCATCTGGGACTAGGATTCACTGGCTGTGCTCCAAGATGACAAGAGAATTCTTCCAATGTCCCAGCCAATATTTCTCTCTCCATTACCAATGCAATCGACCAACTGCTTATTCAAATGATTACATTTCTGCAGACTGAGCTGCCACAGTAAGTCTACTTCAGTCTTCAAGATAATAACTGTATAATCCAAAGTTATTCATAATGCAAAAACATTTTGGCATATTTCAGAATGAATAATTGTATAGATTCATAAATTCTTTCGTTGTAGACCACTGGTCTTTTCCAGCTAAATTATATACAAGCTGTGCATAACAAATCAAATGCTAAATCTAAAGTACAGTTCGGGTAAAAACTGAAGCATGATTTTTTAAAATAAACATTGAGTCCCCCAAATCTTTGGTCAAGAGTTGGTCTCTTACAGCGCTAGGAAAGCGGGTTCGATCCTGACTGCGGCTGCTGTCTGTTCGGAGTTTGTACGTTCTCCCCGTGACCGCGTGGGGTTTCTCCGGGTGCTCCTGTTCCCTCCCCCACTCCACAGATGCTTGATTTGTCAGGCGGCGATGAGGAGAAGGCAGGGGAATGGGGCTGAGAGGGGGAGATAGATCGGCCACGATTGAATGGCGGAGCGGACTTGATGGGCCTGATTCCTCAGCTATAACTTATGAACCTGTGCCAGTCCTGGTAGAGAGACAGGGCGGGACATTAATAATGTGCTGAAACTATCTACAGGGTATTGACCGATATTGATGGGGTCGTTTGTCAGAGAACCAATAATAAACACAGCTGCTTCTATCAGTCCTCAAGCACATTTCTTCCCAGCAGAAGCACTTGATTTATTGAACGAGAACACGTCTTGTAACTGGGCTCATTTTCCACGGTGATAGATCTTGCAGAACTCCGCAAAAGGTGAGAATCAAAGTGAGTGTGCTTGTCTTCAGAAGACAGAACCAGGATAATAAAAATACATTGTACTTGCTAGAATACAGCTTTGTTTATTTGATCCATGGCACGGCGGTAAGCTTTGTTTTGAATGCTCTCCAAACAGATCAGATATGCTGCACATATATATATATATTCAAGTCAAACTCAAGTAGAATGGGCAGAGCAAAGGGGAAGGAAGATACAGAGGGCAGAATATAGTTCTCAGCATTGTAGACCACCAGTTCCATGGACAAAGTCCAATGTCCACAGTAGGGCTAGAGGTGAATCGGACAGTACCCTAGCTTATGGAAGGACCGTTCAGAAGCCCGTGTCTCCACTCGTTCTCCCCCCCTCCCTTCTCCCCTTTCTTCCCCTTCTCTCCCCCCCCCCCCCCCCCCCTCCGCGTTCTCTAAAGGACTTACCGTAACTGTGCCAGCCGTCTTTTACCTTCCTGTTCATCGCGGGTGTGAATTTCAGACAGCGCTCCCCCGCTTTCCCTGGACCCCCGCCTTTGCGACGTGTGTGTGTGTGTGTGTGTGTGTGTGTGTGTGTGTGTGTGTGTGTGTGTGTGTGTGTGCGTGTGCGGTCGGTCGATCCGGCTCACGGTTTCATCACTGACGGTCGATCCAGCTCGAGGTTTTTTAGGCGCGTGCCCTCGAGCTTGAAGGTCGAAGACAGTCGCTGAAAAGTCACGTTAGTGGGACGGGCCCTTTACTACCCGCTGAGTTACTCCGGTACTCTGTCTCTTTTTTTTAAACTAATTTGTTATATTTTAAGTAACACAAGCCCAACAATACTGACTCGAAACATACTAAAATGCTGCAGATTTAGTCCGTTTTTACCTCCCTCCTAATTTTCCAACTTCAGCCATTTTGCACACCAACTTCCCTTCCATTAACTCCATCTACACCTCACGCTGCCTCGGCAAGGCCAGCAGCATCATCAAGGACCTGTCTCACCTTGGCCACTCCCTCTTCTCCCCTCTCCCCTCAGGCACGAGGTACAGAAGCGTGAAGATGCACACCTCCAGATTCAGGGACTGTTTCCTCCCAGCTGTTATCGGACAATTGAACCATCCTATCAACAAGTAGGTCCTGACCGAACATCTACCTCACTGGAGGCCCCCGGACTATCTTTAATCGGACTTTCCTGCGCTATTTTGCACTAAAGGTTATTCACATTATCCCGTATCTGTGTACTGTGGTGATTGTAATCACGTATATTCTTTCCACTGACTGCTTAGCACGCAATAAAAAAAACTTTTCACTGCACCTCAGTACACATGGTAATAATAAACTAAAGACTGACGTTCACGAAGGGACTGCAGATGCTGGTATAAAGGTAGACACAAAAAGCTGGAGTAACTCAGCGGGTCAGGCAGCATCTCTGGAGAAAAAGATGGCGTCAGAATCTGGTCGGTGTGAAGACGGTCTGGGCTATATCATAGAAACGCAGAAACATAGAAAATAGGTGCAGGAGTAGAGGCCATTCGGCCCTTCGAGCCTACACCGCCATTCAAGATGATCATGGCTGATCATTCAACTCAGTATCCCAAACCTGCCTTCTCTCCATACCCCCTGATCCCTTTAGCCACAAGGGCCACATCTAACTCCCTCTTAAATATAGCCAATGAACTGGCCTCAACTACCTTCTGTGGCAGAGAATTCCAGAGACTCGCCACTCTCTGTGTGAAAAATGTTTTCCTCATCTCGGTCCTAAAGGAATTCCCCCTTATCCTTAAACTGTGACCCTTTATTCTGGACCTCCCCAAAATCGGGAACAATCTTCCCACATCTAGCCTGTCCAACCCCTTAAGAATTTTGTACGTTTCTATAAGATCCTCCCATAATCTTCTAAATTCTAGCGAGTACAAGTCGAGTCTATCCAGTCCTTCCTCATATGAAAGTCCTGACATCCCAGGAATCAGTCTGGTGAACCTTCTCTGTACCCCCTCTATGGCAAGAATGTCTTTCCTCAGATTTGAAGGCCAAAAACTGTACGCAATACTCCAGGTGTGGTCTCACCAAAACCCTGTACAACTGCAGTAGAACCTCCCTGCTCCTATACTCAAATCCACAACTGTCTGCAATTTCTTGCAGTCTTGACGTTTCGGGTTCAGCATCTGAGGAAGTGTCTCGACCTGAAACACCACCGGTTCTCCAGAGAAGCTGTCCGACCCGCTGAGTTACTCCAGCGGTTTCGTGTCCATCTTCGGTGAGAACGTTTGATGGTCTGCACGACGCAGTAAGTTATTACAATCCTTCGCCGTTGATTGAAAGATATTTTTCCACGGAAGAGCAAAAGAAAGGCACTTAAACATATTAGAGTCGAACCTGTCCCACTGAGAACAGGGAAAATCAACAATTTGATCGTCAGAGTAGCTTGAATTATTCCTTGTCAACACTTTCGCTTTTACAAGACACACTATTTAAGAATGATTTGACGAAACAAGTCAATTTAGATTGAACATTGCAAATAAAACATGCATTATCAAAAAACCGTGTCATAATTTGGGAAATAGTTTCGACTGTGAAATATTCTGTTTTGATA